>VWZN01021492.1:142806-158706 GCA_013396955.1 Regulus satrapa
AGCCCGGCCTCGAGGGTCGGTGCCTTGAACAACGCGCTGTCGGCGCCCGCACTCAGCTGCCTCTCGGACAGTGAGTCACGGGACGGGGGGGGAGGAGGAGCTGCACACCCCAAAAGTCGCTGGGAAAGGGGGAGCAAACCCCACTTTCGCTCTGCTTTAGCTGTGGATTAGAGACACAAAGGATGAGAAGTCCTTGCCGTGCCTCCCCATGGTTCAGGTGGTCTCCAGCTTGAGGCGGGTGACCCTGGATTAGCCACAGACTTCTGCCCATGGGTGTCTGTGGCCATGGGCTCAGCAGCCGGGAATGCTCTGCTCCCTCCAGGAGATGCAGATGCATCTCCTATTTATAGTACCTGAGAATGAGAATCGTCGTTCTGTCCTGTCCTGCCTGTTTGCAGACCCACACTGGGCTGGGAGGAGGGGTTGGGGCTCCCGTTTGCTCTGAGGACACCAAAAGGTACCAGGGTTCACAAGGTCCCCCATTCAAGGGCAAACACTGGGGCTATTGTTCTCTGGAGGAGATGAGCAGAGGCAGCTCTCGGGGCAGAGGGTTTTAATTGGGATCCTTATGGGAATAGCAAGAGGGCGTGTGGGTCGGATCCTGGTGTAAATGCCGTGGTCCAGTGGATTGTGCAGGGCTGGGCAGGCTGGCACTGCCAGGGGATTCCATGTGACCCTCTCTGCACTACATCACAGCCTGCCAAGAGAGATAATTACATGGAGAATGAGCTATTCTGAGGAGCGGGGAGGAAAGGATTCAAAAGGATTGAAAAACCTTCAGCCCCAGCCAGCCTGAGAGAGAAATATCTTTGCTGGGCTCTGCTATCCGTGGAAGAGCTTCAGGTTCCTGCTGGCTTTGACATCCTGTGGTCCCTTGCAGGTCCCCTGAAGGCTGGGCAGCCCACCATGAAGTTTGTGATGGACACATCAAAGTACTGGTTCAAGCCAAGCATCAGCAGGGACCGAGGTGAGGCAGGAGCTGCTCTACGGGTGTGACCCCACCTCAGGCTCTGGCCCGGCCCCAGAGTTCTCTGCTGTCCCTGTGGGGACTCAGTGGGGGCAAATCAAAGCCTTCTGGGGGCTGATGGGCGTGGAGGGACCCTCTCACAGGACGAAGGGGGTGGCTGAGAAACAAGGGCTGTGCCACAGCCCCTCTCTGTCCTCCACTCCTGCCTGTCACACAGCATGGCCTGGGTGGGAGCTGAGTCCTGGGGACTGCAGGGACCCGTGCGACCAAGCCAGGGCCCTGCAGGGAGCTGCAGCTGATGCCACACAAGGGCTGTGCGTGTCCTTGGCACACGCTCCAGAGCTGCTCCTGCTGCTGCCGAGGAGTGGCTCCCTGCAGAGCACCAGGGCACAGCGCGGGGAGGTCCCACCTGTTGTGCCTGGCTGAGCCCCCGCCTGTGCTCTGACAGCAATCCAGCTGCTGAGGGACAAGGAGCCGGGCACGTTCCTGGTGAGGGACAGCACCTCGTTCCGGGGCTCCTTCGGGCTGGCCATGAAGGTTCCTGGCTCTCCGTCCGGCAGCCAGACAGGTACGGGGGTGCCAACGGGGGCGTTGCTCCGAGGGTTTCACTGAAACTGCTCCAGCTAAAGCCACAGGGTGAGAAGCCACAGGGCTCTGGTGTGTGGGAGGTGCTGGCAGCAATTCTGTGGGTGCCCGTTTCACTTCTCACAAGGGCTGGCACAAAGCAGCTCCAGTGATGCCCTGGGACAGGGCTCTGGGGTGGGCAGGGGTGGCACAGTGGCACTGGTGCTGATTATGGTTCCCTCTTGCAGGCGAGGAGAGCAGTGACCTCGTCCGGCACTTCCTCATCGAGTCCTCCACCAAAGGGGTTCACCTGAAGGGTGCCAGCGAGGAGCTGTATTTTGGTAAGGACCCTGCTGCTGCCCACAGCAGCCCTGGCAGCCCCAGGAGCTGCTCCCAAAGCCCCTGGAAGCACCAGCCAGGACCAGGTGAATGTGTTGCACACCTGCCAGCCCAGGAACCCCCCCAGCCCCAACTCCTGAGACCGTGGCAGTGGCTCCAAAGCAGGAACATGAGCTCCCTGGGACACTGTTGCAGGGTGGAGGTGTGTGGGTGGGCGGTTCCAGGCAGCAGCACCCCCTAACTCACAGTTCTGGTTGCAGGGAGCCTCTCTGCCTTCGTCTACCAGCACTCCATCACCCCTCTGGCACTGCCCTGCAAGCTCAGCATCCCCACCCGAGGTAGGTGATGGCACGGGAGGGATGCTCCAAGCTCCAGGGAGGGGTCTGAGCCCCCCTCGGTGCCTGCAAGGGGCTGCTGCCCTGGCTGCAGGTGGAGCAGGGACCTGCAGAGCCGACCTGGGGACTCCCACTGGGGATGGGGAGAGGACAAGGCAAGTAGGAGTGGGAGATCAGAGGTGAACAGAGCCCAGAGAGGGAAATTAGGGATGATGAAGTTAATTACTGCTTTAAACCCCTGCAATTAGAGTGGTCCTGGGCCTTTGAGCCTCTTGTGAGATAAGGAAGGACCAAAGAGGTGACCAGCTCAGCCCAGCCTGTAGCATCACTGCTCCTGCTTGTGCTTCGTGCAGATCTCGCTGAAGGACAGGACAGCCCTGACTGCGGCCCCGAATCCCCACTGTCCCTGGCCAGGAAAACTGCAGGTGAGGACAGGAGCCAGCTGCTGGCCCTGGGGACAGCCCAGCTGGGAAGAGCTGGAGCCTTGGGCACACTGTGACAGCAGCAGATCACCCCTGTGCAGTGGTGGGCACTGGAGTGGCATCACCCTCCAGCTTCCCCATGGGGTTGGAGATACCTGCAGCAGACTTTGGGTCCTCAAGATGCTTGGAAACATGGTTCTTGAGGTGATGATAAAACACCCCACAGTTTTAAAGAGTTTAAAGGTTTAAAAGGTTTTAAAGGTTTCCACAGTTTTAAAGAGTTCCTGATTTTTAAGCCTCTCTCCTGATGGGCTTCAAGGGGGGTGGAACAGCTGGAGCTTTAGGAGAGGGATGGGCAGCAGTGGGCTGGTGAAATTGCTGAGGGACCTTATGGGGCACATGTGGGAATGACAAAGCAGGACAGGGAAGGGTCTGTGCACCTCAGCCTGGGTGGGCTCCAGGTGAGGGCAAAGAAGAAAGGGCAGGAGACCACACGGAAGGGTCACAACGCAGGCTGGGGAACTGGGGACTGCTTTGTTTTGCTGGAAATTCTGAAAAATCAGTTGGCAAGCTGGAAAGTTTAGTTTGACCCAGAACAGCCCTTTAAACAGCTCAATCAGCCTGAAATGTCATGTTTTAGGTTGGCCTTCAGCCCTTCGTTGGCTTGGGGTATTTCTGCTTTTCATTAAAGGAAATATGTAATAAACAGAAAAAAAAAAAAAAATCCCAGCAAATGTGACATTTAGAAACGGGAAATTAAATACTTTGACTTTTACAACAATTAGTGCAAAGAATTAAAGTAAACCAAACTAAATTAGCGAAGAATTTCTGAGTCACCAAATCTCTTAATTTTCGTCAAAACAAGCCTGACCCGGGTCCCTGTGAGGGATCTGCAGGATGACCCCTGGGAGACCCAGCCCTGGATCTGGCTCGTGTCACGTCCGCGCTGAGCCGGGCCCTGTGCTGTCCTTGCAGTGTGCAACGTCCTGTACCTCAACTCGGTGAACGTGGAGACGCTGACGGGAGCCCCGGCCATCCTGAAGGGCATCTCCTGCACCCTGGAGCTGGAGACGCTGCCCACGCCCACCCTGGTGCACTTCAAGGTGGCAGAGCAGGGCGTCACGCTGACTGACGTCCAGAGGAAGTAAGAGGGGCCAAGGGGGTGGCCCGGGGTGGGGGTTCATGGAGAGGCAGCTCCCCCCTCACCTCCCAGCCTCAGGAAAAGCTGCCCTGATTGGACAAAGCCACGACATGAGGCAGGGATGGGTTTGACCCCTTGCCAAGGGGTGCTGTGTTTGGTGGCATCGCAGGGGTGGGGTGCAGCTGCACCCAGGGTTGGGATTTGGGGGTGCCTCGAGACCCTCAGTCTCTTATGAGCACAACAGGGCTTGGATTTGCAGATTTGTGTCCTTGTCCAGACCCTTCCCTTTTCTAAGAATTCCCTCTCCTCTTCCAGGGTGTTCTTCAGGCGGCACTACCCCTTGGCTGCCATCAGGTTCTGTGGGATGGACCCTGAGAACAGAAAGTGAGTTTTGGGCAGCCCTGCCTGTCGGAGCCACCCGCTGTGCTCCCTCCCCTGCGGTTCCTGGTGCCTCTGCACCACTTCAAATCCCCAATCCCATAAAACTGCCCTGGGCACACCGTGCTGGGGTGGATCTAAACGTAACCCTTGGCTTTGCAGCTGATGGAATGAGTTTAAACATCAGCCTCTGAGCAACTCCAATTCTGTTCTTCCCCCAGGTGGCAGAAGTACTGCAAGTCCTCCAGGTAAGAGCAGGGACCTCCCGCATGGAGTGGGGCGCTGGAATCTGGGGGAACCATGCTGCCTTGGGAAGTGGCTGCATTGCAGAGCAGCAAAGAATGAGCTTAAAAATGAGGAGGGGATGTGATAGAAGTTACCATAGTGGCAGGATGAGGCGTGGGTCTGATGGGTGAGGCTTTGGCAGGGGTTGCTCTGTAGGTTTGGATGAGAGGTTTGGCTGAGCTCGGTTCTCCACATCCCCTCGTGCAGAGCTCCCCCCGTCCAAATCCCACAGCCTTCCCAGGGACTTGTGCTGGGCTCAGGAAGTGAGTTTAAATCTGGCTCTACCTTGCGCTCCAGAATCTTTTCACAGCTGGGGAAGCCTTGCCAAAAATGCTCCTCCCGGCTGCTTGGCTTCCAAGGAAACGTGATTGGGGAGCAGGCCAAGGTGGAATTGCTGGAACTGGGATTTGGCTTTGTGGCTCGGCTGGTTTCAGCCTATTCCTTCAGATTCCTGGATGCAAACTGAATAAGCCTCTTTTCTTTCTCAAAGAATCTTTGGGTTCGTGGCCAAAAGCCAGACAGACTCGGAGAACCTCTGTCACCTGTTTGCAGAGTACGACACGGTGCAGCCAGTGTCCCTTGTCATCGACCTGCTCCGCCAGCTCCTGCCCAGCCCGTAGGGACAGAACCCTGGGACGCTCTGGGCCAGCAGCTGCCCACACACTGCTGAGCTTCTCCTGCTCCCCTTCTCCTGCTTCTGGGTTGCATTTTGGCAACAGCATGTATTTAGACTTTTTTGTTATTCACCGTCACATCAGGAGTCTCAGCTAAAGACTTTCAGCTCTGGTGGGACGAGATGCTCCCCCCGCGCCTCTCCGTGGGGCACTGGCTGCCCTGAGGAAGGGACAGGAGCTGCCTGCGAGGGAGAGCTGTGCTCTCTATGGAATCCCTGCCCCTCAGCTGGACCACCTCCTCTGAAGGACCACAGTGCTCTGGCCTAGGGTTTCCACCAGCCACGAGGTCTCCTCTTCTTGGGGTGTCTGGGCTGAGGAAGGTCATGGAGCTGAGCTGAGCTCCCACCACTGGGGACTCAGCCCTGACACCCCAGTGCTGCAGGAGGGAAAGTCTGGGGGAGGAATCACTCGCTGAGCAGCACAAAGAGGCAGCTTTGCAAATCAAAGTGTATGAAATTACTAAGTCCTGCTGGAAACGTGCCTTCCTCAAGGAGCAAGCAGCATCCACAGGCAGGAATGACAGAGCAGTGCGTTTTTTCCTGGTGCTGGGAAATTCTCCTGCCCTTTTACGCAGCGCGGGGTTGCGGGCGGGCTCGGCCTGCCAGCATTGCAGAGAGCTGGGAAGTAAATGGTGACATTTTCATGACAGTGAAACATCGGGTTTTTGGAAATGACTTGCCTGAATTTGGGCCGGGTTCTCAGATGACGTAAATTGGCAGGTCCTCGAGGAAGATGGTGCTGCCGTGATCTGCAGCAGCTGAAGGGTCAGTTCTGGAGCTCAGAGCAGAAAGCAGCTCTGAGGCTACCACAACTCAGACTCTTCCCTACCTTAGCTTTCCGTTGTTGCCTCTGTGTTGGTTTAATTTTGGCCCCCATGGTAACAAACCCTCTCAGGGGTATTTTCAATAAAGCTGTAGAACATTTTTCCTGCCACAGACACCACAGGGGTTGCAGCAACGGAGACATTTGCACTGCTCCAGAGCAGCTGAACAGATGCGGAGTCCCTCTCCTCCAGCCGGGCTGTGGAGCGGGTCCAGCTGTGGCCACTCTTGGCAATGACCAAAACAGATCTTGGGTCACTGCGGGGGGAGCACATGGGGCTCCGAGAGGAGACAGGAGCAGCTCAGTTCCCCTGGTCCCTCTGCCCTGAGCTCTGCTCAGCCCCCACCCAGCAGTGCAGGCTGGGCTCAGGAGCTGGGGCCCGGGGGATCCCGGTGCCACTGCTGTCCCCATGGTGCCACAGGGACCTGAGGGCTGCAGCTCCCCAAGGTCACAGGGAGCTCAGGCTGTGTGCCCTGAGAGCCTGGGGCAGCCCGGGACCCCCAGAGCTGGACTCTGTTGTGGTTATCGTGTTGCTGGTCAGGGTCAGCAACTGGGAATGGGGACAGGCAAAGGCTTTGGCTCCACACGGTGTTTTGGGGGTCGTGCTGCCGCCCCCCGGAGCTCGGCCAGCCCTGGTAACCCTCAGCACAGGGCCAGGGCACGGGGCTGGGCTCCAGGAGCCGGTGTGCCGTGCCAGCAGATTTCTGGGCTGTCTGTACGGGCCGCCCCCGGCCCCGTCCCGGCGCTGTTTGCACAAGGCTCCGGTAACCGGAGCACCGGGCTGGCGCCAGCCCCGGATGGCACTGCCGGCCCCGGGAGCCACTCGGCGAACTCCTGGGCCGTGACCTCGGGCAGCACTGGCTGCAGACACTGGGAGAGAGCCAAGCCGTGACCGGGAAGTGCGCGGCTGTCGCAATTCCTGCGCCTGGGCATCTCCTGCCTGCATCCTGACACCCTCCCACAGCGCCGAGGTGCCCGGCGCACCCTGGCAGCAGCTGGCACCTGCACAAGTGCCTCGTCAAGGCCGGCGGCACTGCCTGGCCACGAGCCCGTGTCCCCGGAGCAGCCGGTGCCTGTCCCTGCCCGCCCCTGAACTTTGAAGCCGGTCCAGGGTCCCCTCCCCAGCCTGGCGCCGCCGAGGGTGAGGATCCTCCCGGTGGCACTGGTGGAGACGCTGAGCTGGGAGTCGCAAGGAAGCAAGAAATCATTTGTTTCCCTCCCCCTCGCCCACCCCAATCCCTGCTCAGTGAAGTCTTCCAGAGGTTTGTGGGCTCCTGGGTTTCCAGGGCTGCTGAAACTCAAACCCAACGCAGGACTGGGAGACCAGGTGCTTGGGCTCACTGCAGAGAGATCCCACAGCCCCCTCGCTCCTGCTCTCCCATAATTGAAAGCCATAAAAGATTGAACACACTCGATAGAAACACATCAAATACCGGGAAATTAAATACAGTAATTACCTTTTTTGAGGATACAAAGGTTCAAGTGTACTGTAAAAGGTCGGTGCTACACGGGAATCTGATGGGATGGGCTTGGCCCGGGGGCCCAGGAGGGACGGACAGGGACCCCTTGGGTGCCAGGGGACACGCTGGGGGTGAGGGACACTTGTACATGGTCGTGTGTAAATACAGCCCTAAACTACAGGAGAGATGCTGGGAAAGGCTGGAGCCCTGGGAGCGGGACACAGAACGTGCCCTGGTGCACGGGCATTGCCAGGAGCCCCCGCAGCAGGAAAGGCCCCACTGGACGCCCCCGGCACACACGGGGAGCAGCCAGGGCGCCATTGCCCCGTGTCCTGCTGCGCTGCTGCCCCAGGGGACTGGCACTGGCTCTGGCCCCGGGAATCCCTTCCTTGCTGCGGTGGCTCTGAGGGGTGGCAGGGGCAGGGACCACCCTCCCCACCGAGGACTGTCCTGGCAGATTGATTCGGTTTAGAAGCTGTGTGTGAGCAGGGCCACGGGCAGGCAGGGATCTGGCAGGGCACAGGGCAGGCAGGGGATCAGGAGGGTAGAGGGTGTTTCACTAAAACTGAAACACTTCATTCCCATCGGGGGGGCCTTGGACAGGACAAATCCACATGGAAAACCAAAACCTACCACTGAGGCCGTGGAGCCAGAGGGTGGGTCAGGAGGGGGTTGGGGAAGTCCCCTCTGTCTTTGGCACACTTTCCACGGCATTTTTATGTGAAAAATTTCCATCCCAGTTTGAAGAAAAAACAGGTACAAAACCAGTGACAATTTCTCAGCTGAGAAGTTTGTGCTGGTGAAAATCTGCAGATCCCATAATGGAGACATTCCAGAATCCATCCCAATTTTGTCACACTGGCCAAGAAGAGAAGACAGGAGCCATCACCGCGGTGCCCTGGTCCCTGAGGATGGAGAATTCCAGCCTCGAGGCCACACAGTCACTTATTAGATCCCACCAACAACATTTCTTAAATAGTAAAAAAATTGGGGAAGAAAGAAAAAAAACCTCAAACCAAAAGAAGCTCTTCCCCCTGGGTCGTGTTTCCTGGGCATCTCTCACCCCTCCACCCTCCCCTCCACGCTGCTTGCCTGGGGATCCCGACCCTCTCAGCCCAGGATGGAGGAGGGGAGTCAGGATGGACGGGAGGCTTTGTCCCTACACAGGGAGCGGGATGGGGCTGGGCCATGGGGAGGAGATCCCGGGCTGTGGGGCTGGGAGGCTGCAGCAGGGAGGGGGAAGGTCTCTTATTGCTCTGTGCGGCCACACTGCCCTTCACACACACACGCTCGGGGTGGGATGCAGGCGGGAGGGTCTCTCCAGGTCCCCCACTCCTTGCCTGGGCAGCCTCCGGCCACCAGGGAGGGCAGGATGAGGCACTTCTGCTGCTGCCCCTAGAGGAGGCTGGCACGGAGGGCACTGAGCTGCAAATGCGGTGCTGCCCCCGCACCCCCCGAGGTGCCAGCTGTCCGAGCTTGCCTGTGGGGCCAGGCTGGAAACCAGGGGTACCACGGGGCAGCAGCAGCAGCAGCAGCAGCAGCAGCAGCAGCAGCATCGGGGGTGCCCCCCACCCGCTCCAGCCCACCCCCAGTGCCAGGGCAGCACGGTCCCAGCTGTGTCCGTGTGGGGTGGAGGTGCCGCTGGCGCGCGCCGGGATCCCTGGCGGTGGCTGGTAGTGGTCATGGCGCGGGTGGCGGTGCCATCCGAGGCGCATCCCAGGGTCCCCCCGGCGCCAGGGCACTGCCCAGCAGTCACGTCCCTCCTCTCCTTCTCTCCTAGGCAGCCCCGGCGCGGGTCCTGGCCCTGCACGGCGTGGGGCCGCCGCGGTCACGCTCACATGCTGTCGGCCAGCTGGTGACAGTCCAAGTCCCCCTTCAGCTCCAGGAAGCCCGGCAGCTTCACCCCTGTCTTGCGGTCCACGCACCAGCACTTGCCCCGCTGCCCGTCCAGCGCCGGGTGACACTGTGGGGATGGGTTGGGTCAAGGACACCCAGCCTGGACCCCGTGGCCATTCCCATGGGCTGCCTGGCAACCAGGAGCTCTCTTCAGGGCTTTGCTCCCCCATCCCTCCTGGGGCTTTTCTAAAGGGTCCCCAGCATCCAAAGGGTAATTCCCACCAAAGCCAGGAGCCAGGCAAGCTCTGCCGTGCCTTGTCACTGTCCCCTCCATCCGTGTTGCCCTCCCAACCTCACCTCGGCTCTACAGAATGCCCCCCCAGTCCCCCTGTGAGAGGTCAGAGCCCATCCTACCTGCTTGGGGTGGAAGTTGCCGTTGCGGTCGCAGTTGGGGATGGGGATGACGTACAGGTCCTCGTGCGTGCGGGTCTGCGAGGCCGCCAGCCTCTCCAGCGCCCGGTGCAGCTCGCTCTGGCACGAGCCCTGTGCCTGGGGAAAGGGCAGGCTGAGCTGGCCGCAGGGCTGGCACCAGAGCCCCAGGACCCTCCTGACTCTGGAGCAGCCGCCCAGCCCTCCCCAGCCCTCCGGGTGCTCACCATGACCCGCGTGTCCTCGCGGTGGTGAGGGCTCCCGCTGCTGCGCATCTTGTTGCCGTTGTTGACCCTCTTCGCCTGCTGCTTCTGCAGGCACTTGCGGTCGTGGATGCTGCAGGGGCTGAAGCTGTTGTTGGGGTGGTCGATCTCCTCTTTCTCTGCAGAGACACAGACCGAGGGGGCTCAATGCCAGGGGGGGGTGCTGAGCCCCCCACGATGGCCCAGTCTCCGCAGTGCCACTCGCACCCCGAGGAACAGCATGCAATGGTTTCTGGCAGGTCCCACATCATCATCTCTGGTCACTCACACAGCCCTGGGTCCATCCTGCCCCTGCCACTGCAGGAGCTGGGCTGAGCACTGCGAAAGACTGCCGGGAGGTTTTCCTACCCATTATCCACGATTAACAACTTGTTGCCATGTGTCTGTTATTGTAGGCTCACAAACACATGCTGCGAGTGCTGGGCAGTGGCTCCAGCCACCGTGCAGGGTCTGGCTGTGCCCTTGCCAGCCATATGTCACCACTGAGGAGCTACAGGCTTGGAAGCTGACCCTGGGATACACATACAACAAGCCAGGATGCCCTCGATGCCCCCCCAAAATCTGCCTCTGAGGAGCTGCAGAGGCTCTGGGGGCACCGGGGTGGTGCTGAGCCCCTGCCAGGCCCGGGGCGGCACCGGGCGCCATGGCCGGGAGCGGAGCCGTGCTCTGCTGTGGGGCACGGCCCCCGCCAAGACATGAAAGAAGGAATTCCTGGAATAAGAAAGTTAATCTCCCGCGGGGCCGACCCCAAAAGGCGGCACTTGGCATCCCCGGCTGCGCCAGGAGCACAGCCAAGCTGCCGGCCCAGATGTTGGCAGCTGGACAGAGCGTCATGAGACGAGTGCTCGGCATGACTTTAGTTTTTAAAAAGCTGCCGGTTCCTCTGGTTTGGGGCCCGTGAAGACGCTGCAGAGGGGGGACACCCCAGGAGCCAGGGTTCCTCCTGTGCTCAGAGCTGCGTCAGGCGCAGCCCAAGCATTGTTTTGCCCCCCAGTCTACCTGGGCTGTGCAGGGAAGTAGCTGAGGTTATCACAGGGTTGGGCTTAAACGAATCAATATTGCAGCTGGCAGCAGAGAAAACCTTCCCAAACCAGGCAGGGGGTGGTGACTGTCGGGGGTCACACCCAGGGGCTCACAGGACAGGGGCTGCTGGGTGACACCTGACACTGGCCCTTCCCAGGGGCAGGCAGAAGGGTCAGAGCCCTGCCCCAGCTCCTGCCACCGTATCCCCACCGCATCCCTGATCCCGATCTCCCACTGACACCTCCTGCCACGGTCCCTTGCAGTTCAGGGCTCCTGGCCCAGCTCCTGGGGGCCCGGTTAAAGTCCAGAGTGAAGCCCCAATCAAAGCCCCTCCCTCGTTGGTGTTGTTTGCTTTTTGCTTAATCTGTCCATTTTTTCCAGGAAATAGCTCATGCCCTTGAAATTTGAAACACAAACCCGAAGTCTCCAGGACCCTGCACGGAGCGGTGCCAGCGCCAGCCCCGGCGGCACCAACCATGAGGCTGTGGCGCAATGCAGGCGCTGGTGGCAGAGCCCCGCCGGGGCTCCAGGGCGCTGGCAGGGATGCTCCTTCCCTCCCCTGTATCCCTCTGGGGAGACACAGAGGAAGAGCTGGGCAGATTTGGCACCGGCAGTGCCGAAGTTCCGGCACCTCCGTGCGCTGCTCCCACGCCGTGGAAAGGCAGGACCGGGAGGCACCGGCGCTGCCCCCGCAGGGGAAGCCCTCACAGACCGCCGGCGCAGCCAAACCCCCCCTCCTCCCCGCCTCCAGCCGCCTTCAGAGCATCAAATCTCCCGGCTTAAATAAAACCAGATGCCAATAACATTTTCATAAGGTCACATGGAACGCCGGTGCCTCCGGGCAGCGAGGTGGCTCCTGACAGCGCTCGGGACCCTCGGTCCCGGCTCTCACAGCAGCTCCAGGATTCCCTCCCTTCCCCCCGACAAGCGGGTCCTTGGGGCTACCGTCCCCCTGCTAAGGGACATACAGCAGCTCAGGGAACCTCTCGCCTCCCTGGAAATCCGACTGGAGCAGAAAACTCACCCTCAGCACAAAGGCTTGGGAAAAGCAACGTGTGTGCAGCCCAGAGGTGCCGTGCCCCCGCGCTGCCCTGGTGCCACCCAATCTGCCACTTACGCATGGGCACCACCACCCTGGAGGGATGGAGGGTAGGGGGGTCCCCATTTGGCCAAGGAAAAACCTCTCTGCTCACTTTGGAATGGAAGTGGGTGCCAAGGGGCTGGGAGAGGGTTCTGCCCTCGCCGGACACAAAAGACAGCCGAGGAGGATTCCTGCCCGGCCTGCGGACAGGGGACACAAACGAGTCATTCAGCATCGCCTTCAATTAACGGGAGCTGCAAATGAGGTTGGTCACGTGCCGAACTTGTGATTTACAGCGCTGAGCCCGAGGGAGTGGTGAAGGGCTCCGGCTCCACCGCGCGGATCCCGTGGGAGCAGAGCCTGGGGCAGCCAGCAAAGCCCTGGGACCTCGTGAGTGTGTCCATGGGGACAGACAAGTGTCGTTGATCCCCACAGCTCCAGTCCCACTGCCCCCTGTGCCACCAGCCCCAGCAGGAAGGACTTCATATGCCTCAAAGGCCAGAAGGGATGTCCACATGACTGTGGCCAACATGGCACGAGCCACAGTGAGTGCCAGCACCCTCCACGTCCCTCCAGCACCCCTGGTGTCACCCGTGGGTGGTCCTGGCAGTACCATGGCAGTGCTGGCTCTTGGCTTCCTGGGCTCTCAACTTGGCAGGCGCCAGCACTGGGAGGGCCGTGCTCTCTTTGCCAAGCGCTGGCTCTGGCAGAATGTGGGGAGCCGGGGATGGGGGTGGCAGGAGTGCAGGCACCAAGCACCTACTGCCTCTCGGTCTGGGGTGCCAGCTTGGCCTGTCCCCATCCCGGGACACGGTGCCAAAACACATCTGAGCACTTCCCACCTCAGTGCCCAGTGTGGGACCAAGGGAGGGGAGGTCAGGATGCAGGAGAGGGAGTGAGGGATGCAGGTGATTCCCCAGAGGGAGCGGAACCTTGCAAGCAGCAGCACCCAGCCTGGAGAAACCCAAGCGTGGATGAGCCCCCACCCCAAGGGACAGAGGGGACACAGCTGAGCCTTGCCTGGCACAGCCCAGCCTGTCCTCCCTGCCTGTGCACTGTCCAGCCATGGCTCAGCCACCACCATTTCTCCCAGTCACGGCACATAGAAAGGAAACAGGATCCGTCCCAGCTTACAGAGACCACACGGGATGAACGCAGCTCCCATGGGTCAGGTTTTCCCAGACATAATCATTTACCCAACACTAAATCACTCATCATGTGTGCTGGGGAATATGTCCTCACCTCCTTCTGGCTGCCACACACGGGCTCAGCCACCACCACCCGCCAGCTGTGATGGAAAGCCACGGCTGGGACCTTCTGGAGCTGGCCCCTGCACAGGGCTCTGGCTGAGGAGCGGATCCCAAAGCCAGCCCTGAGCTGGCAGGGTCGGGAGAGGGTGGCAGGGACAGAGGCCAGCACAAGGTGCCCCGACCCACTGCAATGGAAGATGGTCTCAAGTCAGGTGAGCTCACTGCTCCCTCAAGAGTCCCACGGGTGCCACAGGTCCTGGGTGAGCAGAGAGGCTCTTCCCGGCTATGGAGCCGGGAGCCATGTCCAACTGTTCAGAAAGCCCAGCCTCAGCCCAGCCCCCTGATCCCAGCCTCTTCCCTGGAATGCGGAGCCCCCCGGACAGAGCCCCCAGACAAAATGTTTACTGTACGAGCTGTGCGTTAACCGCTTCCCAGCCGCCGGCACCCGCTCGGCCCCGGGGCCGCGGGCACAGCCGGGGGCACCTGCTCCCTGTGCCCCTGCACACCCATTTAACTCCCTCCTGCTGATCCCGAGGGGGCACAGCAGAGGCACTGCCCGGGTGCCCTCGCTGTGCCAGGCAGGGCTGTGTGGGAGCAGGGGAGCCCGCAGCCCCCAGCCCCACACTCCCACTGTCCCCGGGCTGCAGAACGGGTCAGGGATCCCTGGGGGGGATGGACCACTGGGACTGCACTGAGAAATTTGCTGTGGGTGTCCTGCCCGTGTCCTGATGGGCTGTCCGGGACACAGGGGCTCCTACTGCCCTCTTGCCCATCCTGCTGCATGTAACGCCACTGGCCAGCACAGTGCCCGGCGGGCGACCCGGCTCCCCTAGCCACCCACCCGTCCCCAGCCAAGCCAAAACACGGCGGGAAGGAAGGGAAAAAATGCAAGTCTGTTTCCTAAAGGCTCTGGGAAAAAATGTTGCATTACACAGGGCAGGGCCAAAACCAACAGGGCTTGGCAGCGCGGCGCAGCCCCAGGCCAGGGAGCCCAGACAGCTCCTGCAGGATGTGGGATGAGGAGAGACAGGCAGGACAGGGGGGCTCCAGGCACTCCCAGCCAGCTCCTGTCCCTGCAGGGGGGTGGCTCGAGGGGCCTATCCACAAATGGCACTCATCACCGTGGGGATACCAGAGGAGCTGCCGTGGATCGGACGGAAGTGGAACTGGGAATCCAGCCCCCCAGATGGGCAGGGACAAACGCTGCTCCAGTCCCTTCTGCCCCTCAGGGAGACCCATGGGACCCCGCCTGGGGACCCAGGGTCAGGCCAGGCCAGCTTGTAGCTACTCCCCAGCTTGTAGCTACTCCCCAGCTTCAAGGGACATGGTCCAGGTCACAGCCTGCAGGATGGGAAAGGGGGACCACCAACGGACCAGGTCCCCACACTCATTCCCTGGGAGCAGCTTCATTCCCATGCTGTGACTTGCACAGCTCTGGGGTGAGCTCCCACTGCCGGCTCCACTCTCAGACCCCAGATCCTGCCCGGGGACCGGGGGCGTGGCAGAGGGCCACGATCAACACCTGCAAGGTGGACAGAGCACACCAGCAGCAGCTCCTCCAGCCTGGCCCTGCCTGCACCCCGCTGCCCTGCCCGGCACACACAGACACAGCTCCCGCACAGCACCCGGCTGGACCTGCCGGGAGGGAAGCAGGTGCCCCGTGGCCTCTTCCCTGCTTCCCCCCGGCGGTGCAGCCAGATCTGCCGGCAGCATCCCGGGGAAGCGGCAGCGCAGGGGTCACTGTGCAACGGGAGCAGCTGGGACGTGTCCCCAAGGGCTGCAGGTGCACTGGGCTGTCCCACGGTCCAGGGACACGTTGCAGCCAGGGCACAGCAGGTGAAGGCTCTCCTCTCCAGCACGTGCGGTGCCAGTGGCTGCTGTGCCCACGGCAGGTGAGGATGGCACAAACGGCAGTCGCTGGTGCCAGGTCTCCTGCAGCCTCTCTCTGCTCCCTCCCTGGAATGTGCTCCCTGCATTCCCAGCCTGCGCTGTCCCATCCCATCCTGCCCCTTAGAGTCATGGAATTGCTTGGGCTGGAAGGGACCTTAAAGACCACCCAGCTCCACCCTCCTGCCATGGGCAGGGACATCTTCCACCAGACGAGGTTGCTCCAGATCTCATCCCACCTGGCCTTGAACACTTCCAGGGATGGGGCATTCAGAAATATTCTGGGCAACCTGTGCCAGAGCCTCACCACCCTCAGAGGGAGGAATTTCCTCCTAACATCTAATCTAAATCTTCTCTTTTTAATTTAAAATTCTTCCCCTTGCCCTGTCACCATCTATCTGTGTAAAAGTCACTCTTCATCATTTTTATCAGCTCCCCCTAAGTATGGGAAGGTCCCTGATGAGCCCAGTCCTTTGGCCGTAGCTCTTGCCGAGTGAGCAGGGAGTGGGTTGGTGCCGACAGGGGTTGTGCCACTGCCCCTGTGAGGGACAAGGACCCTCAGGCACCCACCCAGGGTACCCACCCTGGGCACCCACCCTCTGCCGCCCCTCCGCCGCCTCACCTGGGGGCTGGAGGCTCTCCTGGATGGCCTCGACGTCGGCCAGGTCTGTGCAGATGCCCTGGCCGTGCATGAGGGTGCGGAGGGGCCGGGGCTCGCCGCGGGGAGGGTAGCAGCGCAGCCCC
>VWZN01021492.1:170947-182577 GCA_013396955.1 Regulus satrapa
AGAACATCCGTGTGAACAAGGCCGATGGCCCCAAGAAGCTCTCGGTGGAGCACATCTACCAGAAGAAGACGCAGCTGGAGCACATCCTGCTCCGGCCGGACACCTACATCGGCTCCGTGGAGCTCGTCACGCAGGTAGGAGCGGGTAGGAGCCCCCGGGGAGTCATCAGCCGCTGTTTACAAAGCACAGAACGTCTGCTTATCAGTCACAAAACATCTGCTTTGCGAACGGATGGTGCAGAAGAACGGGTTGTACCTGGGCATTTAAAAAATTCCTTTTTTTTTTTTCCAGCAAATGTGGGTTTATGATGAAGGCGTTGGCCTCAACTGCAGAGATGTGACCTTTGTGCCTGGCTTGTACAAAATCTTTGATGAGATTCTGGGTAAGCTGACAGATCCGTTGAGTCTGTGAGTGATGGGGTTATGAATGGAAGAAACTGGAACTAAGCATAAATTACCAAGAACTTATTTAGCACTACTTAATAGCAAGCCATTCATGGGAAACAAATGAAAAGAAAAATTTCAAAAATCCAATTACAAACCTGATTTAATTCCGCCCAAAACTCTCCCTTTTATGTTAATGGTTGCACTGGAGGAATTCAGAGGTCCATGATAGCTTGTTGTACTCCTCTTTGTAATTTGCAAAATATTTTCATGCTGAGATGATTATTAGTAACACTGTAGTGAGTTTTTGTGTTCATTCTACTGGAACACTTCATAGTTCATAGTTTTCCCTTGATTGAGAATGTAATAAAAACCCAATATTCTCCTTCCTTTCTAGTCAATGCCGCAGACAACAAGCAGAGGGACAAAAACATGTCGTGCATTAAAGTCACAATTGATGTGTAAGTTTGGATTCGTTGTTGTTTGTTGCCTTGAGCCGCTCTGCAAAGCTGAGGTGGCACCGCGGGGCCGATCCGAGACGGCCCAGATTTAACTCGTGAAAGGTTTTCTCTCTGCTTAGACCCCTGGTCTCTTACAGAGGGAATGGCTGCTCTTTCCCTGCTGTTCCTTTCCATCCTGACCGAGCACCGGCAGAGGGTTTGGCGTGTGGGTCCATTTCACCGGCGCCATGGGCAGATCTGGGCGTTTCTGTGTTGCCTGTCCCCCCTCTGCTGGCAGCTGCTGCATTTGCTGAGCACAGATTTGGTCCTGGTGGAAATGGTGCCTTTCCCCAGAGCCTTTCGGTGACTTTCTTTCACACCTAAGCCCTTTACAGCCTTAAAAACCAGATTTATCTTTCCCTCCTCAGAGAGAACAACACGATCAGTGTGTGGAACAACGGGAAAGGGATCCCAGTTGTTGAACACAAAGTGGAGAAGGTCTATGTGCCTGCTCTGATCTTTGGACAGCTGCTGACATCCAGCAACTACGATGACAATGAGAAGAAAGTCACAGGTGGGGAGGGCTCAGATATGCATTAAGAACTCTGAGCAGCTCTAAGTGTGTGACCTGAACTGGAAAGGGCAGGAAGGGGGTTCTTAATGCAGCGTGAAAACTGAAAGAGGGGGAATTTAGGTGAGATACAGGGAACAAATTCCGTTCTTTGAGGGTGGTCAGGCCCTGGCACAGGATGCCCAGAGAAGCTGTGGCTGCCCCATCCCTGGGGGTGTCCAAGGGCAGGTTGGACAGGCCTTGAAGAGTGGGACTGGATGGGCTTTAAGGTCCTTTCCAACCCAAACCATTCTGGGATTCTATGAAGATTACATTCTGAATCTATCAGAGAAGTCTCTCTGCTCTGATTAATTAACAGTGCAAACGTGGAAATGGGGAAAACTGTCTTTGAATAATCTCTTAAACCCCAGTTAAATCAAAGTTTCTAGTTGCATACTGAGCTTGTAGAATATTGTTGCTTGTTGACAGTTGTCTTTGGATTGCGCTGACGTTGACAAACTCCAGTTAGTCTTGGATTCTTTTAGATGGTTTTGGGCAAAGATAATAACACAAGTCTATGTTCCTTCTGATTCCAGGGGGGAGAAATGGTTATGGAGCCAAACTGTGCAACATATTCAGCACAAAATTTACTGTGGAAACTGGATGTCGTGAATACAAAAAGTTATTCAAGCAGGTAGGAGCACTTTTCTTTCCAGGGAGTTTATACCTGAGGTTTTCAAATGAGATCCTCGATTTTTGTTTCAAAACTCTAGGCACACCTTACTTCACTGTGATTAAAGTAAATTTGACTCACAAAATGTGATTCAAATTAATAATGAAATTAGCAGATAGCATCAGAATCTGGTTTTTAACCAGAGCTGTTGTTTAATTTAAAGCTATCTAAAACACCTTTTATAAACCATCTCATTGCTTTTTAAAAACTAAGGTAGTTCTTTGTGTGTATTTGACTTGCAACTTACCAAAGCTCCTTTCCTCAGACCTGGACAGACAATATGGGAAAGGCTGGAGAAATGAAACTGAAATACTTTGATGGAGATGATTACACCTGTGTCACTTTCCAACCTGATCTGTCCAAATTCAAAATGACCATTCTGGATAAGGACATCGTAGCACTGATGTCTCGAAGAGCTTATGATATTGCTGGATCCACAAAGGATGTCAAAGTTTTCCTGAACGGACAGAGGCTGCCTGTGAGTAAGCTTTGAAAAGAAACACAAATATCTGCTTTTCTTGGTGCCATTTAGATTCTGTTCAGGCCATTCCTGTCATCACACAGAGCAAAAAGAACGTATGCAGGAGGGATTTCTGCACCTTCTTTGCAGGAAGATGTGAATTAAGTATTTATAGGAGCTGTTCTCAACCAGTTGTGTGCTCTCATCTGCGTGCAGGTGAAAGGATTCCGCAGCTACGTGGACCTCTATCTGAAGGATAAGGTCGATGAAACTGGGAATGCACTTAAAGTTATCCACGAGGAAGTCAATTCCCGATGGGAAGTGTGCTTGACTTTGAGTGAAAAAGGCTTCCAGCAAGTCAGCTTTGTAAACAGCATTGCCACCACAAAGGTAACTCCTTAGTGTGCTTAGTCAAGCTAGTGCCATATTCTTCAGCATTCACTTTCTTGGCTATTTTTAATTGTACATATGTTAGGGAAAAAATAATGTTGCAAAGAATGTGTTTCAAGTTTTAAATAGATATTTCTATTTTAGTGGGTTTTGATGGCCTCGGTCCCAGATCCTTGTCCCGTTTTTCTCAGGGTGGCAGACATGTTGATTATGTGGCTGACCAGCTCGTGACCAAACTCATTGATGTTGTGAAAAAGAAGAACAAAAACGGAGTTGGAGTGAAGCCTTTCCAGGTACAATGTCAAAATTTTCCAGGTGGGAAACACAACTTGAGCCTTACTGCAATTTGTAACTTCAGCTTAATGCATATCTGCGTTAATTAATAGCACATTTCCATTGTACAGACAATATATATATATATATAGGATTGCTGATTATAGAAGTCTCACATTGTCCAGTTTAAGCCAATTAACTTCCCTTAGCTTGAGCAATGTGTTTTTTAATCACTGTAAGTCAGTGTAGATGCACTAAACCTCAGTATCTGTTAGATAACACCTATTGAGGTGGAGAGATGCCAATTCCTTGACATCCCAAATCATCTAAACCGTGAGTGTTCATGAGCTGTTCAAAATTAGCAAAATATCTCCAAAAACTGCAAACCCTCCAGTACTGAGTGTTCCCTCAGTGTGTGATTGACAATTGAGCTGAGCCTGTACCATGTGTGATCCTTGCTGTATTTCACTACAGGTGAAGAACCACATGTGGATTTTTGTGAATGCCTTAATTGAAAACCCAACCTTTGACTCTCAGACGAAGGAGAACATGACCCTGCAGGCAAAGAACTTCGGCTCTACCTGTAAACTGAGTGAAAAATTCATTAAGGGCGTAAGTCCTGATGTACACGGACAAGATGTCCGTAAAAAATACGGAACAAAAGTTTCTGTCATTGCTGAGGCTTTTCCCACAACTTTGCATTGGGTTTTGCATTGCAGGCAATTGGCTGTGGCATTGTCGAAAGTATCCTAAATTGGGTAAAATTTAAAGCTCAGAACCAGCTGAATAAGAAATGTTCAGCTGTGAAACACTCCAAGATTAAAGGTGTTCCTAAACTGGATGATGCCAACGATGCTGGTAAGTGTTTGACATCCTTTCTAACCAGTTCATTCATAAACTGTTAAAACTTGTTTGTTAAACAAAAGATTTGTCTCCTAAGGAAAAGTGAGAAGAGAAAACCTCCCATTTTGCAGTCCCTTTTACTATGATTAGTCCCATTTACTGTGTGCAGTGCCAAAAAAACTGCCTTAAAAGATTATTTATACTTGTTCAGTCGCGAATGTGCAGCCTTGGATTTCATTTCTTAAGTAGAAAACCAACTCGATTTTCTCCTTTTTCAGGCAGCAAGAATTCTCTAGATTGTACGCTGATCCTGACCGAGGGAGACTCAGCCAAAACTTTGGCTGTCTCAGGTCTGGGAGTGGTTGGTAGAGACAAATATGGAGTATTTCCTCTTCGTGGGAAAATCCTCAATGTCAGGGAAGCTTCTCATAAGCAGGTTGGTTGGAAAATGGTTACAGTTACGTGTTGGGAGGTGTGGTGTGATTTGTGCAATGAGCCGGTGCAGCTGCACCCCGAGCACGGGAACTCTAAGGAGAGCAGTGCCTTAAACACCTGAGTCTTCCCTCACCTTGAGCCTGCCCCACTGGTTAAGTAGGAATATTGATTTAAGTCCTGTTCAGTGATTTGCCTGAGGGGATAATGTTCGTGTTGTGGGTTGGAAAATGTTTGGAATTCTCTGGAGTAATTTAACCAGTGGAAATTACAAGTTTCTAAATGGCAAAAAACACCAACAGGGCAAAACTCAGCCAATGATTCACTTGTGAATAGCTTTATACTTTCTTGAGCTACATTTTGAGTCTGGAAGAAAAGGTTTTATTCTGTGTGATCTCTTTCAGATTATGGAAAATGCTGAAATCAACAACATCATCAAGATTGTGGGTTTGCAATATAAAAAGAACTACGACGATCAAGAATCTTTAAAAAGTCTTCGCTATGGAAAGATTATGATCATGACAGATCAGGTTGGGTTCATTAAAATAGAAAGTTGGAAGAGGATAACTATTAGCTCTTAAAGATATAGGAAGAAAATATTTCTCTTAACTGCTGCTATTGTTCTACCAAATTCTCTGTGTTTCTTTTTCCTATTTTACTTTTTTTTGGGTCATAATGTGTTTTCAGCCACGAAAACACATGGGAATTGCACCAAACAGCTAAACACTGTCTTTCCAGTCTGCTGATTCAAAGTCCTTGACCAGTCCTTAATACCTTTTTTCACCAAGAATCTACCTTTTCTGTTTCTCTTCATTTTCAGCAATTAACACATGAGCATCTTTTTAGAGGTGAACATTAATAGGGTCATTTAGCTGGAATTACAGAGCCATTCACTATTAAGCCAACAATTGTCATTTCCATAATTCCATGATAAAAATATAGTTTATTTTTTTTCTTTTGTAAATTCAGGATCAGGATGGATCACACATCAAAGGTTTGCTGATTAACTTCATCCATCACAATTGGCCATCTCTTCTAAGACACAATTTCTTGGAGGAATTCATTACTCCCATCATAAAGGTGAGGGCTGGGGGATGATGAGGTGAATGACTGAGGATCCATTATCCAAAAATGCCTTTCATTTCACAATTAAAATGTTTGTCCATTGTAGGCCTCTAAAAACAAAGAAGAAATTGCATTCTACAGCATTCCTGAATTTGAAGAGTGGAAAACCAGTACACAGAACTATAACTCATGGAAAATCAAGTACTACAAAGGTTTGTAAAAACTTAATATGGTGAAACTAATCCAAGTCAGAGCAGTGATGATTCAATGCAGTCAATCCTGCTTTGCAGAAAGGATTTGGACTGGGTGTCCTCCAAGTCTATTCCTTCCTATAATATTCCAATTAGATTTCAGATATCTACAGGCACATAACTGTAATTCTTAGCACTTTTGTGATACATCTTGTTTTAAAGTAACCTAAGTTTTCAGGAAGTCATCTTCACACTGCATGTTCCTATGATGCATCACAAAAGTTGAGCATAGCAAAATATTTCTTTGAATTGGAACTGAATTTAGGCAAAAAAATCATTAGGATGAACTCTCCTGTCCTTGCAGGTTTGGGTACCAGCACGTCAAAGGAGGCCAAAGAATACTTTGCAGATATGGCAAAACACCGAATTGGCTTCAAATATTCTGGGCCTGAAGATGATGCTGCGATCACCCTGGTAACTAACACTTGATTTAATTGCTGACTTACTACCTTTGGTATTTCACCTTGTGGAGTGCTCTCAGTATTTTCTCTTAAAGTGCTCTTGGAGGCCTTTGGGCTGGAGACGATCTCTGTGTTACCAAGGCTACAGCTTTAGCTGAACCAGGAACGGCGAATGTGCCCCTCGACCTCAGGGCAAGAGTACCCTTTTAGTGATGGGCTTTAAATATAGCTCGGAACAAACTAATCACTACAAACCAATTGACATTTTCAGACAGTATAGTAAATATTCCTTGAACATTTTTTCTGTGTATTCTGCTGCAATCTTCTCCAAGTCAGATCTCCCCTTTCTCCCCCAGTGCAAAACGGATGGGGGATTAAAACAGTTCTCCTTTCTGTGAACTTCAGCTTAGCTGGTCTTTGATTCTTAAATATTCAGAGTTGTTAGGCAATGCAAAAAAATCAATTTTTCCCCAAAATATTAATTTCCCCTCCAATCTGCTTTAGTGTTCTGTTATTATATTAAAAATATATAAATTTAAACCTAACTACTCCGTCTTCTAGAGTGGTGGAAATTATGCTCTTAATATGTTTAGCTACAGAAACCTTTTATTGCATTTCTTGGGCCCTTAAATCAGCCTGTTTAGCATGTTGTTCTCCTGGGTAAGCTCTTCGTTTTTCTCAAGTGATCCAATAGTGCACAACCACAGAATATTCTGGAATTGAGTTACTTTTCATTTTGTAACATCCAGGCCTTTAGCAAGAAGAAGATAGAAGAGCGAAAGGAGTGGCTGACTAATTTCATGGAGGATAGAAGACAACGGAAGCTGCACGGTCTGCCAGAGGTAAGAGGTTTATGTTTATAAGGAAACTGGTTTCCAGTCTCTGCCTGGGGCTGTTCTCAGCTCCATCCCAGCACGCCAGAGCTGCACACAGCTCAGTCAGTGAGTCAGGTCCGGATTATAGGACGTTGAAAATGTTGTCAGGATTTTGCAGAGCAGCTCTCGTCTTATCAGTGTAGCCTCATTGTCAATTATCCAACTGTCAATTTCATTTTTAACTCTCATCTTTCAAGTTACTGTATCCATAGGAAAATGATAACTCAAGCAGAGGCAAATGAAGTCTTTATTTCCCCCAAAATGGGAGGAATAATGCATCCTGGGAAGTGTTTCCATTTGCCACGCAAAGGCTGTCAGCACTTGAGCTGTATTTAGCTGGTCTTAGAAGCATTCCCATTTCAGTGAAACTAGCCAAGAAACTGATTAGGCCCTGTCAAAATTAAGGCAATCTTCTCTCTGTTTTTTCTTAGGAATACCTGTATGGGAAAAACACTGATTACCTGACGTACAATGACTTCATCAACAAGGAGTTAGTGCTGTTCTCAAACGCAGATAATGAGAGATCAATCCCATCACTGGTTGATGGTAAGTGATTTCTAAGTCATGACTCTGCGTGTTGTAATCCCCAGAACTGAGGAAATGAGTGTTTGATGTCACATCAGTGCCAGGCAACCTGCTGAGGTTTCAGGGTCAGCATCCTGAAATCTGTTTTCTGCTGTTGAAGGTCTTCTCATCTTTGGATGAAATGTCTTGTCCATTTTTTAGTATATTATTGCCAGTGCCTTACTCAGCCAGTACAGAATCTTTAGGTGTGTAAGTAGTTCTTGTATCTCTAGAGAGGAGAAGCCAAGTGCATCACATCTCATGTTCTAACCATGAGGTCTTTGCTTTTTTTCCACACAGGTTTGAAGCCAGGTCAGAGGAAAGTTTTGTTCACCTGTTTCAAACGGAACGATAAGCGGGAGGTGAAGGTTGCTCAGCTGGCTGGTTCTGTCGCTGAGATGTCCTCATACCATCACGGTGAGGTAAGAACTTCCCCGAGTGTGCAAAACACTTTATTGGAAAGACAAAAAGCCCTTCTCTTGGTGTGAGTTACGGTGCCTCTAAAGCAGAATTATATGTTTGAGTGTGTACACCAAAGGGAAGTGGCTGTTTAGCTGTTTCCACGATTAATTCTTCAGCATTAATTTAATGTGACATTGGTCACTCTGCCTGTCCTGTCTGGACTTCATGGGAGCATAAAGTGGAACAAGAAAACCCTGCTTAATTTGTGATGGACTTAGGCAGATGTTAATAACTTTTCTGCCTGGTTCAGGACAAGTTAAGCACTACCACAAGGCTCTCTTTAGAGACTGACAGAATCTTTCATTGGAGGTTTCTGAGCAGGCAGACAGCAACAGATAGAGACATGGGTCACTAGAGCATTCCAGATAGTCTTGGGATGCATTTTCCTTGAGTTTCCTCCAGTATTTCATCAATTGAGTTTATCCTCTGTATCAATTTAGTTCTTGGTGTGAATGTTGCCTTATTTTGTCCATCCCCTGAACCGTTCAGCACGTTCAGCTTTGCACCTCCTCTATTGCAGGCTGCACTGATGATGACCATCATTAACTTGGCTCAGAACTTCGTGGGCAGCAACAACCTCAACTTGCTCCAGCCCATCGGTCAGTTTGGCACGAGGCTGCACGGAGGGAAAGACTCTGCCAGCCCTCGATACATCTTCACCATGCTCAGGTCAGCATTCCAGACTCCTTACAGTCTTAAAGGACTCCATTTTACAGCAATTAGAAGGAAAAAAAAAATCGGATTTTTCTCTTTAAAACTTCAGGCTGTACTTTCATGCTCAGAGTAGCAACAGTTAAAGTGAGATTCAGGTGCTAGATTCCATTCTGGAAATGTGGCTATCAGCACAGAGAATATGGACATGGAAGCAGAACCAAAGAGGGAGAAATTTGGGTGGGACAGTAAAAATGAGGGGAGGTTTCTTTTTGCATGGCTGTCATGTTCTGTAACAAGAATTTGAGCTTAAACTCCCTTCTCCATTCCAGTCCCCTGGCACGCTTGGTGTTCCCACCGATGGATGACAACATCCTGAGGTTCCTCTACGATGACAACCAGCGTGTGGAGCCAGAGTGGTACATGCCCATCATTCCCATGGTGCTGGTCAACGGGGCTGAAGGGATTGGCACTGGCTGGGCCTGTAAGATCCCCAACTTTGACATCAGGGAAGTTGTGAACAACATCCGTCGGCTGATGGATGGAGAAGAGCCACTGCCAATGGTGAATAATAGAATTAAAACACAAATGGCTTGCTTGTTAATTATTCAGCTCACATTGAGCATTTTATGGGCATGCTTAAAAAAGGAGGCATCCACACAAAGTTGAATCCAGTGGTTTCTCTCCTCAGCTTCCCAGTTACAAGAATTTCAAAGGCACCATAGATGAGCTGGGGCATAATCAGTACGTGATAAGTGGTGAAGTGTCCATCCTGGATTCTACAACCATTGAGATCACTGAGCTGCCTGTCAGAACATGGACACAGGTAATAAATAAACAGGGAACCTGCTCTGGGAATGCGTAGTTTGCTCTTTAAAGGAAAAAGCAAATAGTGGGTTTGGGGTCTGACTTTGTTTCTCTCCTCAGACATACAAAGAGCAGGTTCTGGAGCCGATGTTGAATGGGACTGAGAAGACCCCTCCTCTAATCACAGACTACAAAGAATATCACACAGACACCACAGTGAGGTTCGTGGTGAAGATGACTGAAGATAAACTAGCAGAAGCCGAAGCTGTGGGGCTGCATAAGGTCTTCAAACTCCAAACAAGTTTAACATGCAACTCCATGGTACGTGACAGATTTTGCTGAAGGAATTTCTTGGTTTAACTCAGACTCTGGACAGCTGCAGTCGTTGCGTGAAAGAAAAATCCTCTTTGGCAGTAACCTATTCACTTTGATTTTTCTGCTGTTACTGGTTTTAAATCAGCTTTCAAAGGTCAAGAGCCTGGCTTAGGATTGGGCCCAGAGTGGATAGTTTGCCTGAAGGAGGCAAAATGCTCTGAAATCACAGTTTGCAGAGCTCTTTGAGCCAGCAGCAGGGGCACTGAACGTCTGGTTCCTGACAATGTGTGAAGCTTTGATGCGAGATGTTTGTCCTGCACAGATTCGAGTAACCTTAACTCTGCTGTGCGTGTTCAAGAACACTGAAATTCTGAAATTGTCTCTGCTGCTGTGCTCACCAACTTGAAGTAGTTTCTAGAACAACACTGAGATTTGATAATTTCTTGGTTAATAATCCGGTGGTACCATCACACCTGTGTTACAGGGAACTTTGAGTGGCTTTGGAATCAGTTTTATCATCATAACACCCGTGTTCTTTCATTTTCCTCCAGGTTCTTTTTGACCATGTCGGCTTTCTCAAGAAATACGACTCTCCCCAGGATATTCTTAAGGAGTTCTTTGAACTCCGGCTCCGATATTACGGTTTGAGGAAGGAATGGCTCATTGGGATGCTGGGTGCTGAGTCTGCAAAGCTGAGCAACCAGGCTCGCTTCATCCTGGAGAAAATAGATGGCAAAATTGTCATCGGTATGTTGTTCGTGGTGACTGGGATTGTAACCAGGAGAACTGGGTGATGTCTTGAGCCCTGTCAGCACCCCCTCAGCCCCAGGCTGGCTTTTACAAACCACACCAGGGCTTATCTCTGTTCTGGTGACATCTAAGAGGAAAATGCTTCACAGAGTATCCTTGGTCTGTGTATTATACACGTGATAATGACAATGGGATACTTAATGCAGCTTTCCTGCTCTGTGTTTGAGAATTTCTGAGAGAATTTTTGAATAGTTTAGCAGTCATTCCCATTTATTTCTGACTTGGTAGGAGTAAGAATTAATTATTTGTGGTTTTAGAAAGGGGCAGTGTCCACTGTTAAATGCATTCTTAAGAATCTGTATCTCTCTCCATTATCTTTGTGAACCTCTGCAGAAATAATCCAAATCACATTCTCAGTGGACTAGGGGGGGGGTTCAAACTTAGATGATACTCAAGCAGCAGCATCTGAGAATCATGAGCTAGAAAAAGAAGCAGATCTTTGTTCCCAACGTGCCCATTTTTCAATCAACTTTTCCCCCTCGGTGTGAAAGCCGGGCTGTGTTCCGCTGCCTTCACGGAGGATGCGGCCAGACAACGTGTCATAAGATGCTTTGTGGTTTGTGTCTGAAGGCAGCCCAGTAATCCCAGCAGCCCGAGTCTGTCTGACTGAACTCGGGAAGAGAAATAATTCCCCTGAAATGCATTTTCTTGGGTTTTTGTAATAAGTAGTTCCAAGGCTGCCAGAGCTGGTTTCATTTGTATTTGTGTCTCATGGTCGATGGCTTCTGATACCTTAAAAAGGAGCAAATTCCAGCTGAAGCATTTCCAGTGGTTGAGCACTTAGAGCATAAATTTCCCGAGTGATGTCTAATGAGGTGCAAGCTATACCAAGCTATCAAGGGTTTCTTTCTCCACCTGCCTGTCACGGTGAAACCTGTTTCATACCATCATACCTTTTTTTTTTTTTTTTTTTTTTCCAAATTGA
>VWZN01021493.1:0-51056 GCA_013396955.1 Regulus satrapa
TTGTCTTAATATAGGTACAAGTCCTTTCAGTAAGGAGATAAGAGTAAAAAGGGAGTTTGGTTCTCAGACTGAAAAATAGTCAAGGGACACTGTTGTAATCCTCCACTGTATTAATACAGCTTTCTGCTACTAACCAATCCAAATGTATCACGTATGCATAACTGTTGAGAAAAAGTATAAAAGAACTGCGCCTTCTGAATAAAGTTGGAAGCTTGCATTTTAAATCATATTGATTCGTGAGTGAGTCCTTCCCCCCGTCATTCAAAAGGTGCCTTTCTCTCAGATCCCAGAAAGCTGGTGTGCTCCCACACTGTTCCCTGGAGCAGTACGAACTGCAGCATCCTAACCTGCCTTTGCCTAAGCAATTCCATGCAGCAGGGTACACAGTGGGATCTCCTATTACCAGGCTCTCTGTAACGAGCCAAATCCCTCAGGAGCTCTCAAGGAGCTCCTACTACCTGAATCCCTTTGATTTGTTATCTGATATCCCTTATCTGCCCAATGTCAGGCCTTGGGTCCCCATTCTCCGTGTTCCGGTGCATTTTTATACTCTTCCCTTGGCTGCTCTGCTCCAAACCCTTAATCCCTCAAAAGGAGCAGGGTGGTGTGGAGAGGGAAGGCCAAGAAGGTGGCGTATATTCACTTCTAATGCTCTTCTCACCCAGGTGCAGGGATGTAAAGCCTGGATTTGGTTTAGGCCTTTATCTAAATGACCTGGAAGTCTGTGCTAGCTACAAGTGCTTGTAAGAGGAGGTGATGCCAGGACTTAGGCAAAGACCCACAAGAGGCAAGATTTCCTTACATGGGTTACATTGACCCTCCCCAAAGTACATTATACTTATACACATGTCCATCAATTAATTATTTTGTTATATTAACCTGAGCACTACAGATGTCAAACCTTTAACTTCCTATCTCCCTAAGACTTCTCCTCTTCCTCTTCTTTGATATGTTCCCTCTCAACCTGGGATTTGCTGATTAAAAAATAATTTAAGAAAAAAGGTGACTGCAATAGCAACTGTTTCACTTTTGAATTTCCTGAGAATCCCTGGGCCATCTTGCCCAGCCAGACCTACTAATTCCATATGTTTTGCACAATCACTTTTATTTTGGACAGATACTTTGGTTTAGCCCCCCACAAACCAGAGTTCTTGTGTGTAAATGTCACCAATTTATTCCGTTGTGACACATAATTAATTTAGCTATGTTTTGATGTCCTTGTTCTCTCTGACTGCTTATTTTATATCCTGCTCTTCAGTTACTCTCAAGGCAATATATCAAATATAAAGGGTTCAAGGAAGTTCTGACGCCTTTGCTTTGTTATGGTTTTGCACTTACTGGAGGTCACGCTCATTTCAATTTTCCCCATTGGAGTGCAAGACAAACTTGTTGAAAAATGCATATTGATAATTCCTTTGAGGAATCATTTTACTCAGGAATCATTTTACTCGTGTCAGCTTCATTTTGCCTTTTGTCAGATCTTCTAAAGAGGGTCTAGGTATTTGGGTGGCCAATGTGAGGTCCCTGTGTAACCTCCATGTCACTTGTGATGACTCTCAAGCCTTCAGCTTAATTCCCTCAGCTGCCCCTCTCTATTCAAAGTGGCTGTAAGAAGTGTGTCACTTCCCTGCAGCTTCCACCACAGCTGTGATCAATTTAAAAATGGGGCTTCTTTTGGAATATGCGGGGTCACATCTTTAGGATTTGGGTCCTACCTTTTGCCTATAAATTGGAATTTAACTCCTCAGGTTCTGCTGTATTTTCAAAAGAAGAAAGGCATGTGCAATGGCACAGTTTCATCTGCTCACATGGACCAGCTTGCTAAACTGGGTGATGCTGGCTGTGGGGTGAAAGGGTTGCAGATACCACCTTATTCAAGCCTCACTGACAGGTAGCATTACTGCCTCTGCTGCCTTCTTCTTGGGGCAGATGGTGCCTATGGAGCTTGCAGAGCAACTAGAGGCTGGAGCACGAGTAAGGAGGGAAAATAGAAGTGTGGGAGTCCCAGAGAGGAGCTGGGGCTTGTGGGGCACATGGGAGCTGAGAGTATGGGAGGTACCTGGCAGTGTGGGGCAGGGCTGAGCTGAAAGACATCTGTAGGGAGCACACAGGTATTGCAGGAGTACAAGGGAGAAAGCGGGAGACAGGAAGAGGGAGAAGAGAATTACTGAGGAACAGCTGTAAGAATGCAAGGAAGCAAAGCATGACTTGGGGATTTTTAAGCAAGATTTTTTAAAAACACTATTTTTTCAGCACCATAACTAACCTTCTCCCATTCATTTACATGCCATTGGTTCATATGAAATTCAAAGGGCAAATTTTTCCCTCAGGAATATCATGTGATTGTTGTTACACATTGACTCAGCACTGAATCCTATGAAAGTATTATTCAGGGTTGAATTGTGGCAGCAAGCAACAACTCTGCTGGCTGACAAAGAAGAACAGAGCTGTCTGGTGATGTTTGAGTGTAGTCTAATGTAATCTAATAAAAAGAGCAGCTAGAGCCTGAATTAGCATTTGAAATGCCTCAGCTGTGTTTGGAGATATGTTTCAATGGAAAAAGCTCATGAAGCTACTCTGTAACTTCCTTCTCTGTCTGGTGATTGTGTTTCCTGTTTCTTCACAGTGGAAATCTTGAAACCCTGCCAGTAAGCCTTTTTCCCACAAGACTGGGTCTTCTGAGGCTTGGTTGGGTGGGGACAGGGGGAAGCATGCAGAGATTGCTCTGAATTCTCAACAAGAAATTTGAGGGCTTAACTGCATTTCAGCAGAGATTTAGGGGAGGCTTAATTCCAGTGAGACGGCCAATACTGAAGACAAAGGATAGTGCTGGAAGGATGTTGGGAAGAGAAGCAGACAGCATGCTTACTTGAGGGACCAGGCTTCTTTCCTGCAGCTCTTCTTACTCTTGTGTGAAAGTCACCCTCTTTGCGCACAATACATAAAGGAGAAGTAAAGTTAGCTCAGGACACATGAGACATGAGGAGAGTCCTTGGTAAAGACATCCAGTTACATATGCCCCACTCTGTTTGGGGCAGTTCTCCCTAATCTATATTCAGATTCCCTATACCTTCTGTCACATTGTTCTCCTCTGTTGTCTGGTGCATGTTCTTCCTTCTACAGCCCTATCTTAGATACAACTCTGCTCTGTTTACCATCTGTGCTCTCTGGATGCCCTGTAAGCATCTCATTCTGCTCTGCCTTAAGGGAATTCCAGCTAGCCAAATGAACCAGCTTCTTCCCTCCAGTTGTTTTGGAGACCTTGTTGTGGCTTTTCAGTGCTTAGAGGGGGGGTTTATAAGAAAGATGGAGAGGATTTTTAATGGAAAGTGTAGTGGTAGGATAAGGGGTGGAGGGTTTAAATTGAAAAAGCCAGATCTAGACAAGATATAAGGAAGAAATTCTTTACAATGAGGGTGTTGAGACACTGGAACAGGTTGCCCAGAGAAGCTGCAGATTCCCTTAGTTGAGAATGTTTAGGGCCAGGTTGGAAGGGGCTTTGAGCAGCCTGATGTCCTTGCCAGTGGCAGGTGGGCTGGAGATGATAAGTCTTTGGAGGTCCCTTCCGACCCAAACCTTAGTTCTGTCTGCTGACTAAACCTCTTCACCCTGCCTTATTGTCAGTCTGTTCTCCAAAGAGTTTCTGATTTAGAATGTATCTCAGCAGCCATTTCCCTTGTTTCCTTTCATGATCTGCTCCAGCTTGAAATCAGACTAAGCACTGACATTTTTGCCAAGGTAATAGGAGAGGCCTTTACCAGAAAGGAGATAAGGGAGATAAATGGAAAAGTAGCCAAAAAATGTAAACCATCCCTTTTCAGTCTCTGAAATGGAGCCTGAAGCAAGCACTGCTCTGAACTTCCATGGATTGTGAATCAGGTTTTGCTATAAAAATTTCTGTGTGTAGTCTTCCCAATAATCTCTCAGACCATCAACAAATTTTTTTTTAAAATTCCACTTTGGTTGTTCTTCTCCCTGACCCCAGCCTGATCCTTCTGCTACTTCATGGATGTATCAACCTTCTGATTTTTTTAAATTTCTCTGTCTAAGGCAGCAGCTCCCCAGTCTCACTTCTACAGGAACATTTCCTAGTCTGAGATTTGTTCTAGTGCTAGCTTCCAACCGGGATTGACTTTGTAGAATGAGACATAGCTGCGACATTTGATGTGGCAAATGCAGCTTAACTACAAGGGACATGTAGGGCCGAATGTATTTTGTATTTTGTATTTGGACTGCAAGTTAAACTAGGTAGGACCTCTGATAGCTGCAAATGTGAGAGCAATGGCAGAATTACTAACAGACAAAGAAAGGCATGAAAATATGGGGGGATAGTTAAGTCAGGAAGTTAAAAAGGGGAAAAAAGCCCCTATAAATGTCTTTAAAAGGAAGCCTCTCAGCTGAGAATCTGATATGCGGAAGGAGTGCAACTTCCTTTTCCGTTCTTAGGTTCTCATTTTTCTTTTATGTCTCAAAATCTTCCATGTTGCCATTTCCTGGGCTAAGAAACTGAAGATCTCTTTGGAGTATTTCTGAAGTCCCAGGCATTCTCAGGTTATCACCAGTGTTCAGCACAGCCTTCTTTGATGGGCAGAGGGTGAATGAACAGATGGGAAAGGCTCAGTAACCTATTTGTGTTACCCTCTGGAAAAAGGACCACCTTTTATGTGGCAAAACTAAGGATAGGGTCACTCTGTGATTAAATGGCATCAGAAATCACCTATGCTGAGGTAAAGTTCAAAAATGAATCACCGGCTCCAGTGGTCAAAGGTAAGGAATGAACAAATTATTTGGGAGAAAGGGAGCTGAAGGGAGTGGGGCTGAAGAGGAGGGAATGGAGATTTTTCCTTCTGTGATGCTAACTCCTGTCTGATCTTGATGGATTGGTGAGAAAAAGGAGCTAAATGATCAGGAGACTGAAGGACTTTTGAGAGAAAGAGTCTTGAGGGACATGTCCAAGAGGAAGAATGACTATTGGGAGCACAAACAGTAGGTTTCAAATGAGTATTCATTGAGGAATCTGAGCTCCCTCAATACCGTACATGTTATGTAGTCTTGAAAGAGTAATTTTTGGACCATGCTGAGTACCAACAGTAGAGACAAACAATCTGATCTGTCACAAAGATGGAAGGGCTCCCAAAGCAGCAAATAAGCCCAAGTCCTGACTGCTCTTGTCTCTGAGTGAGACTACAGATTGCTGCTTATGGAGAGGGTAGGAGAATCAACATGCCTGCTTATAGTAGAGCAGTCAGTTGTACTCTGCAGCTTCATAAGAAATGGTAGTGATGCAGAAACATAACCCCATTGTCCATGGCTGATTGAGAAATGGTCCTTGGAGAAGAGAGACCCAAAACTTGAACACACTAAAGTACACAGAAGAAGAATTGTTTAAGATCTGGAGGGAGATCTAAATCTGTTATTCCTTAATCTTCACTCCTAAAAAACATTTAACACCCCAACCAAACAATTTTTTTTCCTATTAAAAGTTAGAGTGGTAAAATTGTTCTTTTACTAGAGTTCATGCAAATTTAAGGCCTCTTCTGGTTAATATGTACTCTGTAGTCATTATACCACAAGTAGGAGCCCATAGAGAGGTTCTGTGTAAGGCTCTCTGCTTCTGCCTGACATATAGGACCCTACACAACAGCAGGTTCCAGGGCAGTAAAAGTATGTGTGCATAAATCAGTGAATATTTTTTAAAATTAAGTAAATAATTACTGCTGCCTATGGATATAAGCCTATTTACAGCTTTACCTCAGTTTTACAGAGTAGGTATCAGCTCCCAAGTTATCCCTGCTCTGAGGCATGAGTCATGGAAATGAAGAGTGTACATAATCCTGACTGACTTGAAAGCTCACAGTTTTCAGTGCACCAAGATTAGTTGGTTCTGGATGTAGTTATCATTTCCACTGTGGTGAGGTGGGGGTAGTGCAAGTTCCCCATTGTGTTCCAAATGCTTATTCCAAAAACATCAAGTCTGTTGTGTTGTGATCATGCTGGACACATTGCAGAGCACAGACAAGCTGTGGAAAGCATTCTGCAGGGAGCTCAACCCACTGAGTGTGCACAAGATGACTGCACTTCTGCTGTGTTGCTGAGGTGTGCAGCATGCAGTGCTCCCTGTGCCACCCGGGTGTGAGTGTGGGATGCTCAGGTCTGACTGGGCACAGGCTGAACAATCTCTGGATGTCCTACATATAAAAACAACATTCATTTGGACTGGTTAGAGCCATTCCTGAAGTAGGTGGTTGGACTCCAGATCATGAGGGGGCCTTGTTTTCACTAAGGCAAAAGCCCTGGCTAGACAAACATTATTTGACCAGGGAAACCTGGACCTTGTATGTCCACACATATTTTCTCTTCAGATAATGAAAGATGATGCCTTTTGTCCTGCTGTAGCTGTCTCTCCCAAGCCTTTAGGAAGTAGTCAGAAGGCTTCCACACAGGGCACGTTTCTGACAGTCTTGCTTACTAAGCATGTCTGGCAGGCACACTTGGCTGCTGACAGACCTGAGAGCTTCATGCTGAACAAGCGAAGGCTCTCTAAACCTTATCTTTAATAGCAGTCTCTCCCAAAACTTCTTTACTCCTGTACTGCAGTGAGTGCTGCTGTCTCTTTACCCTCCTATTTGTCCTGGCTTGTGTACCTGCCACAGGTACAAGCTAGAACAATCCCTTAACACGTTTGCTTCTCCTTCCCTGTGACCCACGCTCCTGCTTGCTCCCAGACCTCCTCAGTAAAAAGTGAGGTCCTGGCAATTCTGAATCTGAGTACTTTACTCAGGCTGCTGCACACAAACCTCTGTTCTCCCCAGGTATCCAGCCTAGCACAACTTAGTTTTATTACAGCAAATCTTTGAATCCTGACTTGGAAAGTGGAGATGGAAAGAAAAAAAATTCTATTTATCTCCCAGTGATGATATGCCATCATAACCTTTCATGTTTTTTGTCTCCCATCCCCACTCAGATTATACCAACCTTCTGCACAAGAAATCAAAAAAAAAGCTAAGAAGGAACTGAAACAGGCAGAAAAAGTTTTCTGGGAAGAAGTCAACGTAAAATCTTCTCTTGTATGTCTCAAATATCACCATTTGAGCAATGCTGCATTTGGCAGCTTTGGGCTCAATCTAGAAAGACATTGTTTCCCTGCAAATTTTGAGGCCCTGTGAAGGACTCACCCTGAAACACCAACAATTGTCATTGTTGGTTCACTGGCTGGGAACACACTCACTGAATTTGACTTTTCTCCAGAAGCCACAGACGTCCCTTGCTCTGTCCCAGTTGCCCTTATCCGAAGTCTTGTAACTTCCACATCAGAAATTAATTTTGTTTTTCTTTTGAGGAGCTCTCCCTTGAGTAGTACTCCCTTCATATGTGACTCTGGACTGACAGACTCATAGTTGACTGTGGTGTTTTGTTTGGTGTGCTTTCCATCACTTTTAGTACCTCCCAAGACAAAGAAGCCGGAGCACCATCCCCAGAGATACCCAGTCTGGCTGCCGTGGTTGATGTCACTGCTGCTCCTCTTGGTGTGCTTTGCCCTTGTTGTTGTCCTCTGCAGTGAGTATGTGCAGGAGACAAAAGGGAGAGGTTTTGGGGGAGTGCTGGGAGACACCATGGTTCATGATTGTCTGGGCTTTGTGTAAGGTCCCAGGTTTTCCTGCCCTGACTTTGTATATGTCGGCATACAACCCCCAAATCTCCCACTGTTTACCCTGAGTCCTTGTCAGTGTGCCCAGATTGCACATTCCAGTCTTGCATGGCCTCTTTGGAACTGTGGAACAATCCTCTACCTTCATTCCCCACAAAAAGAACTTGGTTACATTTGGCAGATGGGAAAAAGTGGAGAGAGAAGAACAAGTGTCTATACAGGCAGCTGAATCTACACTTAGGCTCTCTAAGGTGCTTGGATATGCTTTGTGTCCTAGTGGAAAAAATGGCTTCTCAGAGTCCTGGCATCTCTAAGATTAACTGCACAGTGCAGCTAATTACCTTTCACATTTTTTAGGGTTAATTGCAGAATAATTCATTAGAGGTTATTCCTGGACAGACCTGCTGTTTGTGAGGATTGTGATCACTGTTTCATTCTCATTTTATATTAAAGATTATTCATGGCATGTTTGCACAAGCTGTCGATAACCATGATGGAGTCTGGAAGAGGCATCTTATTATGATAAATCACTGCTTTCCTTTTGCTGCCTTTAGTGTCTGAGTCACAGAAGTTTGTATTGCTTTCTTCCCAAATGTATAACCTTTCACAGTACTCAGCCAAATGGCCGGGGAGTTTTAGGCTGGGATGTTAGCATCTGATACCTTCTGATACTTCACATGGAAGGTTTAATTTTTAGTGAAAATTTACTGATCCAAGTTAATTGATGCTACACAGGATTCTGGTTTAGCAGAGTGATACAGCATTTAAACGAAACACCAGTACAAACTGCGCGTAGCAGAGAGCGGCCACTGCAATGCACAGGTGGATCACAATACAAATTACTAATTTTAATTGCTGGTCATATAAGCATGGAGTCAGAGAATCATTAACATTGGAAAAGACAGCTCAGGTAATGTAGTTAAACTGCTAATTACTGCCAAGCCCACCACTAAACCATGTCTCCAAGTGTCACATCTGCTTGTCTTTTGAACACTCCTGGGAATGGTGACTCCACCACTTGTCTGGGCACCCTGTTCCAATGCTTGGGCACCTTTCAGTGAAAGAGTGTTTATTAGTNTTGATCTCAAAAGGGATGAACACTTCCAGAGCTGCTCGATTCCCTTAGCTGAACAAAACTAAAAGCCAATATTATTCTCAGCCCCCTTGTGTAGTGATAAGGTCACCTTTATTGGCAGTGGAGGTGATCAGCCAGGCATTGCCCTTGCCCATCTCCTCTGAGCCTTCTTCCATCACAGCAATTGTAATCAGGCACTGAAGCCACTGGGATTGTTCTACTCATTAGTAAAAATATTTCTAAATTAAATAATTGATTAAAATAGTGAATTAACATCTGGATTGTTAAGCACACCCTGATCAGTTCCTAATCCATATTCTTGAGTGTCTGAGTAACTAGTAAATCCTTGGGATTGTGGCTGTGGCCTGTCACCAACAGTGCATTATTCCCCACAAACTGGAGCTAGTAAGTCCTAGGAGTTTATACTTCACCCTGTTTCAGCAACTCCAGCTGTTTGTTACCTTCACCTGGACTGTGTGCTGCTGATGGAACAGCCCAGCTGATGGGTGACTCCTCCAAATGTCCGTTGATGTGTAGTTTAGGAAGACACAAACTGTGACAGTGAGAGGCTGCTTCGTAGACTGGCGGCTGGGCTGTAGGTGTGTGCATGGCTGAGTGGCTGTAGTTGTATCAATTCTGCCATGTGTGTGGCATGTCCTCGGGGGGATGTGCTTCCAGGGGTCCTTCTGTCTGGCTTGGAAGACAGTCTCTTTCTGGCTAGGAAGGCAGCTGAGCCACTGGTTTGGGCCAGGAGAGGTGACAGCTGGGACAATGCTTGGTGGGAAAATGGTAGAAGGAGAATCAAGGGGCCGGTGATGCTGTGTGAGGAGCTGGGAAAAAGGGGTAATCCTGCTGCCTTTCCTCTCCCTTTGCAGTGGTTCCCTTCTGCCACAGCAGTGACCAGCGCACAGCCCTGCAGCGGCAGTTCTCAGAGTGGGAGTGTGACTCAGCGGCGCCGCGAGGCACAGGTCAGTACTCACAATGGCCCCTCTTCCTTGGGGCTAAAGGCCTCAAGGAGGCTGTACTAGGACAAGTCAAACCACATCACCAAAAGGACTTTGCCAAGACCTGTGACCCCTTACAAGGATTACTACAGCTTTGGGTACACACAGTTCACTGGTCATACTCCAGAGAAATGGGAAGCAATGTCTGGACTATCCCTGTTTTTTCAAGCACTTTCTGTCAGGTAAAGTCATTAAGAAGGACAGGAGCACTATCCCTGGAAAACCTAGATCTTTGCAATCACCATCTCTTGTTAGTAATCTTCATCTCTCTGTCCTCTCCCTGCACAGACCGAGGCTGGATGTGCTGCCCAAAGGGCTGGATAAGGTTTCAAAGAAGCTGCTATTTCCTGTCCCTTGACAAGATGAACTGTGCTGCGAGTGAGCAGAACTGCACTGGGATGGGCTCCCAGCTGGTGGTGATCAATAGCAAGGCAGAGCAGGTATGTGTACAAGGCTGAGAGAGGGACCCAGCAGGCAGAGATCCAGTGCTGGGCCCTGGAGGGGACTCAGAGCCCCTCCTTGTCCTGCAGGGGAGGGGGAATGTCCTGTCTGCACCTCGGCAGCACCAGCCCCACCCCACAGGGATTCCTGATGCCTCCCTGTGCTCAGTCCTGCCCTTCATGGACATTGTACTCTCTCTCTAATTGCCAGGATTTCCTCTCCAACCAGACAACTAGATCTCCGAAAAGACAGAATTTCTATATCGGTCTGTTTGAGGATAAGATGGGCCAGTGGCAGTGGGTGGACAAGACTCCATATAATGTGAAAGCAGTGTGAGTATCTCTGGATGAACAGTGTTTGGTATGACTCCTGGTAGGGAAACAAAGTAGGGAAGATGCTGGTGTATGAGAGGGGGTTGTTACCATGCTTTCTTATGAGAAATCAAAGATGCAGCAGGAGAGGGCGAAGTAGGTTCACATGGCCCCATCTGTGCTGGATGTTGGTTATCAATTAACTACCTGTGACCTGAAAATCATTGCTATAGGCATAAAAAAAAAGCTGTCTCTTGCCATCAGCAAGAACCCTTACTAGTGACTGGCTTTGCCTTACCTGCACTGCACTTATGTGCACAAAATGGCCTGTGCTGAAATCCAGACAAAGAGATGGAGCACAGGGAGACAGCACCAGGACTGTCCTTGCTGCGTCTTCTTCTGGAGAGTGAACTTGCCCTGGAGGCTGACGCAGGCCTCTTCTGGGTGTGAGATGCATGGGGTGAATGGTGGTGATCAGTTCCCCCCAGCACCTGACACTGGTGCCAGTGGGATATGGAGTGGGAGCAAGGGCACCGCTTCTGTCCCCAAATCAGCCTTGGGAATTTCTGTCTCTTCCCTTCAAGTCTTGCATCCTGCTGTGGCCTTTTTCAGCAGTGCTTTACAGTGGACACTGGGGAGTAACAAGCCTGTCTCTGTCCCAGGTTCTGGCGAGAAGGAGAACCAAGTTCAGGCCATGAGAACTGCACTGTAATCCATGTGCCTGAAAAATCTCTTAACAACTGGAATGACGTCAGATCAGATTTGGCGCACCATCGAATTTGTGAAGCTGCAGCAGTAACTGTGTAACAGAAATACCCCTGTTCTGAGTAAAGCTGGGAGCTGATTCATCCTCACTGTGCTGGTTGGGACCATGTGTGTGGAAGTGAAATGAGCTTTATCCAGAATCCCCAGTGCATGTGGTGGCTCAGGGAACACAGGAAGGCTCAGGCTTATCAAAGCAGGACTCTGCTCTTGTGTCCTGTTCTTTCTGAGTGGGTCCAGGAACCCCTGTCTGAAAAGAGATGGACTTCTCCAGGAGTAGGACACAGGAATGGTAGAGAGATATCCAGAGGTTCAATGTCTTTTGTCTCTTTGATTAGAGCTGTTTGCTTTTTGTTGAGTCACACACAAAATGTCCTCTACCTGTACTGTTTTTGATGAACAAATTCTGAAAACTTAGACAAGAGAAAATACAGTATCAGACCAATGAAAAGAGGCTCTTTACTGTGTCTCTGTTATCTCTTTTTCCCCCATATCTAAGCTTGAAAGGTATAGTCCCAGAATTATGGAATGGTTTGGGTTGTATGGAACCTTTAACAATCCTGTTTTCAACCTCTAGGTCTTCAACAGGGTCTCCTTCCACTAGACCAGGTTGCTTAAAACCCCATCCAGCCTGGCCTTCAACACTTCCAGGCATGGCCTACACACAGATTCTCTGGGCAATCTGTGCCAGTGCCTCACAACCCTTGCAGAAAAGAATTTCTTCCTAATAACTATTGTACACCTGCCCTCTTCCGGTATAAAGCCATTCCACTTTGCCTTATCACTACATGCCTCTGTAAAAAGTCCCTCTCCAGCCTTCTTGGAAGCTTTCTCCTCCTGGAAGGCTGCTATAAGACCAACTTGGAATCTCCTCTTCCCCATGCTGAACAATCCCAATTCTTTTAGCTGTTGCTCCAACCCTCAGTGTCTATCCTCATTGCCTTCGTCTTTGTGGCACTCCCTTTGGACTTGCTGCCATGGGAAAAACAATCCACACTGGGCCTTCAGAGCCATCTGAAGGAAAAAGTCCTCTTCCTTACTCAGAGCTGACCCCAGGCTCACCTGAGGCAGCAGCATTCCTGGAAAGCCAAATCCTCAGGGATGCCTGTAATGGCATGCCTGCCCAGGCCAGATCAAGCTGCAGAAGAAGCTGAAGAGACAGGCCTCCTGCTGCACATGGCATTAAATCCAGAACATCACTGCCTATTGAATTGCCTTCATGCCTGCTGTAGACAACTGGACACTATGGATCTTCCTTTACTCCACCTCTTCCCACTTTCTGCCTCCAGTGTCCTCACTTCTCTTTCCTCAGGAAACACCAGGTGCCTCATCTGCCATGACCAAACAGTGCCAGCTCCCCCCAGGGAATGCAACTTGGTGTACAATTCCTGTTTGTGTGCCTCTGTCCTACCTAAGAAAGTGAATCCCCTCTCTCTGTCCCTGAGAGAAAGGGGAATTCATACTGGAGACAAGATGCCCAGGAGATTTAGCTTCCTAATGCAGTGGGAGCAGTTGTATGAACAGCAGTGCGTGATGGCTGCAAGCACCACAGCGTGTAGGGACAGTATGTGGATATCTAGGGACATATGGAAGAAAGAGCACATATACATGCAAAAACCACAAAAATCGGCACAGGCAGAAAGCACTGATCCAAACCCAAACAGCTGCCTGCTCCTGCTCCCCTCCCTGGCTGCAGCAGGATGAAATCCTGCTAGCAGAAAAAATGTCTGTTTACACCTATACAATGTGGCCCTGTGAGTCAGAGCCTCTCCATCTACACCTAGAAGCCGTGCTCTGAAGTGGCACAGCTTCTCTTAACCCCAGCCTGGGGTGTTGGACTTGGCACTGCCTGGAAAGGTCTGCCCTGTCTGGGGTATTCAGCACCATTCCCATGCGTTTCTGGCTTTTGCCATGCAGGACTCCCCTTTAGGCCTCCCCTCTGCAGTAACTCTTAGCACACAAGCAGGACGAGGAGCAGACTTCCTGTCTTCCCTTCTCTGGACAAAAGCCATTCCAGCACAGGAGGGTTAGGCCTGCTGTGGTAAAGCTAGCTGAAGATGCACAGTCCCTGAAGGACAGAGCTGACCAGCAGGTTCATCTGCTGGGTGTCCACTCCTAGGGTCAGCCTGTGGTGAGCAGCAGCCCCTGCCAGGTCTGGACACAGCCTCCTTACCTTGGCTGTAGTAAGAAGGTGGGATTCCGTGTGGGACTTCTGCCTCTAGGAACAGAGCAGGAGGAGAAAAAGAGTGATTCATCCTGGGAGTTTGGGATGAATCAAGATCTGGAAGAGTGTGTCTCCATGTCCCTCTGAGCCCTGAGCCCCCATGTCATGGAGCTCATCATTCCATGCACAGGGCCTCAACAGCCTGAATCCCAACATGTCAAAATCACTCCAGACAAAGTGGACCTCTGCCTCTACATCCCCAAAAGTTCTGCCTCTTTGGTGACAGTGAGAACCAGCAGAGCCCATCTCATCCTTGGGCCCTCCACAACCTGTCTCACAAAGCTCCATGAAAAGGAAACTACAGTGTACTCCTGTATTGTTTATACTTTATCATTGAAAACAAAGCTCAGAAACTGCAGCACAGGTTGCAGAGCCTGACAGCTGCCTCTGTAAGCTGCCCTCGCACGCTGCTGGGGCTCAGGGCTGTGGAGCTGGTTTTCAGGCAGTGGGAGAGCAAAGCAAAGAGGACAGAGGGAAAAACTTTCTCTGGCATTAGTTCTCTCTTCTATCATGGTGGGCATCGGTCAGAGTGCTGCAACCTTCATGGTGGGCATCAGTCAGAGTGCTGCAACCTTCCCTGAAAAGTGTCCTTAGAAGGACATCCTGGGGGCACAGGCATATCTGTGCTCTCACTGTATGACCAGCTCTTTTGTGAATCTAGGTGATGCAGAAGAAGGAGACAGGGTCCTCCTGTGGAGTTTCACGGACTGTCTTTATTGCTTCAGCCTTGAAGGGATCCAGGGATAAAAAGTCCGAAGAGGGAGAGGAAAGAGGGGTTTCTAGCTTTATTAAGCTATATAGCTATTTAGCTTTGCCTTTGAAAGAGAGATAAGAAGAAACAGAGCTGCTGTGTTTCTTGAAAACAAGAGGTGTGAAAAAATAGGCTTACTTTCCTGTTAAATTTTAAAAGGTTTAATAAAAAGACAATAGGAAACAGAACAAAGCAAAGGTTAATTTTGCAGCCAGGTGCTTGGCACCATGCCAAGAGCACACTCGATGTCTAGGAACTCCTCTTTAAATATCCCTCCTGTTGCATCATGTTTAGGTGTTTCTAAAGTGGTGAGTTGAGATATTTCACAGGGCCTTCCCAGCCATTCACTGTGTTTCTATCTCAACACAGCAGACAGTTCACACACACTAACTTTAACAGCAGAGAAAAAAAAAAGCTAGACTGCAAAGCCATTTGAACATTATACATAAAAGCCAAATATAACATGTATAACATTCATCCCAATATTTGCAAAAAGCCAACAATAGAACATGCATTTATAACAGGGGTGAGCTGAGAAGAGCTGGCTCTTCAATGTGATAGGTGAATGCCAAGAAACACTGAAGTCAATGAAAAGTGGAAAGGTCTGTGTGATTACCTAGTGCAAGAAGGCTTTTACTAATGAGGTTAAATTACATGATTGTGTGTAGGGGTAGAAAAAATGTATATTAGGGTTAGAAGAAAAACAATAAAGCAGCATCAGTTTTATTCATATTGGACTGTGCGGTGTCCAGTTTTCTTTCCTCAAATGGTAACCTCAGACTGCAGACGATCTGTGCAACCTAGATCTACATAGCAGACGATATGCTGCAGCCCGGGAGTGGGGAATTACCTAGAAGAAGATATACTGGCTGGATTGCAGCCCGGTGGGACTGGGGACTGTGACGAATCAGGACAATTCATATTTCTTGACAAGAAAGATATGTTGCACTGGGTCACCCTGTGAGGTGAGAGGCTGGGGACAGAGATGGGCCAGAATGTCTCTAAGGAAGAGGGGGCAAAAGTGAAACTTCTCCTGCATAAGCTCTCTAAGATATTTCATCATTAGATATGATGAAACTACTCTCTGCAGACTGTTAATCTGGTGCAGAGATAACAGATTCCTTGTGAACACAGAGACCATGTTTGATACGGAGACCTGGGAGGCGATCAGGAAGATTTTGTGGGATGCAGTGAGTAATGGGGACAAAGAGATTAAGGGACTTCCCATTGTTTGGAAACTGGTTTTAACAACACTGCAAACAATGAAGGCAGAGCATGCAGCAGCAGCTGGTCCCTGTGCTGCTTTAGATGTGTCACCGGCTGCCTTCCCTGCTACAGTAGAAGTTTTTGAGTCAACTCCTTATCCATTCCCTGTGGTGCTGTGTAACAGAATTGATCCCTGATTGGGGCAATAGAACTACATGGACTCCATGAATCAGAAGGCTAAAGATGATGATTTATTAAGATCTGCATGCAACAGCAGAGAAGCAGAAAGCATACATGCAGGCAAGGCAAGCCAGACAGCAATGTCCATCTGTCCAAAACATCCAGAGCATATTGAAAAGGCAGAGTCCTGTACTAGCATCAGATTGGCTAACCTTTGTAAACATCAGTGGATGTTATGAAGAATCTCCTGGGGTTCTCAAAACAATCTCAGGGCCCTCTTGGCCCAGGCTGTAGGCAACATCTCACCCTTCTTTCTATTATTAAAAAATATGATGCTTGTGATCCTTTCCACAGGGGATCCTTTCTTGTGGGAAGGAGTACAAACTGTACAAATAAGGAAGGGGTTTGAAAACACCTTCGATGTATCAGGAAGTTTATAATTTTGTTTGATTCTTCCTGTGAGAGATTACCTACTAGTTTCAGAAAAACCTAATTTCAAAAAATTCCACCACCAATTCCAGCACAATCAACAACTGAATTTGAAAATTGAAGGTTGCATCTGTTCTTCCAGAACTTATGCTCCTACCAGGTACCAATGGCTTCCTTGCTGGAACGGGATTTTTTTTTGTTTGTTTGTTTGTTTGGGTTTTTTGTTTTTAATATATGTGGCAAAAATAACCCATTCTAAGATCTGCAAAGGATTGTTGCCACATAAGCCAGACTTGGCTCTGGAATGTTTTGAGAATTCGGGGAGAATTCTCCATAGCAATAGTGATGTTTACATAAGTTAGCCAATGTATACTACATGTCTGATGAATGTACCTTGGATGTTTTGGACAGAGATTCTGCTAGAGACACTGTCGGCAGTGGCTGCCTGGCTGCCTGGCTGCATCTATTGCTTTCTACTCTTCATATAGATCTTAATAAATAATCATATTTAGCCTTCTGATTGATGGAGTCTATGTAGATCAATCGTCTGACCCAGCACGAACTCTCCCTCCACATCTGGTGACCCCGACGTGATTTGGGCACATCTGACCCTGTTTGATGTTTTGAGTGCCAGCTGGAGCACTTGTGACTCTTCTTGTGACTCAATGAAACTTGGCTAGAACCTGGGAATCCTCCATACAGGGGCAAGCCTTAAAGAACCCAGGACCTGGACCGCAAAAGCAGAAGGGGCCTGCCAAGCCTGTGCTGAGAGTGCAGCCAGAGCCAAGGCCATCTGGGAAAACTACAGACCACAGAAGTCCAAAAACATTGATCACTGCTCTGCTTACAGAGACAGAGGTATTTCTTCCCTCTGTGTTTTATTGTGGAAGTTTTCGCTTTGTCAGGTGAGAAAACTCTTCCTCCTGGCACAGCTGCTGGGCTGAGGATCGAATTACTCTAAGATATGGATTTGCAACAGCAACTTACTAGTTTAAACAGGCAAATGAATATATCACACAGTGAGGTACGTGTCTTGTTCGAGTGGGCTGAAAAGATAGGCTTGACAGTAGAGCACACAGGACTTGACAGTGAGTACTTTGTTATTGGGGACACAGCACACACACCCCATGGAGATTGAAATGGCTCCCATGACCATCAAGAGAGACACAAATCACCTCATCCTCCTGGTACGCTGCCCTCAGCCACCCTTCTGTTCGGCTGATGGACAAATAATAGCCCAGGCCATTCCGGTTCCCAGTGGGGGTCCCAGTAGATGACAAAGTCCCTGTTGTTTACCAGGCAGAAGTGGTTGGCGAGGACAAACTCATCATGGGTTGCAACCTGACCCGTGGAACAGATCACCTCCATATAACAGGGTTGCTTGACACAGGGGCAGATGTGACGATCATGCCAGAGGAGATGTGGCCGTCACATTGTAAGCTGCAACCCATGGCAGGCAAAATCCAGTTAGGAGAATATGAGAATTCTGGCCCCTGATTGGGGCAATAGAACTACATGGATTCCATAATCAGAAGGCTAAATATTATTATTTATTAAGATCTATATGCAAGAGCAGAGAAGCAGCAAGCATGCAGACAAGCAGGCCAGAGAAGCAACCCCAGACAGCAATGTCCATCTGTCCAAAACATCCGGAGTATATTGATAAGGTAGAACCCTGTATTAAGCATAGATTGGCTAACCTCTGTAAAGATCAGGATGTTATGAAAAATTCTCCCAGCGTTCTCTAAACAGTCTCAGGGCCAAGTGTTTGGCCCATGTTATAGGCAACAAGAGATCCTTTATCCTTAGTGTTACATCTATTAAATGGTCAACTTTTTGCAATTATTAAAATGAATGCTATATGTATAATGCTAGAAAACTTTATGAGTATTATCTCTTTTAGTTCTGTTATTAACAAAGAAACTTAGAAATAGAAGTGTGATTTTTTTTTTTTTAAATTACAAAATTTGTTTTTGTAAAAGAGAGTAGGGAGATTCTTCACATTCTTGGAATAGCCTATCTAGGAGAAAATAACCAAAAGCCTGGGAAAATAATTTAATGATCAGGAATGGGGAGACAAATTGGTGCTGCTCCAGGATAGGAGGAGATTTTGAATAATGCATAAAGGTATATGAATATGTAACAAATTGATGCATTTAACAAAGTATGTCTTTAGTTACATGTGCTTTTTTTGGCAAAATGCCAGGAGGCACCCGATTAAAAATGTTGCTTTATTGTAATACCTCTTACTGTCCTTTATTAAACCTTTTAACTATACCAGAGAAGTGAAGCCTGTTTTTCCACACTTAGGGACAGCCTTAGGAATATGAAGCTGCAGTGAAATAGGGAATTTAAAATTAAGAATTTGGATTAAGAACCAAGGAAGAACTAACCAAGAAGTAAAAAAGGGAAAAGGGGGGGAGCAACAATGGAATGATAAATATTTAACTGTGCCTGCAACTTCGGATCAGAGCAAAAGCTATGAGGCACAAAAGGGTCAGCATGACGTTCACTGAGCCGGGATGCAAGGCTGAAACAGAGACTGTTCTGACAAGAAAATTCCCCAAACCTCTTTATCAGCAAAACTAATATCATGGTCAGAGATTTCACTGAAACATGTGCAGACGGGAAAGTGAAGAGTCACTTGGGTAAAAGTTTACCGGGACAAAGCCCTAAGGGAGCAGAATGCAGGCGGGGAAAGAGGAAGGTTCATTTCAATATGGGGTGGGAATAGGCGGAGTTAGAAAATGCATATGTATTAGACATTTTGTGCAATCCCCAAGCCTGTAAGGATAAAAGCGAGGTGCGAACTGCGGGAGGCGTGCATGCCCTTGGGGATATGCGTCCAGCGCTGTCAATCCTAATACATCCCTCCTTGACAACTCTTTCGTTTGTAAAGTCTGTTTTCCATGTTTCAGCAGGACTTTAATCCAGGTCTCCTTGAGAACTGCTAGAAACACCACATATGGTTGCAGCTTTTGTAATCATAACCAAGGCAAAATTCCTGATCTGTCATGCAAAGGGACTCTGGCACCATCCAGTGATCCTTTCCGTCCTCCAGCCCCAAAAAGACAGGGCATATTGAACACCTCTGCCAAAGGTGCAAAAACAGTGTTGGCAAGTTCTCTATTGTGCTCTGGATTTCTGGGCTCAGGATGCAGATGGGCACTGGCCTAACTTCTCATTTTTGCTTCCTTTTTGCGGGCCGTGCTCAGTGGGTTTAGCCTTTTGCTAGCAAATGCCAAATAATCCTGCCTGTGTATGTATTTTCACACTCATGGACCCTCAGCAGGAAAGAACAGGCCATGCTCCCAGACCGGGAAGGCCATGTGAAACTGCATGAGGCTGTTTGAGTGACAGTGATGCTCCCCTTCATTTGTTTTGCTTTGCCTCAATGAGTTTCTGTGTTGCAATGGTATTGTGTGAAATCTCCTGGCAAGGTTATAATGGAAGTTCCTCAATCTCTATGTGCTGTGGGAAACACCCAGGATATGGCTTTTTCAGCACATCAGAGTAAAGACTGTGAAGTTGCCTCATCAGTGTGGGAGCTTGCCCTGTGCTGGAGGAAGGCTGTGTTTGCAGCTACACTGGTAACAGGGACGCTTGGAGAAGAGTGATCCTCTTGTAGAGATGATGAATGGCCAAGGGACAGTCAGTCCTGGGACTGCAGGTAATCCCCAAACCTTCCTTCCTTTCTGTCCTCCTGTCAAGGAGTGGGGCAAAGACAGGGCTGGGATGGATCCTGGGCATGGTACAGTGGCTGACCTCCTACCAGGAGATGGGGCTTAGCACAAGAGAAAAGCAACAGATGAGGGAACTGGACATTGCCCAGGCTGGCAGAATGACCTTTTTCCTAGAGCCAGGGGGAATGGAAGTCCAGGAAGACCATGCCCTGCTTCAGGGGTTTGTCTGTAAACAATGAGGCTGAAGAATGTCCTTCTGTGATTCCCCTGGTAAAGCTCTCTGCATCACACTGAGCATTAGTCCCTGCTCCCATCTCTGATGTCTCCAAGGACAACCCAGTCAGAGCTCTCCCAAGAGCTCCCAAGTGCCTTTTTCCCTGTGGAAACAATCTCCCCCTCTGTGTATCTGGCTATGTACACCCTGAGCTGGGCAGTCACTATTTGGGGGACTGTGCCATTGCAGAGAGGGGCTCACGGTACAGAAGCAAAATACAGGTACTGAGAGAAAGAAGCTCTAAAGAGAGAGGAAGAGGAGGGAGGTCCAGAAGGAGCATTCAGTGACAGACAGGGGTAATGGAAGGCAACAAGGAAGATGTGTTGGGGACAAAGGAGGTTTGTACATGACAAAGGGAGAGTGAGGTTTGGGCAGAATACAGGCAGGTCTTGTGGTAAACAGGAAAATAAAAAAGAAGCCTCAGGGCAGCCCCTGTGTTACTGTACTCTGTGGCTCTGAGCCACTGCTAGTGACAGGCAGCAGGACCTGCTTCCAGCACCTGTGGGACTCCCCAGTCCTTGGAACAAGGCACCAGCAGGATGTTTGGGTACAGAGCCACCTGGGTTATTCTGCCCCCAACTCTGAGCTGGGACATTTCCACTCATGCTTTGTGTTTTTCAGCTCCATCAGAAGAGAGAAGATGCCCCTGGCTGAATATCTGGGTCTTCCTTATTTTTTCCCTAGCAATCAAAGCTGCCTTTGTGACCATCTGGCTTGGTGGGTTCCAGGATCTCTTAATTCTCTTGGGATGAAGGGTTCAGGTGACTGCTTTTTGTCAGGTGGAAAACCCATATCCTAGTCCCTGTGCCAGCAGGCAAATGCCCTTCACCAAAACAGGCCTCTCCACTCTTATTAGCTTGTCCCATGACATTTTTCCCTTTCTTCATCCCATCCTTAGAGGATTTCTAATCGAGGTTTGTCAGCTGGGAAAGTGTGTCTCTCAGCCAGCAGAGGTGAGAGTAGCCTTTCCAAGGGAAGGACTAACTGATAGTGGGAGAAGTGGCCCGGTGTTCTCACCTCCTTGCTCAATCCAGATTTCATAGCTTGTTAACATAACAGAGTCTCTGTTGGGGCTCCAAAGCAGAAGGTGGAGGGTAGGACAGGCTGCTCATGCGAAAAGTGGAAGGAATGACAATAGCACTTTCCTTTGCTTTCCTCTCTTCTCAGTAGCTTTATTTGATGGAAGCTATGGCCAGTACAAGACTCTCCTCCAGAACTCTACGGAATGGTACTGTGCCCCCAGCAGTTCTGCAGAAAAAAGTGAGTGATGCTGAGAGCCTCATAAGCAACACAAAGAACTTCACCAAAATTTAGTCTGGTTTCTTGTCAACCTTTGAGGTGGGGAATATAACTGTCAGTCACAAGTGGATTATTTTAATTAAGGAATCTGGGGAATTGAGGGAAGAAGACACTGTATTGTACATTTTTACTTAGGATGCTATGAAAACATGCTCCAGACCAGTGAAAGAGGGTGGGTCATTCCATACCTGCATTTGACCAATCTTTCTACTCTTCTTCTCACACAACCCCTCTAATGCAAGTCTTGTCTACTCACTGAGATGGAAGTACTTCTATACTGGCTGGTTCAATCCAGCTCCACTCCCTGTGCTGGCTCACTGACTGTTCACACAAGCATGATGGTCAGTGTGAGGGACAGAGAAGGGAGGATGATGTTTAGTTTGGAACAGCTGGGGAGCTGAGCTGCAGTCACACATGAAATGATGGTAACGTGGAGTTCTGGAATGCCAGTACTGCAAGTTCCCAAATTCAAGTCAGAGATCCCTTCTCATACAGCCTTGACCTTTGTGAGACTATATCTGTGTCTTTTAAATCCACCATTTGAATCTCTGGGCATAAGGCAGATCTCTTGGATAAGCTGGCTGTTTAAGGAACTGTCTGTGGTGGCAGTAAGGCTGTCAGAGCAGTTTGCTCTAAGCCTCTGAATCTGCATGAGCTGACAGCTTGGACAACACTTCTCTGATGGAAGGGCTTCTAGAAGAGGGCGAGCCAACTACTTCCCATCTTGCTTCCTCAAGAAGGGTAAGGCAGAAACCATGTCTCTCACCAAAGAGAGGTTGCACAGACATGGTAGGACACACCTAGAGAAAGGGAAGGGGCCTCTTCAGGCAGGGGCCTTGTGACAGGAGCCTGCCAGGCTGCTGGCAGCTTTACTTGTGGAGAGCAGAAGAGAGCATTTACTTCTGTCCAGACTAAATGGTTCAAACCTCAGTCTTAACACCTGGGACCCTACAGTGAACTCAGTCATGAAGGACAGCACATCTTGTTCAAAAGCAGGATTTTTCTTCCCCTACAGTGGATGGCTGGATGTGCTGCCCAAAGGGCTGGAGATTCTTTCAAGCAAGCTGCTATTACCTGTCCCCTGACACGATGTCATGGGCTGAGAGTAAGCAGAACTGCACTGGGATGGGCTCCCAGCTGGTGGTGATCAATAGCAAGGCAGAGCAGGTATGTGCATAAGGTTGAGAGAGGGACCCAGCAGGCAGAGATCCAGTGCTGGGCCCTGGAGGGGACTCAGAGCCCCTCCTTGTCCTGCAGGGGAGGGGGAATGTCCTGTCTGCACCTCGGCAGCACCAGCCCCACCTCTGCCACCAGCCCCGCCATACAGGGACTCCTGATGCCTCCCTGTGCTCACTCCTTCCCCTCATGGACATTGTGCTTTCTTCCAGGAGTTCCTCTTCAACTTGACAAAAGAAAAAGCTACTAACACCTATGAAACAAAATACTATATAGGCTTAGCTGCTAACAAAAATGGGCGGTGGCAGTGGGTGGATCAGACTTCATATGAAAATACAACCACGTGAGTATCCTGGTGGAATGAGGAGAGCCCTGTAATTCCTACCCTCATTCCAAGTCACCAATACATTGGGTAAGGCAGCTATTTGTCAGAGGGGGATTTCTGTCTTCAGCTGCTCTGCAAGTCAGAAAACTTAAATAATTTTCTAGTTGAAACTATAGCTCCTGATTTCTGTCACAGGGGCTTTCCTTTTCTCTTCCACAACTGCTTGAGGTGACTCTACATCTGCTGTCATGGATGTGAGTGCATTTTCAATAGAGGAATTTTCTTTTACAGGTTCTGGAAGCCTGGGGAGCCCAATTTACTTTTTGCAGAAAAATGTGCTGCAATTCATGTCAAGGGAAAGACAGACCCCAACACTTACAGTAACTGGAATAATGTCCTTTGCATCACAAGTTGCTATCGAATTTGTCAACAGGCAGTCAAACTTCTCTGAAGAAGGACATAAAATTCGAGCTTCAAAGTACCCCAGTTCCCAGCCGGTGCCCCTGCATCTCTTTACAAGCTGGAGATCAGTCCTGGATGAAATAGCTCAGGCTGATGTCAAGAACCTATTGTGAACCTTTCCATTCTCCTCTTTCAGAAACAAGGGTCCTAATTTTCCATCACTTCCCTTGACTCCTGGTGTAGCCAATATCTCAATGATGTGGAAAAGACCATCAAAGTTTCATGAAAGGATATTTGCCCTTCAAATCACTGGAGCAGAATTTGAAAGAAGAGCATTCAGTGGTGTGTCCTTGTTCCTCCTCTGAAGGGAAAAATTATTCATGGCCGTAGTGTTTTCTTCTCCTTCAGCACATTGTGTCTTGATCGGGTTTTTCTAAAAAAATAAATGTTAATTCTGCTCTTTGCATGAGGATGTCTTCTGAGTGACATGTCCCAGATTCCCACAATCCAGCCTCCCAACATAGAGGTTTCAAATTTTCAGTGTGTTTGGCACCTGTAGATGAGAATATTTCTGAGTGTGATGGACTGGCCAGGAGCAGGAACAATGTAATGTTCATCAGCAGAACACGTGAGGAAGGTCCTGAACACTTTGGAGAATCATTTGTGAAGACAGAAACAGAGCAGGCTCCATAGTATTCAGTGCCAGCCACATATTGCCCAGGATATAGCAGAAAAAAGATGGATTTTGGAGATTGTGCTGAGATGGGGTAAGATGAGTCATGCCAATGAAGAGAAGAGAAAGCAATTAAATGTAACAAAAAGGATAAAAGCAAGAGTTCCCCATGTAGAAATTTCTAATGTGAGAGAAGGGTGGAAGACCCCTATCAGAGGCATCACTACAAATTGGATACACAGTAGTCTTGAGCAATGTTCTACTTCCCTAAAATTTCCCAAACTCCAGTTCTGTACGTTCTTCCCTTTCGTCAATAATATCCATACTCTTTGAGGAACTAGGAGTTTCCAGTTTGGGACTAAAAATACAACCTAAAAAATCAATTCTGGGTGATTTTTTTCCATCAGAAATCTGAGTACAAATTTTTGTCATTTCTGCCAGAAGAAGTTTATTTTCCAGGTTTTTGGTTTAGCCACTGGGCCAAAAGCTTGGCTTTTGCAAAAGCAAAGTGTTTGTCTCCTAGTTTCTAAACTTGCTGGATACTTTCACAATGGAGAAAAGTAATTTTTGTACAACATGACGCAAATCCAAACATTGCAATAGACTTCACTTTTTTATTTCCCTCGTTCTGGAACTTAACAGCAACAGGGTCTTGAGGGAAAAAAAAGAGGCAGATAAGACATGCAGAGAATGACCAATGTTTTACAAGCTTAGGAGTGCTGCAGTTCTGGCTTCTGAAAGGCTGATGGGACAGAGCAAAACTCACACCAGATTGGTTTGCAAAAAAGTCACTTGCTAGAAACAGTCTCCCTGCCCCAAATTTGGAAAACAAGGTTTTTCTTGAGATGTCATGAAAAAAGAGGGATCTTGGGAGATGATGCTGGGTTTGCCTACAGAAATGCTGAAGGGAGGTTCCTGATCCCCTCTTCAATACGGATTTGGCTGATGGAGATGCCCATCTCCAACAGACAAGAATCAGTCTGTACCTCTCAAGTCTTGATTCAGGAGGCAGCAGATGCCATAGCAAGAGGCAGAGGTGAAGACAGACAAGTACAGCACTTAAAAAAAGCTTCAGAAGGACATTCCTGCATACTGAACCCAGGGGTTGGGTGGGAAGGACAAAAAGTTTATCAGAATGGCATTCTTCATGATGACACCTGCTGTCCTTGTTTTCAGGTAGATATCTTGGCCACATCCCACCTGCCTCTCAGAACAAGACCTGGATGCTCAACACTCCTTAGCACATTAACTTTTGCTTTGGAAAGGAACTCAGGTCTGAGGAAAGGAGCCACAGTGACATTCACTTCTGAGAATACACACACCATAGAGTGCAGGTACTCTGACTGCTGCAGCAAAATTCCCTAGTGGTTCAAACCTGAGCTAGTTTCTGGTTTTCCTCCAGAAAAGCTCATGATACTCAGTCTTTGAGGTGCTGTCTTCAGCTGGAAAAACATCATTAGAGCCATGTTGGAAGGACATCCAGTGCTGATTCTTATGGTCAGACTTATATCTGTACACTAAGCATGCTGTTCTCTTTATGTTTAGCTCTGACAGCTGAGTCTCCCTTTATAGGATATGCCTGACTTTCTCAAAGAAATTATGATCCTTACCAAGGCACGTGATGAAATAAAGTGAAATGTATGTGTTTTTCATAGCAGATACTATATTTTATAAATATTTTCATTTTCCTCCAAGGGGGTCTGTTCTTTTTTTAGACAAAGCAGAGAAACATACCTCTACTCTTTTACTGTTTTATCCCACCTCCGATTCTTTCATGTTCCCTTACAACATTTATTTCTCTACTTCTTTATTTTCTTTGCATTCCTGCTGTCTCTCATACTTTTTTCCCCTTTACATTTTTGTTTTGGGTTTTTTTCCCTTTTAAAATTTGTTTATTTTTACCTTTTCTAGCTAGACCATAGCTGAAGAACATACAGTGTTCTTTGGAAACAAAGAACATAAATGAAAGAGATAAATGGCATTTAAAGATGTCCTGCTCTGGACACACATCTGTTCTGTCTTTTAAAGTTTTATGTTTCTGAAATTATTTCCTAAGCAGTCTTATGTAAGGTATTAGTACTAACTCAGGTCCTGTTGGCCTTGCAAAAGTTCTTGCAAGAGATCCATAATCCCCATTTCAGCTGGCCAGTTCATGTTGGTTATCCATTGTTTATCTCATGTTGTCTAAGGAAAATTCTATGATTTTAACCTTTATGTCTTGACCTGGTTACAAGAAAATAAAAACACTTTTTTAAAATTTTATATTGAATCAATTTACATACCTGAGCAAGCTTTTTCACATCCTGCTGCTTAATTATAAATCGTTTATCTTGACAGGCTTTTGGACACTCTGCTGGTTTCCTGGAAATGCCTCAGCTGGTCATGAGGTCCAGCACTTCAGCACAATATCCTACTCACAGCAAGTCACCTGCACTCTCTTTGGTGTCACTAAGAGATTGGGGTGCATCAATGGCCTTACAGCAAGGCAAGAATTCTGTAACATTCACTAGAAAAAGAAAACACAGCCATAAGACAAGGAATTGCTTCGCTCAGGATCTCAAAATGCACCATAAAAATTGGCTTGTGCTATAGTCCACGTTAGAACATAGGGGAAATCCAGTGTAGCATTTAAGAACAGGACATGGACATGGGCATGGATCTGGTTGTTTAGACTGGAGATTGAACAGACCACTAAACACACTCCAGTGCTGTGTTCCTGCCATGACATTCAACCCTGCTAGGTGAGGCACCTGTTGTCTTAGATCCTCATGCAGACTGAGTAGCCACAATTTTACATGCACAAGATGTCTGCAAATTTACTCTAGCTAAGGATCAAGGAGCTAAGTTCACTGCCTGAATACTCTTTTGCTTCTGACATGAGCTAAAGCAGCTGTTTCTCACTACACAGTTGCCATCTCTGAAAGCAGAGCATGAAGGCAACCTCTTTCAGAACAGTTAACTCACATCAAGGCCTTTCCTGTGCTGTCCATCAAGGTATTCCTCTAAATTATCATCCTCATTTCTCATTGCTGTAGCCATAATTGCACCTGAGTTCTTCTACTTATTTCCAGTTTTATGATCTCCTAACGTATCTCTGTTTTTAAAGAGACATTTTCCCCCTGTTCCAATTCTTCTCCTAATAATTATAATTAACAAACTTTGCATACCTGAAATCAGAGTATGTCTGGAACAGAGACCATTTTGGAGATAAGGAAACAGAAAGCAAAAAATGGGAGGGATTGATGGTTTCATTGGTAATAAGAGAGCCAATGTTTCCCCTTCAGTGGTTAAAATTACTCCTGTTGGGAAAAGTAGTAGGACCCCCACAGAAAAAAGGCAGATTTGGGAGGAAGCCAAGAATGAACTGTTCTATCATGTATAATGCACAGCGGCTTCTCAGAGTCATTAGAACACCACACCATTCAGACACAATTTAAACCTACTGCAGAGCACTGGCTTTATGAGAGACAATCACATTTTCATGAGTCAAAACCTGCTGAGGAGATATATTGCTTCATGGGATCATCTGACCAGATGGGGAAAGAAACAGCCAGCTGCTGGGAAGGGTTCACCCAGACTGGATATCCCCAGGCCTTAAAGAAAGGAGTCAAATTCCTCCTGATCAGATATGAAAAGGTTTCTGCATATTCATTTTTGAGTCATCATCATCTGGGAGCTCAGTCATCTTTTGGTGTTTGGAAAATATCTTGGTGAAGGCTTCCTATCCAAAGGCCTCTTGCAACTGTGAATCAGGAGTGACACTACCAAATACATGTATGGAAGTTTAGAATTAGTCTAACTGCATTCTTAACAAAATCTTGTATTAAATTCAGTTACTGATCTTTTCACAGGACTTTTTTTTTTTAATTAAGTGTAGCTACCCCAAAAATTCTAAATGCCTACTGAAGAACCAAAGCAGCCCTTTAACATCATCAGATTATTCAACAAACTCATCTTTCTAATATTCACACAAAACCAAAAATCAAGTACTTCTAAAAGTGCTATTCATCCTGAAAGGCAGGGCTGTGCTCACAGGCTTGATCCCTACTTTGCATATTTAAAATATCTCTTCATACTTACAATACATAAGACTCTCTTCTCACAGCACAAAATAGATACTCTGCACAGTTTATGTTTGTACTGTTAATTAGGGTTGGTTACTACTGAATGAAGTATTGCACCACAACACTGAAAGACTGGCTTGAAAGTAGTATTAGGGAACAAAGAAAAAAAAGAAATAAAAATAACAATTTTCAATTATCAGAAATCATCTTTGGTAGTGACCAAAGCTGTGGTTCACTATCACATCTTAAACTAGTACATTTCACAGACCAATGACCCTTGCACTGTGCTGAGATCACAAATTACTCAAAACAAGCACATCTTCTGAGGACTGCTTCAAAAATTTCCCTGAAGCTCTGGTTCTCCTGCTGAAGTGTGGTACTTGGAGACAGATCAGGACTGACTCACATTGATTTGTGGAATTCTGTGAGCTGGCACACATGCACAGTGCTGGAGACTAAGAGTCAACAGAATGAGATGCTCTGAGGGAGGGATCAAATTAGTCGCAGGAAGTGAGAAAAGGAAAGAAGCTTCCCTGGATTAAAATATTTTTAAATGTGTTGCAAGCTTAATTTGGCTGCAGATCCATGGTCTGACTTCTTCACTTGATTTCAGATATACCTCACCTCAATGGGCCTGCCTGGCAACCACTGGATGGTCACCATCATTGGACCCAACACTGACCTGAGGACTGATTTCCATGCTTGACCTCAGACCTTTCTCATCCCTGAGGACTTGCCTAGCAATCTGGACCCTGGATGTCATGCCAGGTGTGCCCTGCCTGCCTCACTCAGGTACTGTGGCTGGTCCCCAGCTGTCCTGATGGCTGTGTTACTGCAGCTGGCTCCTGGCCACCAACCCTCAGGGAGCAGCTGCCTCCACTGGGCTCTGACAGCATCTGCTGTACCACAAAGCAAATTGTGAACTGGGATTTATTTTATTTTGTTGGGTTTTTTAGAAGGCAGATTCTTGTCTGCTTGTTTTAATAAAGTAGCTCTTTACTATTGAATATTATTCCACAGCTCACTTCAGCCTTAGGTAGAATTTGCTGCTGATGGCCACTGTTACCTCTTCACTGTATTTGTCATTGCTTTGGCTCCAATTTTGCTGTTTTTCATGCTGTTTGTAAAAAGCATCTTTTTTCAGAAAAGACAAACAAACTTACTGTTCTCCTTAACATCTTCCATGAGCTCTTCAGTATTGCTGACAACCATAACCAGCATTAAAAGTCACGTTCCAGTAGCTGTTCATAGGATTTCGATATCTTTACTTTGTTTTCCTTCAGTGACAATTCTACCGGCTGAACTGGTTCCTTATAGCTCCAAAGCAGTGCAGGGGGGATATAGAGCCATTCACACCTTCGAAATGGTGCTACACTCCCCCTGTTTTAGCAGGTCTGAGGGAAGCAGGAAGAGTTTTATATGATGAGTTCCACCAGCGTGGCCTCTGTGGACAGTGCTGCCTGGATCTGCAAAGGGCTGATTATCTTATGAGAAGGAGCCACATAAATCAATCCAGAAGCAACTGTCATGTAATCTCAACACAATTGTTGCAGAGCCACTGACACATTACAGCTTCACTGTTGGATTCAGAGCTGTATGAGGCCAGATGAAATGACTGATTAATAAAATCCTTCTGACATAAAGACATGCTTGGAGGAGCAAATGCAGTATAGAAACACAACACCCACTTCTCATGGAATCATGGAATGATTTGGGTTGAAAGGGACGTTCAGTGTCATCTAGTCCAACTCCCCTGCATTGAGCAGAAACATCTTCATCAGATCAGGCTGCTCAGCGTCCCATTCAACCTGATCTTGAATGTTGCCTGGGATGGGGCATCAACCACCTCTGGCTCTGGGCAACCTGTGCCAATAGTTACACTTGGGCCAGCCTCTCTTGAATCAGTTCTACTTGACTGAGAGGTGATACACCACGTGAGTCAAGCTGATAGAGCTGCAAATTATTGAGTGGTGGCCTGGGCAGCTGACAAATTTATCAATTCAAGCAGTAGAAAATGCCTCTAGTGCTGCAGTCAAGTAGAGCTGAAAGAACCTGACACACCTACTGAGAAAAGTGCAATCAGTGAACAAGATTAATTGAAAATAATGCTGAGACTTGGCCTTTAAGAGCCTCCTCATCAGCCACAACAAGCTTCAGTACCACTGGCCTAGTGAATTGTCTTTAAACAGTAGTTCTCTTAAATGACAGAGAGCAAAATGCTGCTTACAACCAACTCTTCCCCCTACCACTGCCCTCACTTCCCCCCTGGTGGAAGCAATCTATACCTGCTAACACCGGGATCTTATTACATAGTAGGCTGCTTGTGCATCTGTTGTATGCCTTAATTCAAGTTACAAAATCTCTTTTTGCCGTGCCTAAACCAGCTACCTGTGTTTCCCTTCTTTCTGCTGCAATTAGCATAAACTCATTCTCACAGCAACAAGATCAACATGACACAGTACACATCTCATTTGGTGGCCAGCGTCCCTTCACTGGGTTTTGCAGTGTCAAATTCAATAGCAGAATATGTTACCTTTGCATACAGGCTCTTGACATTCACAGGAGAGTCTTATTCTCTCCAGCAGTCTTCTTGAATATGGTGGAATTGATCTGCTGATTTGAGGATCTGTGTGGTCTCGTGGTAGCATTACTGCCTTGCATATTTCCCTTATAAATATCCATCACAGATACAGGCAAAATATCCTAGTTATTATACTTGCCATGAGATCTCTGGACATCTGCCACCATCCTTTCTGGCCTTGGAAAAGCTGCTGGGATGGCTGCTGGGCTGGCAATTGCATTCATCATCTTGATGCAGATGGGAAGCAGACTCCCTGGGTTGCTCACGCGGCGTACATCAGCAGCTGGTACTGTCAGGATGACGTTCTAGTGGCCAGCTCAGCCCAGGGGGCTGGTACTGACAGACGGTTCAGCATCAGGCAGAGATGTCAGTTCCCCCTAATCCAGCATTCAGGTGAAAAAAAGGCAGCCAATTTAAAAAGAACTTTTAAATGGGAAGAAAGAGGAGACTCACCAGAGGTAAGCCCCTTTGCATGGCCTCAGAAACAATACATTAATCTGGATGTAACGGTGTTTTACTGAATCACAGGGAGATCCTGGGATACTGCCAAGGGCTCCAGTCATCACTGGTGATCCCATGTCAGCTGCAGCAGCAAGCTGATAGTATTCAGTTTTTAATATCAAGCTACTTTTGAAGGTGTCTCAGACATGCTTACTAGGAACATGGAAAGAGATTAATTCCTAACTGAAGGTCTTATCAATATACTTTCTGGGCTAGGAAATGTGAAGCTTAATGCAAAGACTTTCCTGGGACATTACATCTTTTGACATTTTTTACACAGGTGACCACAAAAAAATAATCCCCAGAAAATCAGGAAAATATGGGTAAGCCAGAAATGCAGAAATGCCTCTTTACTCCCCTGCTATAGTTGGGCTTTGGGACCACTTACCAAGCCTGAAGAATGGAGGCTGCACAGCCTCTTTAATTGTGACTGATATTTGGCCTAACGTGTTCCCCTTTGTCACTGTGATATATATGAAGCCACACCACAGAACAGAGACTTACATGGTGGTTTTTTTACAACTTCAAACAACTTTACTACCAAGGCCACTTCTGTTTAGGTCATTTCCATTTAGGCCTTTTTTTTACTGGGCATGGAGACATGAAAATAAGACCACATACGAAATCTGCGAGTCTACAGTGATTTTTAAAATTTGTTACTGATACATAAGGAATAGGCTGGGATGAGTGAGCTCTTAAGCTAAGAATTAATATGCTTGCCAGAACCATAATAGCTGAGCAATTATGAAAGAGCTGGGAGTAACATTAACTTTTGTTGCACCTTGAAAAAGCTGGTCCTCTGTCTTGATGAACTGTTGTCTTCCTTCTCTCTGCTCCCTCAGGCTGTCAGGCCATTGCCTGTATTTTAAGCACTGATGATTCCATGAGTTAATCCATTACTAACTACAATCAAGTCACCTCCCTGTTTCCACTCTCTCATCTTCATTGGCATGTATCTTCCATCAGGCTATGGTTGAAGGACAGCTACAACTAAAAATTGATTTGTTCACATAAAGATGGAGACTGGGTCACAGAATAATAGAATGTAGGAAGAAATATACAGCATTTCAGTATCAACTATGCATTATATAGCCTGTATATAAGCATTATAAGGCCACATTCACAACATGGGTATGGAAGTTCCGCATAATTAGGGGAATTAAAAATTAGGGGTTTTAGGATAACAAAAATAATTGTGAAAATCCCATGTTACTGAGATTATAATTTAAGAATACAATGTTGTGGAGGCTACTATTTCCTTTAAAGATCTCTATTCCCATGTTAAAGTCCTTGAAACCGGTCCAGAGATTCTCCACACAGAAAACCTTCATTTCATCAGAGAACGGTTCTGTAGGAACTAAATCAACTCAGAATTACATTCTTCCTGCGGTGAAGAACCCAGAACAAAGCTCACTGATTATTTAACCCTTCAGAAGATAGCTTAGGAGGTTGCTGATCTTCTGATCCTTGTTGAATTTCTGTTGGGGCTGGCCTTCACAGGCTGAAAAGCTGAAAAAGAAGCTGAAAACTCCAGCATAAATCCAAGCACATAGTGAGCTATCATGTAGCACTCAAGGAGAAAAAGATAGGCTATAGCTAGTATGAGAACCAAGATTTAAGTAGTTTTCCTTTATGGTCTATAGGATCTCATTGGATCCTGTTCCCAGCTGGGTAGAGAAGACAGTTCCACAGACAGCTCTTTCTTGATAGGCCATCCCCAGGCTGTAAAGAATGGAGCCAAATTCTTATTCACCTGCTGAGAAAACTTCTGTGCCCACAAGTTCATCTTAGAAGTGTTGTCTTTTGGGATCTTGGACATTTTCTGGTAGTCAGAGAAGAGGTGGGTGAAGGGGTCCCAACCAAACCCTTCCTGCAACTGATGAAAAAGAATACAGTGTACAAACAATAATGTTGTCATTTCACTGGCATTATTCCTGTGTTACACACAACAGAAAATTCCACAGGTCTCTGCAATGTCTTTAAGAATGAATGTAAATTCAGGTGAAAGCATCCAACTTTCAGGCTTCAGAGCATAACAGCACTAAAGTACAGAAAAATACCTCCCCATTAGTGATCTCCTAAAACAAACAGAGATCAAAGATACACTGGAAGTAGTCAGAAGTGTCAGCAACCTATTATACAAGCTACTGCTTTGGAGACAGTGTATCAGAGGGGACACTGGCAGAATACCTAGAAAGAAGGAGCACAGGAGAACAAGGAGTATTGAGAAAATAGGAGGGAGGGATTATGAACAGGGTATGCTTTGCCTAAGAATAAGAATGAAATGAGTTAATACAGAAAAACTGCTGCTGCAGGATTAGAACTGTTCTTTCATGCCACATTTATTCCAGCAGTCCTGTTACTACCAGACAGGAGATGAGACATCCTAGCCTACAAGCATGGGTGAGGCAGTGAGACAGTGGCCAAACTGATAAGGTATTGTGGGAAAATTTCTCCTCTTAAAACTGTTCTTTTTTGTATCAGTAGTTTGTCATTCATGGCACCAAAAATCCCCAGAAGACGACTCTTCAGCTTGACGATTCAGATGCTTCTCTAGGATGTGGAAAAGGAACAGTACTCCTGCAGTAAATATTCTTTTCCTCATATGAAGTGTGAGAGCTCTCAGACAAAGGAGCTGAGTTGTACTCACAACAGTCAGTAGCTTAAGCCATCATAATGGACATCTACTTTGCAGTCCCCAGTTAAAATCAGGTTGAGTGCTCGCTCCATTAGGCTAATTGTTTCTAGGAGGATTAAAGGAAAGGGGGAAATCTCTCTTGTATGCTTCCTGAGATAATGCACTTTAATCTAGGACAGGGTTCATGTTTTAGAGTCTTGACCACAGTGAGGGATCCAGCTCTGTGTATAGAAGGATAGGCTGAGCCCATCCTCTTGCCAATTGATGGACTACACTGGCTTCACTCAGGGCACTGCATGATATGAACACCCTCCTCTCTTTAAGTTTTTTAAAAGGCCGTGTAACTCACTGGGAGACTGTTCAAGGCCTGGCTCTTCTAGACACTTTACAGTGCCAAGGATTTTTTGACAACTAGCCCACTGTCCCACAGGCAATCTGCTGTGGATAAAAGAGCTGTGCCCAAGTTTGATCCTCCTTTTCCCATGTTGCATAGCAAGCAGCAGTTCCTGTTTCTCTTCCAGAGAGAAAGATTAGTACACTGCACTTAGCTATCTCCCTGAGTAGCTAAGCCCAAGTCTGGCAAAGGAAGCTTTTTAGCAGACATCAACTTTAAGCACTCTGCCTGTTTACCTTTCAGGTGCTTTCTGGGCCCAAGATAAACCCTGACAGTAATCAAACACTTACAAGGCTTCACAGCTACAGTCACCATCCCTCTGACACAGGCTTCAGTGACTGTACCAAGAACACAGACACACTTTTCCCTGTTACCTGCAGGTATGTCTCCAGAGCAGTCCACACATTCCAGTCCTTTAGCTGAGCACCTTTCTTCAGATAGTCTTTTATCCTTTCCTTCCGGCACTGTGGCTTGAGTGCCTGATGGGCCTGATGCCTGGGAATGCCCAGCACCTCCTCATGAACATAAACAGACCAGAGGTTGCATGTGGCCTCTGTGGTGTGAGGGGGAAACTCCCATGCCTGCTGCTGTTGATTGTGTCCCAGCTCATGGATGGGACCCCAAAGTCCAGTAGTTTGCATGTGCTTCACATCTAACATCTCCTTCACTGAGTCCAGGTGGCCCATGATGGGGTAGCCAGCATGCATCCAGCCTGCAGGAGAGAGAGGTAACCACACACATCATTTAGTGCTCACCTCAGTGCTTCTTAGACATAAATGATTATTGCATTTTTTAAAAGTTAGTGCCTTTCCTCCATCTCACAAATAACACTTTTTTATTACCATGAGCAAACAACTTTTCCCAGTGTGATGTAAGGAAATACATCAAGTTTCACCCTAACAAAAAGTCACCCTTACATCAGTCAAACAAGTAAAGGCAGGACTGAACCATCAATTAAGTGCAGGTTTTGTCTGTTTTCCCTTTTTATATATAAAAGTACACCCATGGTTGGACTGAGGCTGAGGTTTTAGGATGAGGAGAAAAGCCTGACCATTGCCCAGAACACACCTGAACTCCCAGAGGCTGAGCACAGCTTACACCAACCCAACCATGCAATAATGTGATTCAGCACCATGGCACTCCTTGAGTGCTCCTGTGTAGTGTGGATCCTGCAGGCCTGCACTCCAGTGGTCACTGGTGTGGATGAGATATGTGGAAAACACATACTTAAAACACATACAAAGCCTGTCATACTTAAGCCTGTTCTTAACCTTGCAGGATAGCTATTCCATAAACAACTTCCCAGCAGGTTGCTAGGCAGGAAAGATGCACTGCAAGGGACTTTACTTGTGCCTCCTTGGTGTCTTGCTCTCTAATTGGTCCTCCTTGAAGACTCTCAATGACTTAATGCAAGAATAATGCCCCCAAATTCAAACACCTGTTGTAGCAAGGGATAAACAGTCCTTCACATAGAAAGAGCCAGGTGAATGAACAGGAATGGCAATCCCCTTCCTGCAGGAACTAGTGAACCTGAAAGGCATGGAAGTAGTTTCTGCAGGAGCTAGTGAAGATCTTGAGCTTCCTCTTTTTTGATAAGAAGAATACATGAAATTAGCAATCACTAGCACCCAAAAAGTTCAGATCCAGAAATGTGAGTGAAACCATTTAGTCCATCCAAGCCAAAATAAATTTTATGTCTATAGACTACGATATTTTTAACTGGCATTTGCTCAGCATAGCAGAACCTAACACTCCCAAGATGTGCCACAAATGCTTTCCATTGTAGCTTAGCAAAAGTTTAGGGCATCAGGGGTCACGCCAAGCTCTTGTCTACTTGTGGGATGATGAATTTAGCCAGTTTATTTTTAAAGAGCAAATTTTTTATTGCAAAGCTACATGTTTACTATATAATTTGATTGTTGATGGAAGGCACTCAGTTCTTAACCGGAAAAGCTGGAGTGGGGGAACATCAGCTGCAAAAATACACACTTCTGGGCTTTGACAGCAATACTGGATCTGCTTCCACACTGCCATAATCTCAGGCACACATCTTTTCAGGCTAAGCTTTGGCCACAATAACCTTTGTGGAGCTCACCTCCAGCAAGTAGGCACAGAGGCTGAAAAGTTGTCACTGAACACATGAAAACAGTCTTGTGGCTGAGCCAGAGAGAAAATAGAAATCAGGTCACTTCTTCCTGGCTGTACTGGCTCTGCAGTGCATTCAGGAGGGAGAATGAATAATTACATGTAAGCTAAAGCCACTGCAGTCAGCAGCTCTGCATCTTAACACACCCCAACTGGAGAACAGCTGAGGAGAAAACACCAGTTTTGAGAGCAGGGAGACATTTGGAAAGATTAGTATGCTTTTCAAGCCCTGCCTTACCACATTTCCACCCTGACGGAGCAGCTCACAATTATGCAACGGCCGCAGTCATTTAACACTTCACATATGCTCCCTGTCTGGTTTTAGCAAAATTACCTTGAACAGACACTGCTGCTAGAGGCCACTTGCCTCTTAGCCCTGGAGAAGGCCATATGGCAGTGTACCTACCACATGAAATCTGGACATCTGTTACAATCCTCTCTGGCCTTGGGAATTTTGCTGGTACAGCTGCCAACTTGCTTATTGCCACCATGATCTCGTTCCACAGGGTCAGCAGTGGCCGTGGGTTCTCCATGTGCTGTACACTGTCAGAAGGCACTGTCAGGATGAGATTCTCAACAGCCAGCTCTGCCCATGGAGCAGGGTAGTGTCGGATACAGGCCTCCCACTGTTTTTCACAGGTCTCCCCTACAGTAACAACACAGAAAATCAGTTAAAGCACAATTCTGACTTTTGAGCATGCTCACAAAGGTCACGCTCAGAGAAAAGAGACCAGGTCATGAAAATTTCTTGGAAAACAGTATGTGGCAGTTGCATGACTGTGGGTGGTGGCTGATAAATAGCCAGTCCTCTATCTGTTCCTGGGAAGCCTCCTCAGGCCCTTTAATAGGTAGGAAACAGAAAAGGACTGTCATGTAACAGAGTAGCATAGCAAGAACACATCCCTGTTTTGTATCAGAGAACAAGAAACATCAAGTTTCTCCATTGTCTCATTTCTTTTTGTCCAGCAGAGTTGCTGTTTCACATGGCAATGTTTGTTCTGTTCAGTTTGACAGAGAGCAAGAAAGAAGAGAGGAGAAGAGAGAAGAGGAAGAATGATGGAAACATGGGAAATTCAGCAGAAGTGTCTTGTAGGATCTAGAGATGGCCATATGAGGGCACAATAAAGCAGGCATAGCACAAAGCATGATTTGCCATGGCAGAGATCAATCTCCCTCTCCTCTGCACAATGATTTCCATCAGAAATACCAACTCCAGCCTCCAAGAAATGTTGTTGTGGATAAACCCTGCCCATTTTGTGAAAGTTCTTTCACCTACTCCCAGCCACATAGTAGGCTCAGAGTGACTAAGTGACTTACCCACAAAAAGAGATTCATAGAATCGTAGTTTGGATGGAAGGGATCTTAAAGGTCATCTGTTTCAAACCTCTAGCTATGAGCAGGGGAGACATCTTCAACTAGACCAGGCTGCTCAGAACCTTGCCTAATTCATCCTGGAATATTTCCAGCATTCAAGCATCCATCCCCTCTTTGGGCAAGTTGTTTCAGTGTTCCACCATCCTCATTGTAAATAACTTCTTCCTTACACATAGTCTGGATCGATCCTCTTTTAGTTTAAAACCATTGCCCCTTGTCCTACTGCAATAGGTTCTGCTAAAGGGTTTGTCCCCATCCTTCTTGGATATGCTCTTGGTGAAGCTGTGCTGACTTTTCCAAATCACTTCCCTGTCCTCCATGTGCCTTAGCCATAGCATCTAGGAGGGTTTGTTCCATGCTCTTCCCAGGCACAGAGCTGAGGCTGACAGGTTGGTGATTCCTGGGAACCTCCTTTCCACCCTTCTTAAAAACCAGTAGAAAAATGGGAATCCTAGAGGACAAAATAAAACTGGGTATTCCTAAACACAAGAATTTCTAAGACTTTCCTAAGCACAGGACCACTTTCCCTTTCAGTCACTGGGACAAAAACTGTGAGCAGCCCTCAGGCAAAAAACATCGAGGTAAACAAACCTACCAAGCTTGAAGAAAGGAGCTCTGACTGCCCCTTCCACCGTGATGGGCACGTTCCCCAGGACACTCTTTTCTGGTACTATGATGTAAATGAGGCCACCCCAGAGGCAGGAAATGGATTGTTTCTGGCAGGCAACATCACAGGTGCGGATCACCACTGGTGCCCGTTTCAGCTCCTCGGCTTTGGAGAGGTCATCCGTGTGACACCCAACCTGCACCTGGCAAGCAGAAGTGTAGGAACAGCTGGTCAAAGGTGTGCCAGTGCAACCTGGCAGACTGACTCATCTCTCCACTGCAGCACTATCCCTGCAGAGCACGCACACAGGAGCAGCCTGCTGACTCCAGCCTAGGCCAAGTTTTCAGCCACAGGCAGGAAATACAGTAGGGATAAAAAAAAAAAAAAGTAAAGGTCATGCTGTCCATATCTCAGTCTTCCAGCTCTACTCTCAGCACTCCTGGCTCAACTGCATCTTTCACCAGCAAGTCAGGGTACTGCAGTGACTTCTTCCACTGCACTGCACTTGCATTGATAACTCCTCCACTCTTCCCCAGCATCAGAGTCACTTCCTAAAACATGATTTGGAGAAATGTGGTCACGACTGGCTTTTTTTATTGTGCCTCTTCCTTAGAGCTTTTATAATAAAACTGACAGCATGTGGCTGCAGGATCAGACAGAAGCACCTGAGTTAACTTCACGTTTCAGCTGTAGGGAGGTCGCTGCAAAAAATATCCGAGCAGGTAAGCATTTGACTCTGTTGTATTTTGCAGAGAACAGGATCCTAAGTAACAGTGCCTATCTCATCTGGATACATCTACCTGAGCAGTAGTGAGAGCACTGTCAAAGGAATTTATGAGAGATCTGGTGAGACAGAATCTAGTTTGGTTCATAGAAGGGCCAAAATACTTATCTTGGACCTGAAAATCACCTCGATCAGGTTTTTTTGCACCATAACAGAACAAAAACCAATAGCCCTCAAACAGTAGCCACACTCAGTTATCCCACCAGCACAAAGAATGGGAGGAATGTAAAAGAAAAACGCTGAGGACACAAGGTGAATAAATTATGACAAAGCATTTAAAGTGCCACAGGGTGGCAGCAGCAGGAAAGGGCGGGGAAAGGTAGAAAACGTCATTAAGGAGGAAAGCCTTCCCCGCGCTGTTTTTGAGTGCTCACCCGACAAATACACCGGTGTAAACCAACGCAAGCACAGAGGATTTACCTTCAGACCAGCACCAACCACCAGGCAAGGGCATGTTATAACTGCTGTGTGCCCATCGGGGAGGTAGAGTCCTGTGCTCCTCCAGGCTGTCTTTCCTAAAATGTAAGAGAACACAGCCCTGAACAGTCAAGCACTTCTTTGGCCAGACTACTACAGATCCTGGAGATTTCAAGTTGCAACAGGAGAATAATCTTCCATCGTTTCCTTTTCCCTTGCTGTACACCACAGAACCATCTCACATTTACCAAACTTGCCAGAAATGCAATTTCAAAGAAATTAGCAAAATCACCGTTAGCAAGCCCATCCAGATTTACACTTCTGGAAACACCAAGCTTTCATATGCGTAGTAGTATCTTCTAAAAGTGAGGAGAAAAAAAAAAAAAAAAAAAGCCAAACCCANTCAAAAAGGAAGAAAAAAAAAAAAAAAAAAAAAAAAGCCAAATCCCCAATACCTCCTACACTCCAACCCTCTTATCCTAAAGATCCCATAAAAGGTGCCAGCTATGGTGGGATTACACAATTGAAGTTGTAATAGTCATAAAACATTTCCCAAATAACAGACAAATAACAGGTGGCGTCACATTTTTCCTTAGTGACCGATCCAGCACAAACTGGAGCCCACAGGAATTGTCATTTCTAGCTGACTGAAGTGATTAAGAAAGCCTCAAATAAACAGTCTGTGCTAGGTGTATTTGTAAGAAGGGTACCACTATAATTCAGCATATTTATAGACAGTCTTCTCATGAAAATGCAATTCTCCTCAGCACAAATCTCTTTAAACACTCACAATTTACAGAATTTACAGTGCAAGACTGATCCAGCTCTACTGTACTGATCAGGCAGATTATACTCCCTAGTTCTGACATAAAGTCTACTTAGGCATATTTAAATCCAGACACCAGAAGTCCTAAAAAGAGCTGAACTATCATTAAGCACCCAACTTAACAGGCTTTCCTGTCATCTGAGAAAGTAGAACCAGTTTTGTCAAGCAAAACCTAATCCAAGGAAAAATGCAAATTAAACTATATCACAGTGTGTTACCAGTTCATCTCAGTTTTGCTGAATTTGCACCAAAGGCAGTTTTGAAATTGTGCTTAGGGTTTGCTAGCTCTTCTTTCTTTTTCGTTTATGTGAAATGACGCAAATTCTGAGCATTTTCTGCCTTTGTTAAAACCAATGATAAGTTATTCTATACCTTTTCTCTCTGCACAGCCACTGCACTCAAACATTGCCACTCCAGAAGAGCCTCCTTTATCTCATTAGAACAATATGGAAACAATTCCTCTAAATCATATTCTAATACAAAAAAAAAAAAAACCTGTCCAAGGAGTAAAAGTTACTAGTGGAATTTAATCCAGAGTTTAAACATACCAGTTGTGAGCAGGAATCTCAGCAAGCTGGCACAGCTAGAAGGCCTAAGGTTAGACAAATAATTTATGGTATATTTACCCAATGCTTTGGCTTCAGTGGTGGTGTCAGCCCAATAAGTTCCCACCATACTTCCAGCCTCTTGTTTTCACCCCCAAAACCAAATCTTCCCTCCATTGTGCTGATACACCAAGCTGTGGGACTGTGCTATAACTCAGGCTGAAATTACCTCGATAACAAATAAACCTTTCACTTCTAACTCCCACCTCTTTGCAAGATGACTCCATAGATGGCCATATCAGCACAACTATGGGAACAGCAACCTGCAGTGTAGTGTCCAGAGTTTCTCAGAGAAGTTTCTTGCCAAAACCATTGTGCTGTGCAAGTGCCCTCTGGTTATAGGGTCTTCTCCTGCCAGTGCCTGTATACAAACAAGGGAGGAAGCAGGACTTCCATAGGATGTTTCAGGTGCTGAGATGAGGGCTGGCCACAAAAGGAGCCTACCACTGCACCAAGCTCAGTCTGCTCTCAAGCCCATGGTGAAATTGCAAATCTGTGCCTGTGTTCAGGCATACACAGACACAGGCACACCGAGGGCGGGCACCCCACTGATCCCAGCAACAGGATGCCTTGAAAGGAAGAGCAGTAACTCCTCACCTGGGTTTGTGCCATCAATTTCCACAGTGACAGGGAGGGCACAGACCCCAGCAGCAGATTTCTGCACCAGGGCCGTGCTATCTGTCATGGTGAGGGACAGCTCGTTCGCCATGCAGAGAAGCACTGCCTCTTTGGAGTTGTTCTTGACCGGGCAGTGCTTGCTGACCTGTGGGATCCCAGTCCTCTTGAGCACTTTGGTCAGGATGCGGTGGAGCGAGGCATATGCCGGGCAGTCGTGGGCTGGGATGTGCAGGAAAGCAATGCAGTCCTGTGCCAGCGGGTGCAGCCAGCCCTTCAGGGGCTCCACAAGCTCCTGCTGCCCCTGGAGCTGCGTGCTGAAGAGCAGGAGCGCCCTGCGGAAGTGGTAGTGCTCCCCTGGCCCCACGGGCAGGTACTTGGCTGCCTGGCCGCTCTGCCCCAGGATGCTCAGCCCAAAGCGGTTCAGGATCCTGTTGCCAGGATATTTTGCCACAGCGGCCTTGCCACGGTTCTGGGAAGCCCAGTACCAGGCCTGGCCCCCCACCAGCAGGCCACCTCCCTCTGCCACAAAAGTGTGGATCCTCTCGGCATCCCTGTCACTGTAAGAAGTGCAGCAGTACACGCTCATGTCATCTGCCAGCTGTGACAGCTGCGACTTCACCCCTGCCTGAGACAGGAGGCTACACATCTTCTTCAGGCTGGGATCCACCCCCACCAGCCCCTTCCTCCCGGCATCCAGCCAGGAGACAGCGTTGAGGAGGAATCTGTCCAGCTTTGGGGAGAACAGCTGGCTCTCATGGGTCGCCACCGCCACGCGGCCGCGGCCATAGCGTGCAGCAGCCAGGAGGCAGCGCTGGGAGCTGTCCAGGCACAGCGGGAAGGAGAGGGCTCCGTGCACCAGCAAGGTGGAGGGTGTGCCCCCCGTCACCAAATCCAGCTCTGACACACCACGCAGGAGAAACTCAGCATCAAGGCTCAGGTTGGCCTGGTGCCTGCAGAACCAAGACAGGTCCAGGTTAGCCCCCACCCAGAAGTTTTGGCACAAAATGAGTGGCGTCATAGCTGAAACTCAAGGAGTTCTTTTCTTGATTTCACAGAATATTCTGAGTTGGAAGGATCAATGAGACCAGCTCTTAAGCAAGTGGTCCCTACAGGGATCAAACCCACCTCCTTCACACTATTAGTAGAACCATGCTCCCAAACAACTGAGCTATTCTCAGTTCCTTGCCTCTCCTTTGTCCTTCATCCCAGGATATCATGCTGTCAGTTCTTTCATTTAAAAAAGAAGAAAACCATCAATATCTCATTTTTTCTGCTTTTAAAGCCTCAGCTGTTACAGCCAAGCAAATCTGTAGGAATCTCAGCCCTCATTTAGAAAATGAAATAATTAGGTCAAAAGGAAATTTCTAGACCTCTGTCTTTCAAGAACCACGTGAAAATCTAAATACACTGCAGAAACTAAAAAATCAGACACTTTGTAGTTTTTTAAACTGCAGATTTAAACTGCACATAATGTGGGAATTGGTATATCTCCTTTAAAAGAGACAGAGATAGAGATACTTTTGCTATTTGCCCCATCCTAGTCTTTATGAATTGGGCAAGCCCAAAAGATTCCTGTGCCTATTCCCAAGCTCTGCCACTTTTGAGACTGAAGAAAGGACTGCTAGGACAGATGGGTTACACAGACAGGCAGACACAGAGCCAGACAAATAGTGAGTGACTGGAAGCTGAATTAGAGCCTTAACACATACACCTCGTGTTACCTCACATTGTTGGTCTCCACAATAAAAAGAGATTAGGCTGTGCAAGGCTCTCTTATCTCTGCTATTTCCATATAATTCCTATATGTCACTGTGAAGAAAGACAAGCTGAATTACTCTCATTTGCTTTATGTACGCTTTCCCCTGCTTTTGCCAAACAGTTTTCCCCCAACACCTGGGAAGGATCTGTTGTTATATGGCCATTGCTGCCAACTCAGTGAGAATAAATGACACTGCCCTTCTTCATGCCCATAGACAGGAATTAAATCTGCAGCTCTTCTCTGGTTATTGCTTTACTGAGACCCTTTGTCACACAGAGCATGTGTCCAAACATATGGCACAGCCCCTGTCTCAAACTGAAGCCTGATTCTCTGCACACAAATCTGGCAGGAAGACCTAGATGTACAGAACTGTTCTGTTACACAGAAATTTGGGATCTAAATTTCCCTTTGGCTTCAGATTCAAACAAAATCCTCACAAAAACAACCTAAAAAGGTATAATTCACCCTTAGTTTACCATTTGAAGTCTTGTTAATTGTGATGCAATTTTTCTCTTGTGAATTCCCCACCCCTTTCCCTCTTCTCTGTCCTGTGCATGAAGTAGTGGGAACATGTCTGTGCAGGTGGTAACAAGAAGCAACCAGCAAATTTTAATTAAGCAACCTGATTTGTTAGCTGTGCCGTAAGCATTTCACTGATTTACACAGCAGAGCTCTCTACTACCTTTACTGGAAAACAACAAAAATTATCAAATTCCATTAATTGTTTGCAAATATTAGAAATTTAGCATTTTATGTTCACAAGGAAAAGGTTGTGAAGGAAAAACTTGCAGGGAGTTTTACTGTAATTGCTGTGGCTGTCACTACAGTGAAACGAAGCTGCCACAGAGGAAGTGCAGCAGCACTAATTCTCCTTGGAGAACCTGCTGTGCCTTATGTAACTTAGCAGAAAGTGGCAGGAGAAAGAGCCTGGCATAGCCACTGGCAAGAGGAGGAAGACAGCAGGGCAACATATAGGACTCCAATGCTTGGTCAGGTGTGCAATATGCGTTATAACTGCTCTGAGTTTTACACCCAATAATCCAGAACCCGAAGAGCCAGGCTGGAATCCAAAATAAATTGGGAGCAATGAGATTTATTGTCCACAGCCTGTGTCAGAAGCTGAGAAGCGAGTAGGCACCCAGCCTCAGCTCTGGCCAGCTCCAGGGGCTTACCTGCAGAAGTGAATTCCTGCAAGGAACAGGCTAAACAGGTTTACCAGCTGTCAGCCAGAGCCTGGCCCAGAGAGCTGGCCTGCTGCTTCATCTCCAAGCAGATTTTCAGCTGTGGGAAAATTGCCCTGAATGTAGAGATGTGTGTCCCTGTTTTGTAGCATTTCACTCCGGTACAATTGATCAGGCTGGCTGCTCTAAAAGATTTCTTCTCTCATTTCCTTCTCTTAGATTGGATTCCCTGGGCCTGGCTCTGCTGCCCTGGAAGCAGTTGAAGCCAGCATTCTTTCCAATTGCAAAGAATGGGAAGGTCCTCTTTAAATTGGAAGGCAACAATTCCATCCTGGTTATTAAAGAACCATCATTCACCATCACCCTCACCTCTCACCTCCCAAATCTTCTACAAGCAACTCACCCCCATAACCTGATCAGTGTTTTAAAGAGAGGGCAATTCAGGTACTCACGGGACAACTAATGGGATCTTGGGAATCTTCTTGGCAACTTTGAAGATGCCTTTTTCCACGGCGTTTCCTGTGAAGTACACGCCAGCCACGCTGGTCACCTGGTTCCCAGGGAATTCAAACAGCACCTTCTCCTTGCCATGTCGACTTGCCCAGTACCAGGCTTGGCCTCCAATAAGCAGCCCTCCACCCCCTTTGACAAAGTCCACGACGCCTTTGGCCAGGGAGCTGTCATAGGCGTCCATACAGAACACTCCCATGGACGGGCTGGGCTCTGCCCTGACCTGCACTCGGGTGCCAGCCCCCTGCAGCACCTGGGACAGGGAATCCAGCCGAGGATGAACCCCAACCAGGGCCTCCGGGTGAGGCTTGAGCCACTCTATGGCATTTCTGAGGAACTGGGAGAACTTGGGGCCCTTCAGGATTCCTTCATGGGAGACAACCACCATCTGGCCCTTCCCATACTGAGAAACAGCAATCAGGACCTGCTTCTTAGCGCTCAGGAGCACAGGGTAGGCATCTTCTCCAACAAGGAGCAGCTCACAGGGAACAAAACCTCCAGTGAAGTCCCATGGCCCGACACCATCCACTAACAGCTCGTAGGTGGCACAGGGTTTCATCTCCAGGACTCCTGTCTGGTGGAGAGAAGAACAACCTCCATTACAGTAAAGTTCAGCAATAAGGAACAGCTGTAACAACCCCATGGAGTAATTTTTTGTTGTTGTCTAGTAGGAAATCCAAACAAAGAGGAGTCAGATTTGTGGGTACAACTTCTTTGGGGATTTGTTTTGTTTGTTTTGTTTCTTTGCTTGTTAAGCTTTGCTATCACACTATTTACACATTTAAACAGAAGTGACAAGTATACCATGATTATGGAGACAAAGTGACCGTTTCAACAAATTCTGCTATGCACCATGGAGGAAAACAGGGAAATAAAGGCATTCACTTTTCCAATAATAATTTATTTGAAGAAGGAAAGTGACAGAGGTTCCAGGAAGTCTACCAGGAACTTGTATGGTAGAGGTGGTTTACACAGGAACAAGCCAGAAAATGAAAAGACTGTATCAACGAAATGCACAAGATGATTCAAACATGCAAGTTCACCTTTCAGGTCCTAATTGTATACATACAGAGCTATATGCTGTTGCTGCAACATGGTATTCCAAAGTTGTACTTTTCTACCTCCACTTAGGCACCATAAGCCTGTGCTTAGTATTAGGAGGTGCTGTGAGAGTGTCAACAAAAATGATAGAGATGACCCAGCTTCTCTGCAATAACTGTCAGTTTAAAGCACACAGTATCTAGAAGAGCATGTCGGGGCACAGGAGATTCATGCCCTAGTTCCCTGATCTAAACTGTGTTACAATCTCAGTAAAATCACTTCCCTTTCCCATAGCTTTGTTTCCTCTGTTTTCCCATCTATGAAGCAAGGAGAGTGTACTGACCTCGACTGCCAAGCCCTTTGAAGTCTGTGAGTGACACGTCCTCTGTTAAGGCTCACTTGGTTTGAAAGTTTGGTTCAGCTTTTCCCCAAAGTTGTCTTCTGCCGAGCTGAGGCAGCTGTGGCTGTGCAAACAGGAAGGCTTTGAGGTATGAGAGCATGAACCAGCCCCACCCAGTTTGTGTCATTCAGGATTCAGAAGGGTGACTTTGAGCACAACACCTATAGCAAGGGAAGGAGCTGCTCTGAAGGGGAATAGACCTTTCCCTGACAGCATCCCATGCCAAGACCAGGCTTCACACACACTTCTTACTTGGCTACCCTGAAAGCAAACCCTTGTCATCCAAACACAGGAAAATAGCAAGTCCTGGAGAAGCTCCATCCTTGATCTGTATTTGTAAAGAGCCCCAGGGTGCTTAGAAACAGTAACCTGATCTAGAATGACAGTACTGCTTATCCTTTCTGGTCACGCCTAGGAGGTCTGATTTTCACCAAAACTATAATGGGACTCCACTATTATTTTGCATATGATTCATGAGACAAAGCTGCTGATTAACAAAGGATAAAAACTACACTGCCCAATGCTTGATTTCTGGGTTAGTCAGAATCCCAGCTTTGTGTCCCTGGGTTTGAAGAAGTCCTACATGTAAAGGCAATTACAATATCTAAGCGCTTTAGGGTGTTTTACTAGGAATCATGCAGCAAAGTAGTAACACAGCCTTGGAAAATAATGGAAGGTGTTTTTTTGTGGTTTCTGTGGATTTGATACTAATATACCTATACTAACACACTGACCATAGTGCAGGGGAGAGGAAAAGCAGGTGGATAGTTTCAGCAACTCATATTAAATGATAGAATCATAAAACTACTGAACAGCGCGGGTGGGAAGGGACTTTAAAGAACATACAGTTTCAAACCTTTTGCCATGGGCAGGGACACCTTCCACTAGACCAGGTGCTCAAAGCCCCATCTAATCTGGCCTTGAAATCTTCCACACAGCTTCTCCAGGCACCCTGTGCCAGTGTCTGGCATCCCTCAGTAGACAGTTTCTTCCTAACACCGAATCTAAACCTGCCCTCTTTCAAGCCATTCCGCCTTGTCCTGTCACTACATGCACTTGCAAAATGTCCCTCTCCAGCTCTCTTTTAGCACTCCCTTAGGCAGTGGAAGAGACTCTAAGATGTCCCTGGAGCTTTCTGCAGGATGAACAACCCCAATTCTCTCAGCCTGTCTCCACAGGAGAGGTGCTCCAGCCTTCTGACCATCTTGCTAGCCTCCTCTGGACTTGTTCCAAGAGATCTGTTTTCCTCCTACTAGGAACCCCTGAGCTGGACACATCACCCCAGGTAGTGTCTCACAAGAGCAGAGGGGCAGAATTCCCTCCCTTGCCCTGCTGTTTATGCTGCTTTGGATGCAGCCCAGGACACAGTTGGTTTTCTAGGCTGTGAATGTACATTGCCAGGTCCTGTCAAACTTCTCCGGTCAAACCAACATCCTCAAGTCCTCCTCTGCAGGGCCACTCTCAATTAATTCTCCACCCAACCTGTATTTGTGCTTGGGAATGTCCCTCAATTATTCTACACAGGGAAAAATCACAGGACTAGGTTTGATGTAAGATCAGCAAGCTTCTTAGCCTCCACCTTTCTTCTTATCAAAGGATCTGAAAGTTAACATCCTATGCTCTCCACCTAGGAACACTCCTGCTCCCTGGCATTTATCCAGAACAAGGTGTGGCTGTTTTGGAAAGGATTTTAAGTCTCTTGACCGAAAGCAATTGTGACCATGTAACAGAATTCCCAATTCCCACATTATCACCATTTTTGCATTTCAATTGTATTAAGCATTTCAGAGTGGAGACAAGTGCACACATGAAAGCCTGAGCAGACGCAACTACTAGGAGATGATCTCCTCTTTCTAGACAGAGAAAGAAGAAAACTCAGCAGGAGCAGAGAACATACATGTCTAACAAGAATTGTAGGAAGCTGCAAGAGACTGAGCAGGCTGTCTCTCACATCAATTAGGAGGAAACAACCACTAGACCTGGGCCCACACAGAAAGAAGAGGAAGATCTCGCCTCCTAGCTGCCTCCCCTCTTAACGAGGAAGTAAAAATTCTCCATGACAGAGTGTCAAGACAAAGATTCTGAATTCCTTATCTTCCCTCCTGCCCCTTCCACCTCCTACCTCCAGAGAGTTCCCACTCCCTGCAGAGCTGAGAATACAGTGAGAGTGTTGGAGAAAACATTTATAAACCCTGCCACATAACTTAATCTATCCTAGTCTTTCTTCTGGCTCTGGAAAAGGGACAGAAATTTGAAGGGAGGTAATTTGGTTTCATTAAACGCAGATTAAGATTCCATCACCTGCTGTCTAAAAACCATCACAGACAAAAGAGATATGTGTGATTCCTTGGTCCACCCAGGAAGAATATCTCTAAGACAGAGGACCTGGGCGAGCTCTGAGAGTGAATATGGGAATAGATTTTGTGTGTTAAGTGGTCACTTTTGGGTGAGTCTTTAAGGTTCCTACAACACATGGGAGGACCTCTGTGAATAAAAATAATAGGACTGTGCAGTATCTGTGAAGTATAGGACAAAAGAGGCAAGACAGGCACTGAGAAGTCCCACCTGTTAAGAACAGAGGCATCCTGAGTGAGTGAGACACACCATTTCTAGGGATCTGGCTGGTCTTCCTCATTAGGGCGGGCCCATGGGTTTTCCAGTCTTTCTTTCAGATTTGCAATCTAGCTGTAACTAAGAATCAAGAATGCTGCAAAGTCTCTAAGCAGTAAGGAACTGGTGGACTCTTGCTTCTTGCCATGTTCATCAACAAACTGAGCAAGGAGAGGAATGCTGATGTTTCACATTTGCTGAAGAGACAAAAGTGCTTATTTTCATTGTCTGTTCAGCAGAAACATGGATTTAAACTGAAAGAGGGTAGATTGGATTTCATAGATTTGGGCATAAGGAAAAAAATTTTTATAGCAACAGTAGTGAGACACTGTAATGGTCCTAATATCCAATCTGACCTTCCTCTGACACAGCTGGAGAAAAAGGATGGAGAAGTGGGAGGCAGCCAAGCAAGAAAGCTTGCATGAGAAACACAAAATTAGGAAAAAAACCCAACACTATGAAAACCTTTCCAGAGTTACGCAATAAAAGTAAAAAAAAAAACCAACAAGTTAAATACATCTAAGGGAAATAGAGCCAAAGAAAAAGTAGATTAGTTTGCAAATTAATGAGAACTCTGAAATTAGATCAAGATCGTGATTACCAAAGGAAGCTACTGCAGGCATTTATGTATTTTTAACAATGACAGTCCTAAGAATTATTAGGAAACAGACTGAAAATTGATAAAGCCTAAAAAAAAGGGTTTTTAAAGTAAAAGTGCAGCAGAACCAATCAGGCAATTACCATGTGCAATTACTGTTATTTGTATTATTTTCATGTGGCACTTCACAGCAATAGATTATAAAACATTACAATTCCCAAGTCTAGTAAAATGTTGCAGTGGTTTAAGGAAAAAACAACATGAATTGCCCATCCTTTCTGTTGATGTTACCATGCACACATTAGGCTACACTCACCAGTTAATGGAATGCAAACAAACAGAAAATCTGAATGTGTAAACAAACATTTGTCCAGTAATCTTGCTTTCAAGGCAAGGAAACAAAAAAAACCAAAAGCAACTGATGAAAGATGATTGAATATTTTAAAATTAATTTTGCATTTGGAAAGGTAAATAACATTTAATTATAATTAATTTTACTAATTTTCTCTGAGTTGAAACTTAGCTAATGAGCTGTAATTGGCAAAGACAGGACACAATGAATCTGAGGAGATGTCTATAAAAACAAGTGCTGTTAAGTCTTTTTGAAAATTTATACCTGAGATCTAAAAAGGACACTAAGTCACATAAATGAAATCACCAAATAATAGAAATCAATGCACAGAAGCACAGAAAAAATCATAACCTTACTAGAGAACGATTTTTAAAAAATGAGACCTTGCCTAATTTTAAATCCTACGGCCTGTAATTTTAGGAAAGCATTGACATCTGTTGGTGAACAGGGAGCTGAGCAGTGCAGAAATCCCCAGGAAATGCAGACACAGTCTGGCACTGGAAGGGTTGAGTCTTATTTGCATGCCTGCTGTGTAACAGCTCAGATCACTCCCCTGTAAATGTTCCTGGTTTTAAAGCAGGGGATGAGTGAACACCACTGTTTTTGTTTGAAAAGGAGCAGAAAAGAGGTGTGATGGCCCTTGTGTGCGGGCCATGCCAATCTACTGCAGTCCGAAGTTATGCGGTCATGAATATGGAAAAACAACAACTTTATCCCTCCCAGACTAAAAGGATGGCATGGAACTTGATTTGCTATATCCTGCTGGGGAGCAAGGGAAAGCAGGGATACCTGGACAGCTCAATGAAGCTGAGATTGAAGAACAGGCAGGGAATAACTCAGGTGATGGGCAGTTTAATAATCTATCACTGATACATCACACAAAATATGGGTGTAGGGTCAGACTACATGAAGGTCTGTGCCCTACTGCAGACTTCAATGGCAGCACTGCTTATTGCAACAAAAAAAAAGTGCAATTCCATGAACTGAGTATTGCTTCCTCCTTATCACTGTTATTTTTTATAATGCAGTAAACAGAAATAATTAAAGCTGTCCCGCATCTATCAAGTCACATTATTTTCCAGCTCAGTATGTGTGTGACAAACTAACAGATAAGCATCTGGAGTTTCCTTGGAATTTCAACAGTAACCAAACAATTCCTCAGAATAAATGTATGCCAAGTTAAAAAAA
>VWZN01021493.1:55571-124916 GCA_013396955.1 Regulus satrapa
GCGGGCCCCCGTGGCGGCCGAGGCGGAGCGGCTGCTCTCCTTTGTACTGGGAAGGTAGGCGATAAGGGCAGCAGGATTTACACCGTGAGGGGGAGTTGCGCGAACTTCCTCTGTCAGACGTTGCCCATTTCCATATCTCTAGAAACTTCCTTAGGCTCTGCTTAAAAACTTCAGCGATTATTTAGAAGCCGTACTAAGATTTCGGAGTTGCGGTGTTCAGAAGGAGAAAGGGGGGCCACAGCAAAGGCAAAATTCTGGGTTTAGCCTTTAGAGCCTTCTAAATTCTGGGTTCATTACGGAAGCGCTGCCTCACGTTCAGAAGGGGTATCTGAGCAGATTGAAGATTGTTTGCTCCTATATTTTTGCTTTTCCATGTTTACTGCTAGCATGCTTAGGTGAGAATTTTGGGGTTTTGCGCATGGTACAGTATCAGGTCAGAGTTTTATCTGCATGGCTGCCCAGGTCTCCCGTAGCTCAGATCCCTTGAGCATGGTAGAAGGCAGTGAGGATCTACCTGCCTGATTTTTGCAGTACCTACTTTTTGATCATGGAAAAGCAGCGGGTGGGTTTTTTGGGGGGTTTTGTTTGTTTTTTTGTTGGTTTTTTTGGGTTTTTGTGGTTTTTTGGGGGTTTTTTGGTTTTTTTTGAGGGGAGTAGAAAACACTAGAAAATGAAGTGATATGGTGGAAATCACAAAAATTGAGATTGTGATATGATAAGTATAATACTATAGAGGTTATGAAGTCCAACCTTCATGGATTTTATTTTTCTTGTAATTGCTGGAGTGCAAAATGCATCTATTGAAATCAAGTGTATAGCTCTGAACTGACCTACACCAATTTTATGCTGGTATTGTTGCAGTGATTCCAGGAGTGTGTTTATTTGCTCATTAGCTTTATATCAGAATAGTATCTACAGTTTTTTGCCGAATCTACAGTATCTACAGATATTGCTGAATATGCTTGCACAATTCCTAGAATAAATAATTAAGTTTGGAAATAAACCATTTGAAATGCCATATAAACTGAAAAATCCCGTTTCTCCATCTGAAAAAGAATTGTAAACTTTACAGAAAATAGGATTGCCATATTTAGAAGTGAAACTTCAGTCTCTTCAAAACTGAACAAATGCAAAACAATAAACTGTATAATTAATTAAAATGAGATATTTGTTACTCTAGAACACTTTTCTATAACACTACAGGAATATGGCATTAGATTAAAATTTAGTAAATTTCCATTACATCCAGTTCATTTTTCGAAGTTACATCAGACTGGCTCTTTAAAGTGCTTTGCATCTGCTTTATATAGATCTGTGTCTAAGCACGATGTAGGTAAGATGGCTTACCTGATTCATGTGGTTTTTTTCTCATACTTCTCTGTTTCCTTATCTCTGTGAGACTGGTTGCTTGAACTTCTGCCTTCCTTGGGGAAACATCAATCGATTGGTTTTGTAATGCTGATAACTGCTGTGGTGCTGGTGCAGGGTAAAGGGATGGTGTGCTGTGTGAGGTCAGGCACCCCTTTTCGTGTTGAACGTCCTTTCCTTACAAAACAGAAGGCAGGATTTTTTCTAGGTTTTGTTTGTTTGGGCTATTTTGGTTTCCTTTGTTCTGGTTTATGCTTTCGGTGAGGGGCTTTCAGCTTGTTAGTCTGACAGAAGCTGTCGATGGTGAAGCTCTGGTTTTGGGTGGGGTGTCCTGGCATTTCAGTCGTGTAGGCAGTCGCAGGGATGTTGGGAGGCCGGGTGAGAGATTGACCATGGTGGGTTGCAGGAAACTGAAATTTGTGAAGGAGATTCCTAAAGGTCTGCATCCTTCAGTGAAAAACATTATGAATATAGAAACATGACATTTAAAGGAGGGATGCCTTGCAACTGCCCTTGAATATGTGTTTATCTTCTATAGCAGAATGTTTTCCAGGTCTCCGTGATGCAAGCAAATAGGGTCCTCTACTGGTCCCCTTTTGCCTGGCTAAGATGATGCAGACTTTGACTTGGGACTAGATGGTTTCAATCTATATTGGGAAAAATTTAAATCTGAACTTAAAAAATCCTGTTATGGGCAAGGGCTCGCATCCTTGCCTGTGAAATATGTCACTGTTATTCTCTAATTTTATGTAAACTTCAAATGAGCATCAGAGAGATTGTCCCCACTTTCTGAACAGCGTAGATTTATTTAACACTTGTCTTGCTGGGGCAGGCTGGGGAACTTCCTGAGAAGGAAATCGTGTTCTTGCAGCTGCACGTGTGAAGGGGGTGCTGGCCATCCATGTCAGAATTGTGGGGAGACAAAATTATTGCAATACATAATTTGAAAGTGTTACTCTGAAGGCTGACAGAACTAACCTGCTTGGGGTGAGACACTGGTAACCTTCATTAAACTGCCTTATTTAAATGCTGGAATAGACTTTGCACGGAAACAACCACTCGTTCTCTTCTTTAAGTGCTTTCCTTAGAGCACTGAACTTGGACATGATGATAGAAAGGTGGTGAGGCAAATACTTGACCAGAGAAGAAAACACGCTGCCTAATGCAGAGATCTGTGAGCTGTGATCTGCCAACTGTTGCCTGTTCAATTCTTGTATCACAGCACAGCCATCTTGAGGTTCTGCATTTGCAGCACTGCTGATCTGCAGAAAGGACAGCCAGTCCATTTCCAGGTGACTGAAGGAAACCTGCAAACCCTTTGTCTACTAAAGATGATAACACACGGATCTAGGTACTTGTGATTCATGTCCAGTGGGCAGGCAGACTTGATTTCCATGATGTTAATGCTGATTGCTGTTTTTTCTCAGGCTGTCAAGAGAGAAGGCAGTGGGACAGAGTCTCCGATGATAGGTGATAAGGTGACCGTCCATTATACAGGGTGGCTTCTCGATGGCACAAAATTTGACTCCAGTCTGGACAGAAAAGACAAATTCTCATTTGACTTGGGGAAAGGTAATAACTTGTGTTTGGTATTGATCAGTTTTGGTAATAAATGAGACAGGATTTCCTTGTGTGACTCCTTTGCTTTTCAAAATTGCTACCTAAAATTTGTTTTCACACTTTATTCTCTTAGAATGGCCGTGTCAGAATGTTTTGGAGATTTTTCTGAATGAAACAACCACGTAGCCCCTTGAGAGGCTTGCTGAAGAATTCACAGGCCTCAGACAGAGCACTCCAGGGGAGCAAATCTGTGTTGAAATGTAGAGATAAAGGGTAGTAAAATAGCCAGAATATGCGTTTTGTTGGTTGGGGTTTTTTGGGGGCAGACCTCAGTTCAGGAGTACTTAATTTTGACCAGCTACTGGGACAGGGTATACAGAGGCAACTGTCTCATGATGAAACGTACTCTGTTTTCTACAAAATTGTCAAGTTATCCTAAATATGAATCTTTGAGCTGTCCATCTCTTAATTATAAAAATCTTTCATTTTTTTGAAAATTTAAGCATCATTGTTCCAGCAAATCATATTACTCAGTCATGTATTCTTTCCTGGAAGTTCCTTACCTTCTGCTTCTTAAAAAATAGATAATACCTCCTATTTTTAAAAAGTGTGTAAATTATTGTACTGCAATTTGAGATTATATTAAGTGTACCTGTTAATACAAGACTAATAGATGGTCTGCTTGATGAGTTAAAAGGAGAAGCAATTAGGATAAGTTGAGTAATAGAGGGATTTTGTTACAGCTTTTCTTCCCTTTGGAAGGAATGCCACTACTTTCTTCCCCCTTTCTGTTACAAGTGTGTGTAACTTAGTTGCCACTGGTGCTGTTCTTTGCCAGCTGATAAAGTACAAACAAAAAAGGCTGTTGGTTTGGATTGCTTTCAATATGGGAGCAGGCAATCTCTCACCCTAAGGCCTTCCTCTCAAAAGAGTTTATTGTTACTTCCTCACACTTGGGACTGTGCCAAGTACTTCAGCTGGTATCTGTGTTCTGTTATTCTATGAAAATAGTTGTTACACCTAGAATGAAGAAATGTTTGGGCCAAACTTGGATCCCTGGGAAACTTCACAACTTGATCAGGCTTAAAATTGATGTACATAAATGAGAGCACAAGTTCTTTAGTATTTCTGCTGTCTTAGCTTTTGTCTACCAAAAGTGATGATGCTCAGTTTCACCTGATCATGCTTTTCATGTGTGATTGGCATTTGACTTGTACAGGTGAGGTGATTAAAGCATGGGACATTGCTGTGGCCACTATGAAGATCGGTGAAATCTGTCGGATTACGTGTAAACCAGAATATGCCTACGGCTCAGCTGGGAGCCCCCCAAAGATACCTCCCAATGCTACACTGATTTTTGAGGTAAGTTGAGAGGTGGTCACTACAACTGTATGGTTGAAAAAATGTGTGATCCTTTCAAAACAGAATTGTTACATTTTCTAAGGGAAGTAATATGGTCAGTTTTGGGTAGTGTTGACAGAATTTTACTCTGGCTGCCACTGGTCTGTAATGGCTCAGGTTCCCTTCTCTTTGAGATTTTAAAACACTTGAATGATCTTCAGTGTTCAATTGCGATTTTGCAGTTACAAAGTGATTTGCAGCAGTAAAAGTGCAGGCTGGGAGGGCAGATTATTTCAGTGACTGACTGAAGAGGTAGTTAAGAAAATGAAATCTTTATTCCACTTCGTAACACTCAGACTAATGATATATTAAATGTTGTGAGGCTTTCAACAACAGGAAGAGCAATTAATGCCCTAAATAATTAATTTTTTTAATATTTACTTGTGTTTTCTTTGCAACATTAATGTTATCTCTTATGAGCTACTTCAGCAAGAAAAGAGGTAGCTGCTGGAATACAATATTTGAACAGCCCTGCAATTATGAACTCTTCTGTAGAGCTGAGCATTTCGGTCAGCTTCAAAGCACCATAAAAACACTTTGGATTCAGGTTGCTGGTTCATGCATCCAGGCTTCACTGATCAATCTTGCCATATCCATGAAGAGATGAGGTCCTGTGCGCTCACTCAGTCCCTGTGACAGGCTCAGTAGTCTGGAGTTTGGCAGCTGGGTAACCCAGTTTGACAACTCACATGGCCAGCTGCTCTCCTGGAGATGAATTACACGTCTTGGTGAGCACAGAGCCAGTTATCCTTGATGTCTCTCAGCCTCGCCAGGAGAGGAGAGGTTTTATTTCCTAATGATCTTAAAAGTCATTTTCTTCCCCCCCCCATCTTCCCCCTTCTTCCCAAAAGGGGGTGCAAATAGCAGCTGTCTCTTGTGTATTATTTCAGAAGTGGGAATGGTTTCTCAGAATGCTGAGACTCGTGTTTGGTTTTTCCATGTAGGATGACATTAAAGCTGTTTCTGGAGCATATCCTGACCATCTCAAAAGGGTTTGGAGAGGATGTGTTTTTCTTACTGTTGAAACAGTTCAGTTTGCTAACAATTGCTTCAAAATAATTTCTACCTGAGAGAAGGCAGACTCTTTTCTTTAAGCATGCTTTTAAAAATTACTTTTCTGTGAAGCACTTAATCAGTGGAATGGAATCCTACAGTTAGGGGCATAAGAAAAGTTTTAAAACTGATCACTCTGAGATTGAATGTTTTATCTAATATCTGAGAAAGGTGAAAATAATTCATGGAGTAAAGACTGTAAGTCTGTTTAGATTTTATTAAAAACAATGAGCATCTGTTAAGAAGGGGTAAATTATACATAGACTCATTTAGGTTGGAAAAGACCTTCAAGACTTTGAAGTCCAATCCTAAATCTGACAGTGCCAAGTCCATCACTAAACCATTAATCTGAGTGCCACATCTACACCTAAATACCTCTGGGGAGGATGACTCAGCCACTTCCATGAGCAGTCTGTTCTAATGCTAATATCCATTCTAAACCTCCCCTGGTGCACCTTGAGGCCATTTCTTCTTGATCTGTGACTTATTACGTGGAAGAAGGGACTGACTCCCATCTAGCAAAAGCTTCCTTTCAGGGCATTGTAGAAAGTGAGAGGGTTACCCCCAGGATCCTCTTTCTCTCCAGGCTAAATGCACTCAGTTCTTTTAGGAGCTCCAGAACCTTCCTCAGCACTATTGTCCTTCTCTGGACATACTCCAGCACCTCACTGTCCTCCTTCCTGAACTGAAAAGCCAAAACCTGAACACAGGATTTGAGGTGTGCCCTCACCATTGGCCAGTCTGGGGGAATAATCACTGCTCTGGTCCTGCTGGCCTCACCATCACTGATACAGGCCAGGTGCCATTTGCCTTCACATAACTGGATATTGAATTTTCCTTGCATTTGGATAGTGTATTTGCATTTTTTTTCCCCATGGACTTCTGAATAACAGGATTAAAGATATATTCTATGTGGAAGGATTAAAAAATATTGCTAGCAGGTAGTGTCCACTAAGGGACGATAGTTACTCACTTTGAGTACATCAAAATTAATACCATTATTTCTGGAAAACAGAATCCTGTAGAGCTGTTGATAAACACCATTTTCTTACATAGAAATCTGAAGTTACTCATGGCTTAGTTGTATTGGATCAAACTACACATGTTGGGAGTGCTCTGTGCTTCTATGCGAGTGATACCAGGTGTAATCAGGGCTGAGCTGATTGAAGTGCAAGCTAAAAGCTCAAGGCCTTCTACCTTGGCAGCACAGTGGGGCATTCTTAAGGGCTTAGCACTTCTACAGAGGATGCACGTGGACAGCAGAAAGCAGAGAAGCTTTCATTATCCTTCAGCAAGAGGTAATACCTAACCACTGGGATAAATAAAAGCATGAACTGCAAGATGGGATTGTCCCTACAATGCAGTAACCCAGGTTACTCACTTCCCAGTGGACTTTTCTTCATGCTGCCAGTCTGGCCCCTCCATTTTCTGGGTATGCTTTTAGATAAAAGTAGTGTTTCATTCATGAGTCTTGATATCCCCTAATGCTTGCCTGAGCAGTTAAGTTGAAGGGAACAGGGGAGAAAGGAAAGCAGCAAAGCTGCCTATGGTAGTTTTGTGCTTCCTTAACAAAACAGCCTGGGGCTCACTGGCTGCAACAAGTAAGCACTGCTGGGTGTGTCCTAACTGGGGGGGGTGTGGGTTGCAACTTAGATCCAGAAAATTTTCCCATGTTTTATTAGGTTAATTTCTGGCTAGTATGACTCTCAATTAGCTAAACTGTCTTTAAGATTCCACTTTTTAAATTTTACCTAGCTTTACTTCTTATTACTTAACACAGGGTTCTTTTGCAAGAGTATCAGCAGGGTTATTTTGCAGGTGCCTATCACCATACCAGAATTTTGTACAAGTTGCTTTACAAAGGACCATCTAAGGCTTCCATTAAACATTTTGCATCTGTGTCATCACACCAGCATTTCTTTATGACATGATAATGCATGTGGTATGATTCTATGATTTAGGAGTGTTTTTGTTTGGTTGGTTTGGGTTTTTTTGGTTTTTTGGGTTTTTTTTTAATATGGTGATGGTTTTGGCTTTTCTTCCTCATGATTGCTTTTGCTGAGCAATATCTTATTGCATAGAATAATATTGTTCAGGCTGAGAAAAAACCAAAGGGACGTACACACTTGTATGGTCACATACACACTTGTATGGAATTTTTTTTTTTAAACTGGGTGAAGAGAAAGACCAGAATATTATTTGTTACTAGGTATCAATTAAAATAAAAAATAGAAGTACTGGTGGATATTCAATTCCTTTTGCGTTCTAGTTATTATCTTAAGTCCAGTGTAAGGAATGTCCACATCATTAACTCTGAATGTTTGGGATTTTTTTAAAATTAGGTAGTCTAAGCAATGCTGGTTATAATGGCTTGCTTTTTTGTGCTTGGGAATAGTTTTCACTGTTGTTTCACTCAAATATAGTATATGAATTTTTTTTCTCCAGTTCATAGCAGCAATGACAAATATCTTTTGTAACTAGACTGTTTTTTGATGTCATTGTGGTGCTCCCACTTGAAACTATGATTTACATTTGCTTGGGAGGGCATGTGAAGATTCAGAGATTCAGACTGGATACCTGTTTCCCACATTAACACTAGCTCTTGAAAATCCTAAACAATTTGTTGCAACAGTGAATTTCAAAGACCTCTGGAGAACAAATCCTGTGTGTTACTAAATTGGTCTAATGAGAATAAATGCAAGGCTTTTCTTCCCTCCACAGATAGAACTTTTTGAGTTCAAGGGGGAGGACCTCACTGATGAAGAAGATGGTGGCATAATCCGAAGAATCCGTAAAAAAGGGGAGGGCTACTCCAGGCCCAATGAGGATGCACTTGTAGAGAGTAAGTGTGTTGTTACACAAATAGTGAATGGATTTTTTAGTGTGGGATTGGCAGAGCCTTTTCACAACCTACAGCTGCATATCCTGAGGGAGAGGAATATGTGGCTTTTCTTGTCTGTACCAAGTAACTTAACAACCTAGGGTAAGCTTTCCTTCTGTTTCTACCAGGGTTTACATTTTCCAGCAGCAACCATGTTTTCTGGTGATACTGAATCTGTTGAAGTGCTTATCTGATCACAAAAGGTGATTGAGTCTCACAAAGTATTTTCATGTGCTGAGTAACAAGAGGGGAAGTCATTCTGGCACTTGTCATCAAAGTGGAAAAAACAAACACTTAAATGAAAAAAAAAGAGAAAAAAAGGGTGGGTTGTTAAATTGAACAGCAGAACAGAAATTCTGTTCGCTGCCAGTAGTTGCCATGCCATAGGTAGTGCTAAAAGAGAAAAGACTGTTTAGAAGGAGGCTTTGGCACTTTGTGTATACTGCCTGCCTCTGTAGAACTCCCTGTGCACTCCTGGGTACCTGTCCCCTGCCATACATAGGTACTTTCTCATCTCTCTCTCTGTTGTTCTGGTTTTTGTTTCCAGTCCAGTTCGAAGGCCGACATGGAGATCGTGTTTTTGACAAGCGGGAGTTGCGGTTTGAGATTGGAGAAGGTGAAAACTTCGACATTCCTCATGGTCTGGAGAAAGCAATTCAAAAAATGGAGAAATCTGAGGAGTCTGTGTTCTATCTCAAGCCCAGGTATCTTGTTTCTGGTGTTTGATACCGGAAGGGCTTATACTGGTCATCTGGCCAAGAAATAAATGTTTTGTTATAGTGCCTTTCAGCTTTTTTCAGCGCTGTGGTAAAAACTTGAATCAGCCCCAAAAATTGACGTATGAGATGTATCAAGCTAAGATTGCTTTGCCACTTCGTAGTGGAGCAGTAGCAGTCCAGAAAAAATTTACTTAAGTCTCTGTAATCTTGACCTCTGAATATTTTTAAACAATGTTGTTGCCCTCTAGCTTAGATTTTTGTGATCTTTCTTCGTGACTTCTTACTGTAAAACAGAGCATATGTAGACTTGAATATAGACAAAATTTTCTCTTTCCAATGAGAACACATGCAAAACAAGTGGAGTTGCACAGATTATTTTCATCAAACTTTATTTCAGTTTTTATTGAGAGTTTTTTTTTGTTTGTTTGTTTGTTTTTTTTTAACTGTAACAGCCTGATGGGAGCAGAAAAGGAAAGCAATATGATCTAGAGGGTTGTCCTGCTAATATGCAGCTCCTTATGGGATTTGCATTGCAGTACCTTTCTGTAGGCATTTCCTGTTTATCAGCTGGTTAGCAGTGTGTTAAGTGTACAGCTGCTCACTTAATCTTGGTATTTATTATCTTTGCTTTTCTAAGAGTAGAACTACAATACAGGTGCTCTGGAGACAACACTAGTTTCAGATCATGAATATTTGATACTATAGGTGTAGTTTGAAAGTTGGTTGTTATGGTTTGCCCTTTTTTTAATGAAGAGCTTACTTGCTTTCCCTTAAACTAAAAAAACTAATAAAATAATAGGAATTGCTAAAAGATTAATGAAGTGAACACTAGGTTGCTCTTACTTTCTTCTGCCTTGTACTTGGTAATTTTAGAATTATATCTAGAATTCTTAAACCTTTGTCTTGTAATAATAATTTATGTGCATCCCAGATTTCCATGGGGCTTTTGTCTCCATCTTCCTATGTAGCAAATATAGCTGGAAGGATCGCTTTGAACTCTCTTTATAATTTTTGTTTCTCCCTTCCCACCCCATTTTTACAGCTATGGTTTTGGAAGTGCTGGGAATGAGAAATTTAAGATCCCTCCAGATGCAGAACTGCAGTATGAAGTGAAACTCAAAAGCTTTGAAAAGGTGAGAACAAGAGATGATATCCCAAAGAGATCTGGAGGTGAGGGAAGAAGTGGGAGGACAGCTTAAATGATGACAGTGGAATCCTTGCATGGTGATGTGAAACAGGGAGGCCACTGTAGCCAGAGATGATGGTGACACGCTGGGAACTCTTGGCTGAAATCCTTATTTTTCCTGTATACCTGTCTGTTACTATCTCTCCTGCTCTAGGCTGGTTTCCATTAGCAGTGCAAAACTCTGCTTTGCCAGACTTACCTCAATTGTTAGTGAGAAACAACATAGCTACTTGATTTCTTTAGTAGTTGTGTATTGAAGTTGACTGGAACTGTGCCTTTTTGGGTAGGCTAAGGAGTCCTGGGAAATGAACACGGATGAGAAGTTGGAGCAGAGCTGCATTGTGAAGGAGAGAGGCACTCAGTACTTCAAGGTAAGTTATAGTCCCAAAGTAATAATAGCATTTCTTAGTCCATGTCATGAGTTGATAATGATGTTTACATCTTCTGTCATTTCTGAGTGGTGTTCATGGTATTCTGTGAGATTTTAAGGGGAGAACTGGAGGGGAGTGTCTTTAAAAAAAAATCAACTCAGTTGGATTGTCCAAAGAGCTTAACTGCAGGGAGCTCTCTGTTAGTTACATTTTTACAGCCATTTGCTGTATCTACAGATAACACTGTAACATTCATTTGGGTAGATGTGTGGAGAAGCTGTTTAAAGCAATCCGACCTGCTAAAGGAAGAATTTCCTATTATCTTTGCATTGCATTTTGAGACTACCCCAGCTTCCCTTATTTTTGCATCAAAAGATGAATATAAAGGTAGGAGTTCAGTGAAGCATCAGTGTTGGCATATACCACTAGCTCTAGTGGGGAACCAGTTAAGTATTCCCAAATATTTTCTGATCCTGTGCAGGAATGGCTCTCAGAAGTATTTTTGATGACAGAAGCTACTTTTTGATCAAATGGGGTTTTTTAAAATCTATTGCTCAAGGCAAGCAAAAGGGAGGAGAGGGAGATAAAAGTTACTGTGATGAGCTGTGTGATCATTGAACTGTGTTGTTTACAGGAGGGTAAATACAAGCGGGCAGCATTGCAGTATAAGAAAATTGTGTCATGGCTGGAGCACGAGTCGGGACTCTCTGAGGAGGAGGAATCAAAAGCCAAAAGCCTGAGGCTTGCTGCCCACCTTAACTTAGCTATGTGCCATCTCAAGCTAAAGGAGTACTCCCAAGCTTTGGAGAACTGCAACAAGGTAGTAGGGGTTAATTTATTCTTAAAGTGCACAAGCAGTCTGACAGTATCTCTTGCTTTAAAGATTTTAGGGACAACAGGCCATGTGGTGTTTGGTCTTTCGTACCAGCTGTCATTTGGTTAGTATGGAAATTTTAGTGCACTAAAAATATCCTACAGATTATTTTCATAATTAGTGCCCTTTGAACATCTTTGTTCATTAAATACACATTGAGAATATTCACGTATTTAGAAATAAAAAACCTTTGAGATGTGGTGAAAGTAGGCATTTTGGCAAAGGTCTTTCAAAGAGCAGGACTAGTCCCTGACTAAATCTTTGACTTGATGGTTCTCTTGTCAGATAGCCTACTACATTCATTCTTCTTTGTACTTACTTCTGTATTCCACTCACTGTATTAGTAAACCCTGACATGACTCATAAGCCTACATCAGAAGGTACAGTTGCTGGTGTTCTGACTGTATATAATTTTTATAAAAGAAAAATAACTACTCTGTGTGGTTTGGTTTTGATTTATTTGAATGCAGGCACTCGAATTGGATAGCAACAATGAAAAAGGTCTCTTCCGGCGTGGAGAAGCTCACTTAGCTGTCAATGACTTTGAGCTGGCCCGAGCAGATTTCCAGAAAGTGATACAACTTTATCCAAGTAACAAAGCTGCCAAAGTGCAGCTGGTGACTTGTCAGCAAAAAATACGGGAGCAGCATGAGAAGGAGAAGAAGATGTATGCCAACATGTTCCAGAGGCTTGCAGACAAAGACTTAAAGGTAAGTAACATTACTCCAAAGATTACAGGAGGTGGTGTCATGTGTTAGACAAGGAACAGTGATTTAGGTATTCAGCTTGCTTCTTACTACAGATAATTATAGCAGGAGAACACTCAAATAGTCTCTTTTGGGGAGCAGGGATAGAACTCAAAATGCCAATAGTCAAAATTATTAGGCCATCTTGTTAGAAGAGGCAAAACAGAAGTACTAGCCATTGCACAGAAAGCTTTAACCTATTTTGACTGAATTTGCAACAGACCAGTGTTAATTAGAAAACAGTTGAAGTGATGAGATACAAACATGACAACAGTCTAGAACTGGAAAAAGCACCTATTCCTCTAGAACCTGTTGCAAGGAACAGGCTGTTCTGATGCCCATCTAGTGAGAACTTGTGTCTGTCATGCAGAGGGTGCTGAGCACCATCATGCTTCTCACAGAGACATTAGGATGTGGTTGATGGTCTCCAAATGTCACAGATTGATTATGAAGTGTCAAAAGATTAATTATTCTGCTGTATGGATAGTTTTCCTAATAAGCATTCACTAGAATTTTAGTAAATACTTGTTCAGTTAATAATGGCAGTATGTGAATAATAAGACTGTATCAGCAAGAAACATTTTGGGTTACTGGTAAGAATCACATAGCCTAAGAAAACATTCTGGTTCTTTTCCTTAAATCTGATGATTTAGAAGGACAAGATAGACCTGTAACTTCTCAGATAAATCTGGGATTTATATCAGACTTAAATTTCCTCAGTAACACCAGGGAGTACAGAAGCTTGTGTCTTGTGAGGTTATTTTCACCTTTCCAGAATATGCATGGAAAATAGAAAAGATTGTCGGATATTGGTACAGTAATTTCCTTTGGTTAACTGTGTCATTGAGTCTTTCCAGAGGCATGGTGACCTTAGATGAGCATATTCTGACAGTTCAGTTATTTCAGACTGTCAGCTAAAATTTCAGCTATTTCTGCTATTTCCTACATTAAGTACTTTACTCTCTTTTTTTTTTTTTTTTTTGCTGAAGCAGCCTGATGTCAACAATCTTTGCTTATTGGAGCTTAAAATAAAGTATTCTGTCCTTCTAGACACAGTGATGTAAAGCCACACAGTATCTTAATTTTGGTAGGCTTTAATTAAAACATCTCAGAAAGATAAAGATACAGCAGCTAAATTAGAATTATTTCACTGTTGGACATCTTCACTTTTGAAATGGCAGGCTTTAATTGCCAGCTCTCAGGCTGTGTTGTGAAGCTTCCTTTCAGCTAGCACAGCTACTGGGAATCTGGCTTCCTCCACTAGGTATGGGACACAGCAAGATGTGTTGAGATAGGAAGAGTGGATCGCTGAAGCAAGCTATACCCACTAAAAGTACAAAAGCCTTTGAGCTTTCTCCAGCTCCTAAGACAGATAATTAGTAGAGTAATATTCTTGGCAGAAGGCAGATTCATAGTGTTTGCACTGCAAACTGTTTGGGGTATTGGGAAAACATGGCACTTTGTCCCAGTTTCCCTATCTGCTTGGGAGAGAATCAGTTTAAAGTTGTAGAATCCTTTGGGTTGAACTCCAACCAAATGTAGATGAAAGGTTATTGTTTGGCATCTAACACTGAACACAGGATTCAAGGTGTGGCCTCCCCATTGCCAAGTACAGGAGGATGATGATCCCTGGTCCTGCTGGACACGCTGCTGCTGGTACAGGCCTGGATGCCACTGGCTTGGTGAATTCTTCCCAGCAAGTTAGATGATCTTGGTAGTGTGCAATGTGCTGGGTTTTTTTTCTCTGAGCCATCTGGCCTACCTTAAATCAATATGGTTTTATATGAAATAGGATCGATGGAACCATAAACTGTAAAGGATGCTTATTCCCTGGGCCAGTCTTGAAGTAGTTTTCTTGGAAGAAAAGCTCATTTTCCTGTTGTTGCACTTACGGTGCTGCTTTATTCTAGCTCCAACACTGTCTATTAGTGGTGGTGTAGTATAAGTTCAAAGCTCTGGAGAAAAGAGTTTGTTTACTAAAGGTCTTCTGATTGCTAAGGAGGTAGTTTGGACTGCAGTTCTGATACTCCTGTCTTAAATTCAACAGCCTCAGTAGTAGTAGTTCATTTCATTGATTTGAAAAGTGTGGTTTTTTGAAGGTCATGTTTATCACCTTAGCTTCAGTCCAGGATTGCTAGCTAGCAGATTTTCTGTGGAGAGATGACTTAGGTCTTGTGTGCTTTATGGAATGCTATTAAGGATGAAAAATTGACCTTTGATGCATGAATGTTTTAGATGTGGTTTTGTGTTGCAGCCAAATCAGTGTTAGATTTTTTTTAAGGATTCTGACTCTTTTTTCCCTCCTATTCTGCATTGCTAGTATTGCATGCTTGATTTTGCTTGTTTTTGTCTGGTTCTCACCTAAGATCATCATATACCAGATGGCTCAAGATGCTTGGGCTGACAGGTAGAATAGCAATTTCATTGCACTAGATTTTGAGATGAGCAAGCCAAGATATTTTTACCTCCCCTTACTGTGCTTGAAAATTACTGCAAGGTCAGGATGTGCTGGTTATGTCCTACTGTAAAAGCTGACCTTGGAGCCCTACCTCATGGCTCTCTGCCTTTTACATTTTTATTAAGAAGATGCACAAGGAGAGGGCTTTAGAGCAGCCACATTGTCAGCTCATATTTTCTTCCAGTTAAGCTCTTACACAGACATCCAAATTATTGCTTTTGAGTTTGAAGTGTCTCTTCACAAAACTAGTTTTCTAGTGAAGATACCTCTTATGCTGAGTGTACAAGTTGGGTCAGGGTAGGCTATGAGAATGGCTGAAAATGACATTGGTATTGAAGCTGGGCAAAAGCAGTTCTTGAAGAAGCTTTGTAAATGAATTTCAGTTTAAAAACTTCTAAGAAAATGTGTGGCAAGTGGGTGTAGGCCATATTAAGAATCATAACCACCTTATACCAGTATTATATTTTATTATAAATATATATATTATAAATAGATATTTATATATATATATAATATAATATATAATACATATTATATATAAATTTAATATATAATATATAATATATAAAAATATATAATTTTTATATATATGTATTTTTTAAATTTTTTTTTTATTATGAACCGGAGGCTACACTGCCTCTGGTTTCTTAAATGAATGAAAAATTTTGGTTTCTCTTGGCTAAAGATCTGAATAATCTTAATTCAGTCTTGCAGAGTAGGCAAGCTTTCCAGGTAATAAGACTCAAACAACATTTATGCTAGCAGTTTTGTCTAACATATTAATATATTTTCTTTTTCTCTCTGTTTAGTCATCTGCTACTCTTCAGACAAGCCACACTGAAGATGCAGAAATGAAAGATGCGCAGAATGGAGTTGAAGATAAATCAGAAGTTGAAGCAAAAGCATAAAAACCCCTTATTCTGTTAGTTTTGTAAATGAAAGAATTTCCAGTGAATTAGACCTTTATTTTTCTACCTGGTTGGATAGTGGCTTCAAGGGAGCAGAGGCTGAAGCCACCATGCCACAGTCAGTTACAGCTTTATGTGGCTGTTCAAGAAGCTGAGTGGCAGCATAAATTTGGTTTAATCCTAGTGACTTTATTTATTCATTTGGCCTCTGTTACTGTTTGGGTTCTGTCTGGATTTACTCTGCTTGGTTTATTTGCATTTTCATAGAATCATAGAATGGCTTGAGTTGGAAGGGACCTCAAAGATTTAGTTCCAACCCCCCCTGCCATGACAGGGACACCCTTTACTAGACCAGGTTGCTCAAAGCTCAATCCAGCCTGGTCCTGGACACTTCCAGGGATGGAACATTTACAGCTTCTCTGGGCAGCCTGTTCTAGTGCCCCACTACCTTCAGAGTAAAGAATTTCATCCTAATACCTAATCTTAACCTGCCCTCTTTCAGTTTGAAGCCATCCCCCTTTTGTGCTGTTGCTACTTGCCCTTGTAAATAGTCTCTCTCCATGTTTCCTGTGGGCTCCCTTTAAGGTACTGGAATGCCACAGTTTGGTCACCCCAAAGCCGTCTTTTTTCCAGGCTGAACAATCCCAATTCTCTCAGTCTTGTCTCAAAAGGAGAGGTGCTTCATCCCTCTAATCATCTTGGTGGGCCTCCTATGAGCTTTCTCCAACAGGTTGATGTCCTTCCTGTGCTCCTTTGTCCCTCTGCTGCCCACGCTGCTTTGGATGCAGCCCAGGTTACAGTTCACCTTCTGGGCTGTGAGTGCACATTGCCAGCTCATGTCCAGCCCCTCATCCAGCAGCACCACCAAATTGTTCTCGGGCTGCTCTGGATCTGTTTATCCNCCACTACCTTCAGAGTAAAGAATTTCATCCTAATACCTAATCTTAACCTGCCCTCTTTCAGTTTGAAGCCATCCCCCTTTTGTGCTGTTGCTACTTGCCCTTGTAAATAGTCTCTCTCCATGTTTCCTGTGGGCTCCCTTTAAGGTACTGGAATGCCACAGTTTGGTCACCCCAAAGCCGTCTTTTTTCCAGGCTGAACAATCCCAATTCTCTCAGTCTTGTCTCAAAAGGAGAGGTGCTTCATCCCTCTAATCATCTTGGTGGGCCTCCTATGAGCCTTCTCCAACAGGTTGATGTCCTTCCTGTGCTCCTTTGTCCCTCTTCTGCCCACGCTGCTTTGGATGCAGCCCAGGTTACAGGTCACCTTCTGGGCTGTGAGTGCACATTGCCAGCTCATGTCCAGCCCCTCATCCAGCAGCACCACCAAATTGTTCTCGGGCTGCTCTGGATCTGTTTATCCCCCAGTCTTTGTTGATACCAGGGATTGCCCTGACTCCCATGCAGCACCTTGCAATTGGCCTTATTAAAGTCTCATGAGTTTCACATGGGCCCGCTTCTCAGGCTTGTCCAGGTTNACATGGGCCCACTTCTCAGGCTTGTCCAGGTTGCTCTGAGTGGCATCCTGTCCTGTGGTGACACAACAGGTGTATCAAAGGGACTGCTCAGCTTGGTGTCACTTGCAAAATTAAAGTCTCATGAGTTTCACATGGGCCCACTTCTCAGGCTTGTCCAGGTTGCTCTGAGTGGCATCCTGTCCTGTGGTGACACAACAGGTGTATCAAGGGGACTGCTCAGCTTGGTGTCACTTGCAAATTTGCTGAGGGTGCACTCTACCCTTTCATCCATGTCATTAATGAAGGTAATAGTAACATTGGTCCCAGTATTCATCACTTGTCACTACTGTCCATTGGGATGCTGAGTCATTGACCACTAGCCTGTAGATGTGATCATCCAACCAATTTCTTACCATCAAGCATGAATCTGTCTCTCTCCAGTTCAGAGAGAAGGATATTGTGGGGACCTGTATCTAAGGCAGAAAATTACAAAAATGGAAGTAAATTACACCTGTAGCACTTCCCTTGTCCACTGGTGGAGTCACTCCATCATTGAAGGCCACTAGGCTGTTCAGATGGGATTTGCCCTTGGTGAAGCCTTGTTGGCTGTCCCCAGTCACCTCCCTGTCCTCCATGTGCCTTAGCATAGCATCTAGGAGGATCTGTTCCATGATCTTCCCAGGCACAGAGCTGAGACTGACAGGTTTGTAGTCCCCATTTTGTCATGGGTGTTTGTTTCTTTCTGGTTCCAATTTACTTTAATCCCAGGTTCTACTTTCTAAATTTTATTTCCTTGATTTGCTTCAAGTAATCAGCTTTTTCCAGGATTCCTCACACAAGACTTAAAAACAAATTGGCACTCCCAGTTCTGCCTTAGGATTGCCCATTTCCCCCTGTTCAGTAGGGAGTCCCTTCCATTAAGTATTGTAACCTTTCTTGAATGCCTCCTCTTTGCAAATTGCTGAAGGTGAAGACTGTGAAGTCACAGCTTAAGTAATAAAGCTCCAATTAAACTCAAGAAAACTTAACTTTTCGTGGGTTTTTATTGGAATTTACACAGCATTGAGAGAATTTACTGTCCTTTGGTCATTCCATGTTTTCTTGTCCACTTAGCAGTGTCCTGATCATTTTTCTGTGTTGTTTTTTTTCATCACCGTAGAAAATTCCCACAGTATTTGATAGAGTATTTACCCATACATGTGCAAAAGGGAAAAAATTAGGTTGCTGGAAAATGTGCAAAAAGCAAGGCTGTAACCATGCTAAGAGCCTGTTCATATTGCTGCCTTCCTCTTCAACCCACCACGTTGTAAAACTGGACCAGAGGGAAAAAAACCCAACAATATACCTGAAAGTGACTGGCTGTGAGGTGAAAGTAAGTGATAATGGCTTACATATTGCAAATACTTCCAATGAACTACAAACTCCTGAGTGATTCTAATGTCTGCTTACCCAGATCTCACAAGAAAGCTATTACTCAGTATTCTGCTTTCTGCAGTTTGTGTGTCTTGTTTGGGGGTGGGTGTGCTTTTGAAATTTATGGGGGCTTTTGGTTGGGGTGAGCTTTTTTGTTTGTCTGAAAGCATGGAACATAGTACTCAAACTCAACTGTTGTTTATCCTATCACGTGGTGTAAAATTCTGCATCTCCGGTGTTGTGTTTTGAGACGGGGGCAGAAGGGCATTTTTTTGCCTGCTCTGCAGAAGAAAGATAGAAAATCTGTTCCTCTCAGATTAAAATAAATGGACTTCTTATGGTGAGAAAGATGTCTTTGCATGGCATGCCATGGGTTGGAGTGTGTGTATATTGCAGAGAATATCCATTTTAACACATAATACAACGTGAATTCCCGGTCTCCTTTGCTGAAACTGAAGTACTGTGTGAGCGCTTAACTCGTGGGGCCTGGGGGTGTGTCAGTACCTGTTCTGCAGCGGTGCCAGCCCAGCTCGGGCCCTGAAACTGTCACCAAAGTGATGCAAGGGCTGCTTGGAGTGCTGCCCTGCCCCTGGACACCAAATTCAGCACCTGCTGCTGCATTGGAGGTTGGTTAGAGACCTGGGAGCTGTATGCTCTCAATCTCAGGCGGTGGGTGGGGTAGGACAGAAGCTGGACAGTTAAAACCTTAGGGTTGCCAGCTCTGACTATAGTAACAGCCCTGTGTATGTGGAAAAACTCGGACCAAAGCACTACCTCCTCTTGTGGGGAAACAACACTGTGAATGCCAGCTGGGGTTAGAAGAAAGGATTTATAGGCCTATAAGAAATAGTTTGGGGGGACAGGAATGCCAAGCCAGAGTACTTCAGCAAGTAAATACTTTGATTTGTTTCTAATTATTCCTGGAAATACAAGCCTCTGTGGCTGAAACTGGTTTTGTTGCTAAAGCATAGGCCTGAATCCTAATGATAAATTTTTAATTGTTGGACGGCAGATTTCAAAAATGTCCCCCAGGCATGATTGTACATGTTTCTGAAAGCAAAAAGTGATGATTTCTGTGGCACATCTAAAAAGATCTAGTCAATGGTTGCATCTGTTGTTAAGTGTGAGCAGTCTTGAAAGTACCACTGTGCCCTTGTTGTTACTACATAAACTATGAAATGTTTGAGAATGTAAATCTGTTCAGTTTAATCTGTTTACATCCTAAACATGCCCTGTTCAGGCAGCCGAACGGATGTTCCGTGCTGTCTTTAAAANCGCGCCTGCGCCCCGCGGCCCGTGCGCCCGGCCGCCATGCGCTCCGTCAGCTACGTGCAGTGCGTGGCGCTGGACTTCGCCGGCAGCCTCTTCCCGCACGCCATCTGCCTGGGGGACGCCGACAACGACACGGTCCGAGCCCGGGGTGNCCTAAACATGCCCTGTTCAGGCAGCCGAACGGATGTTCCGTGCTGTCTTTAAAAGTCGGTCTGGTTGTCGGCAGAAGGTGGCATACTGCTATTTGTAAGTGAGGTCATGCATGTAAACTTCAGCTATAAACTTCGTTGTGTATGTCCTTATAGAGGGGGGGGAAAAAACCAACAACAACAACAAAAACGATGAAAATAAACAGTTACAGTACTGACTTTGTAAACCACACCCGTCTGTCTCCGAGTGTGTGTGACTCCTTTTCGGGGGCGCGGTGCTGTTGGGCCCGGCCCGGGCGGGCTGTGCNTGTTTGCTGGGCTGCTCTCGCCCTTGGAGTGGTCTGGGTGGTGCAGAGCCTGGGGAGAGCTGAACTGCTTAATAGGCACTCACCTGTCACAGTGGTGCGGATGGAGTGGTGCTTCGCTGGGCACAAACAGGGTAGAGCCAAGTCTCGGCATCTCTTCACCCGTGTGATGGAGGGATGTGCATTGGGAGTGTTGCTGTCAGCCCCTGAAATGGTTGGTTTTGATTTGTCTGTAACTAGGAAGAGGTTAGCTTAACCAGCTATATATCAACTGCTTCTTCTCAGCAGTCAAGGTTTTTTATAGCCTTATCCTGGAAAGTGTCATGGCTAGCAATGCAGTAAATGACTAATTTAGATTCTCCAGGTGTGTATGGAGTTATGAAATGCTCACCCATTTAAATACACAGAAGCATGATGCAGGAGATGGGATAATGAGAGTATGCTCATCAGCATGGGGGGGGGTTGGTGATTTTTAGAAATCTTCTTTAAAGAAATAATCACCATTTGGAAATCTCTTTATCCCTTCAGCAGTGAGACTGGACATCGTGTGTAAATCTATTGTAAGTGGTCTTGCACTCTCTTCCTGAATAGTTATATTTTTGTCATTGCCATTATCTTCTTTAGGTGATTCAGGTCAATCTAGATTGAAGGATGGAAGATGGAGTAATGATGATTGTTTTAACATCGGAGCAGCATGTTAAAACAGTCAGTGTCACAACTCAGAAACAATGAGCAGAGAAGCAATGGGTAGTAGGATGTTGCTCTAAGGAGCTGTTCTTCATCTCTTTTACCTGCAAGAATAAAATTAGAGCTTTTATATTTTCCCAGACCTTCCATTTTGATTCACGTTTGCCTCTTTAACTTATTTTGTTTTGCTGCTTCTTCCCACTGAGTGATTTTTAGTTATGAATTCTGAAATTTTTTGCTGTTGAACGAATACTGTTAATGTAATTGTGGATTTCTTCCGACTAACCCAATTTTCTTGTACAGCTAAATGAACTTGTGGTGGGAGATACCAATGGAAAGCTCTGTGTTTACAAGAATGATGACAGCAAGCCCTGGGCTCTGCGATCTTGCCAAGGAATGGTCAGTTCTTGACAAAATTTGTAAATAGTTGGGTCTTTTGGTGTATGAGCAGCCCAGCTATCCTTGTCCATTGCCTAGGAATACATAGGCTGGAGAGAAACGGCAGCCAGAACTGATTCTGATGTCATTCGTGTAATGATGACCCTGCTTTTGCCTACAGTCCCATGGGCTGGAAGTGATGAGCAAATTAATGGACAAACACAGAAACTGGGCTTCTGTCCCACCTTTACCCTGCTCTGTGCACTGTGGATTTTGCCCCAGGGCTCTGGCCAGTTGTGTTTCTGTCCGTTGACTCTGCTCTCCTTGTCCTTCAAAAGGATGGTAGGGGTTCAAGAGATTATTTATGGGAGAGGAGGGGGTAGGGCAGAGGTTTATCCCTGGGTGCTGGGTTGGGTTGCCTTTTCTCATGGATGGCCTTGTTTTCTTTTGCAGCTCACGTGTGTCCGTGTGGGAGATGTGTGCAATAAAGGAAAGGTGAGAGGAGCCAAACTCTTCCCAGCTGTGTCTGTAGGGGGTGTGGGAAGTGTTCAGGACATTAGGGTCACGTCATGTGCTGAGTATGGAGGAGGACAGATTGCAGGTGCTGTCCCTCCAGGGTCTGCTTTTGCTCATAGAGTTTTAGCACTATTGTTTTTAAACTGTTCCTCTGTTTATATGTAACTGGTATTTTTTCTGTGAGCCTTATGGGGGTTTTGGATAGCAAGGAAATCCATCCTATCTTCAGAGAACACTTTTAATTTCCATGTGCCCTCGTGAGAGCACCACAAGGCTTTCGTAGTTTGAGGGTTGCTCCTTTTGCTCAGTGGCCTTTGCCTTGATTGGGCTGATGTCTGCTGTGGGCTGTGGTCCTTTTGCCACTTGGCTGTGTGCTTTTAAGGTCATCTAAACAAGACTGAGACATGGAATAGTCTGGACTTCCAACAAAATTCCCAGCTGAGTCTACTATGACTCCTTCTGTTGGATTGCTGTTTCTGGGGGTTAAGCCAGGACCAGTGAGTCCAAAGGTCCCGGTTCAGGCGCCCTGCCTGAAATACTGGAGCTGTGTTTCCTCAAGTGGGGAGCAGAACTGACTGGGCATTGAGAAAGCCACACATTGTTTGAGGATTGCACACGAACCAGCTTGATAATGTAGTCTGACAAAGATGAACAAGAAATTTGGGCTCTGCCAGTGCTAGAGAAGTTTGTTTGCTGGCCAGAAACCTCCTGTTCCCTCTGTAGCAGTCATTGATCTTGATCAATCTACTCCTGAGTCTTCCTTTGCCCTGCTGTGGGAGAACTTCTGCACTTTGTAAAAGAGGAAGAGTCAAAAGGTTTTTCTCTTCCCTCACAGAATTTTGTGGTGGCAGTGAGTGCAGAAGGCTGGTTTCATCTTTTTGACCTGACTTCCCTGAATTCAAAACACCCGGATGCTTCAGGCCACCATGAGTTGGCAGGGACAGAAGAGCAGAAGCCAGTGTTCAAGCAGCACATCCCTGCCAACACCAAGGTCATGCTCATCAATGACATTGGTGAGCCACAGAGCTGGAGTGGGGATGCAGGGTGAAGGAGTTTATGTGTGAGGCAGTGGGGAAAGAAGGTGGAGGGGTACTTGCAGAAGGAAATTACTGTCTTTTTGAAACAGACACTCCTACAAACCACAGCTGAGTCAAGGAAGGGAGGAACAAGAATTTTACTGAAGTGCAAGCTTTCATTATATGGTTGGGGTCCTCAGGGATGCTAACTATAGAAAGCAGCAGGGTGGTTTTTGCGTGTTTGGGCTCTTAGGGCTTGAGAGAGTCCATGCATCTTTCTCTTTTCCCTGCAGATGGAGATGGGAAGTGTGAATTGGTTGTGGGTTACACTGACAGGGTGGTCCGTGCCTTCCGCTGGGAGGACTCGCTGGAGAATTCAGACCATGTCTCTGGGCAATTGATCCTGTTGAAGAAATGGGTTTTAGAAGGTCAGGTAAGGAAAGAGGATGTTCAGAGCAGTACTTGTCATACATTCTTCAAGAGGTGGCTTTTTTAAGAGAGGAAGCACAGAGTCTCAGTCATATGAACAAAACAGTTGTCATGTTGGTGGCTTGAGAGGAGATTTGCCCAGTGATTTTTCTGTACAGCTGGTAGGTTGGTCTGAGAAGCAGTTGCTCTTGCCTGGGAGAGCATTGTGGGAAGTACAATCTCCGTCTCTTGATGGGAGAGCATTAGTGGGAAGTACTAGTGTTGTTTTAAGGTGGCTTTTGGTAGGCAGCCAACCTTTTACTGAACACAGATGTTTTGCTTCCAGCTGAATTTATTCATCTGCTGTTCAGCTCTATCAGAAGATTTGCCGTATTCAAATCTAGTTGCAGGGAGCACTGTCAACCTTTTGGAGTTCTTGACTCTGTGCATGTTTTTCCTTTGCCACTGTAGGTGGACAGCCTGTCTGTGAACCCAGGCCCTGATGGTTCACCAGAGCTGATGGTGTCCCAGCCAGGCTGTGGCTATGCTATCCTGCTGTGCACCTGGGACACGGAGCAGCGGGATGCAGCCACGGGGAGGGATGGATCTGCCCCAAGCAGGTGAGAGTGTTCCTGCAGGGGTGCTTGAGCACATACCTCTGTGGATGCCTGTTATGAGGGCGTGCCACCACATCAGTGTTGTGAAGCAGGGGGTGCTGTCACTGTCTTTGCTTCAGTGACCTGCTGTGCTGCTGGCACCTCATCACTTAAGCCTGCCTGCACCCAAGCTTCCATGAGCACTTTGCATGTCTCTGTCACAAAGATGAATACCGCTGCTTTCCTTGTATCCCGCTCTCTTCTTGAATTGGGCAAGGAAAGTGGCAAAACCAGCTCCTCGAGGATTACTCACCACTGGGAGCTAAGGTTGGGAAATTAATGACCTGAGTTTCCAGAGAAAGGTATCAGATTGAAAGGTAACAGTTGAGACACTGGGCCAAACCAAATCCATCTGAAGCCCAGGGTAAAACTGGGCTCATTCACTTGTTTTCTGCAGGTGAGGCAATTAGAAGTTTTCCTAATGAGACCATTGGCAGCCAGTGCTGTAAATCACAACCACAGCAACCAGGATGAGCAGTGAGGTGCTTGTTACTGTCTTGATGCTGGAAGGACCCTGATGGGGAATTTGGGTGATTCTCTGAGACTTCGAGACAGACAAGAAACTGCAGCAGGAGGGGACCTAGACAAGTCTTGATGTCTTAGAGAACTCAGTGGAATAGTACCTTGTTAGCCAAAAGCCAGGGCCAGATGTGGTCTCTCACCAACCTGTTCAGTCTGGGCAGATACTTTGTGAGAGAAAAGCAGGCAGGCTTATTTAACAGTAATGTTAAAAATTGTCCTTTTTTCCTTTATTTGGAATACAGACCTTACTCATTTTTTTAGCTCTTTTTTTTGGTTTTGTTTTGTTTTAGATGCATCGAATAATTCTGGGTCTGTGTTTTAAAAAAAATGGTGCATTTCTTTAATTTCTTTAACCTGGGGTGGCATGCATTTTCTTCTTTTACGTCTTTTACCGCTCAACCTGTTCACAAACTCTGTCCCTCTCTGTATTTGTAGACCTTTGGAATACACTGCTCCCGACATTGTTCTGAGACAGTATGGTTCCCTAACTTTTCCCTTTGTCTTTCTCTTTTCCCTAGTGAGGCCCCTGTTCGAGATGTGATTCTACACCAGACATCTGGACGGATCCACAACAAGAATGTCTCCACTCGTCTGATCGGTAGCATTGCCCGAGGTGAGAGATCAGTAGCCTGGGGTCTCCTGTCCAGCAGTTGCCCCTGATGATTTTTCAGTACATCAGTCCAGAATGAAATCAGATTTCCTGGGGTAGAAAAGTAACTGTGAAAGGGAGCTGCAAGAACATAGTGATCTCAGCTTCTCTTAGCCAGCTCCCAAAGAAAGACAGTTGGATATTTGCATGTGAGCTTTTTATAGCCTTTGTCCTTCCCTAGGTAGCCCTTATCCTTCACTCAGCACAAGAGTTATTCTGCAGCCTTTGCTGACCTGCATTTGGTCAGTTTTAATGGCTGCCATGCTGGGCTCCTACAGGTGTCCTTCATTTTTGCTTCTGCATGGCTTCAGCTTATGCCTCCTTCTTATTCCCTCCATGCATCTCTTCCTTCCTGCTGCCTCATCTTTGCCCTTGCTTTGCAACAAGAAATCTGAAATCTCAATTCCTGGTGACTCTGTGTTGCTCCTCCTTCTCCTGTGCAGCCCCAACCTCTCCAGAGCTTCCATATTTCATCTGCATCATATTTCATCATTGTCTTCTGTCTTCTTCCACTGTGTTGTGTTCAGGTCTTATATCTAAAATCTGCAGAGCTACCAGCTTCTCTACGCCCTGACACACTGCTCTTGGGTGAAAACTTTGCTTGCACGCTGCCACTGCTTCCCTCCTGTAACTCCTTGGGCTCTGACCTGTGCCTGGTGCACCTGCTGAACCCTCCTTTGGTACCTATGGAGGATAAGCTTTTACTCCCCCTTGGAGTATGTGGGATAGTAGAGGCCAGAAAACTCCCAGCAGAGATCACTTTCTCTTGTATTTGCTCTGTCCAAGTATTGCCTCCTGCAGTGCTGTCTGAGGATGAGTCAGCCTGTCCAATGTAATTAGAGGTTGTGGACAAGAGCAATCCACTGAGCCCCACCCTCTTTCCTTCCTCAGAGGACCTTTCCTGCCCAGTTCCCAAGCTTGTCATGTTTTCAGCATCTCTGATGCTGCTGTGAGCAACATGGTCAGCAGAGCATGAAATCAATTATTTCAATGCATATAAAGCTTTCTATTGAGAGATGTCTGTGAAAAATGAAGGCACACAGAATAAGGGATGAAGAGCAGGCTGTAAAACAGCCCATTGATGCTGGACTGTCAGTAGAGAAACAGCTGAAGAGGGTTTCCAGTGGGGACAAAGCAGATCTCTTGGATCAGAGCCTGTCTGGGTGCATGTCACTGGGGGCAGTTAAGCACCCAACCAGCTGGCTTTGCTTCAGGCTGATCTGCAGAAGCGGGGTGGTTTGCAGCCTAGGAGTGTGCAGGGGGCTGTAGCTTGGAGCTGTCTATGAGCATCAGAGGTAGGCTTGTGTTGTTAACCTATTCTGGGGAGCCTGCCTGCTTGCTTTCAGCTCTGCTGGCTTGCCCCTGACTGCCAGGTTTCCTGGACTCCTCCTCAGGGAGCCAGTGTGTCTCCTACGTTGTCACTGAAAGGATTAAATGCAGCTTTAGTTGAATACAGCTCCAGTCCTATCTCTGAAATTGTAATATTTTTAAAACTTGACCTTGCATGTCATTTTTTTTAGTAGCTAGGTAGAGAGTTTGCTGAAGGGCTGAAGCAGCCCAGTGGTCAGGGGACTCTCCTCTTCAGATTTAATTAGTGACATTTGTCAGTGCTGTCCTGCACACAATTGGGGCAAGGAAAGGAGGCAGCATGGATCAGCTTGGTTTGGATCGTTTTTATTGTTTCCAGGAGAGGGAGGGGACAATGTTTACAAAATGGCATCAACTCCAACCAATAATGTTCTTTTACACTTACAGGCTCCAGTGAGAATAGTGGCTCAGGTCTCTTTGCCCTCTGTACTCTGGATGGTAAGTCCTGCTGCTCTCCTGGAAGAAGATCTCTGGGGCAGACAAGGCCTATCACTAATTCAAAGCAAGGAGCCAAGGGTTCAGTGTTTTTGATTTTCAAAAGAAAGGGAAGCTGAGCTTCAGAAACCCTTCAATGGTCAGGCAGGAGAATTTGATTCAGACTCTTACATGAAATATGAAGGCATGGAGGGCACTGTGAGGATAGATGCTTGTTTATGTTCCACTCTCTCATGGCCAATGCCCCCTGCCAAGTACTGCTGCAATGTCTCTGGATAATAAGAGCATGGTAGGTGGGATCAAGTGTCCAGTATGGATTTAGCAGCCAAGATTTTGCCTGTGCTATTAGCAACTAACTCTAAGCAACCCTGCGTGTTAAAGGAGTAGGGCCTAGCATTAGCAAACATCTTGCTCTCTTTTATTGTTTTCAGGACAGTTGTTTTTTTTCTTTCTTCAGGAACACTGAAATTGATGGAGGGAGCAGACAAACTGGTCTGGTCTGTTCAGGTTGATCACCAGCTCTTTGCTCTGGAAAAGCTGGATGTTACAGTGAGTATCTGAATAAGGCTGGGAGAGATGAAGACAAAAGTTCTGAAGCTTTGTGTATATGAATTTAGGAAGGACAGAAGGAGTACGAAAAAGGCTGGGATTATCTCAGGATGACAGAGTGTTCTGGCTGTGGCAGTACATTCTGCAGGTCAGTCTGCCCAGCTGCAAGAGGTTGAGCTGTGTCTGCTTGTTAGACCCAGCATCCATTTATCCATTCATAAACTTTTGTCCCCCAGCTGTTCTTCATTCTTACTGCAAAGCTGAATGGTTTTGCTCACTGCTAATATGCTGATTGTCTAAAAGCTCCTACTGTACTTAGGGATTGCTGTATAGAAGAGAGATGAGCTCCAAGTGCAAAATATCTGGATAAGATGTTCAAAAGTAGCATCTAGACATTAGTGTTGTGTCTCTGAACCAGCAAGAAAGATTCTTGGCTGTCCCTGGGAGTAGATGATGCCTGTGTAATATGCAGTCCTCTGGTTCCTGCAGGGCAATGGGCACGAGGAGGTGATTGCCTGTGCGTGGGACGGTCAGACATACATCATCGACCACAATCGGACTGTGGCCAGATTCCAAGCAGATGAGAATGTCAGTGCCTTTTGTGCAGGTGGGAAGCCTGACTGCAAAGCCAGCCCTCACAGCATTTTCCCCTCAAAGCTACTACTCCCATCTAGGAAATGCAGAATCCTTTGTCTGCCTGCAGTGGGGAATCATTTCCCTGTGCGCATATTGCAGAAGGCCCAGCTAGTGTTTCCTCTGGTGGCATCTGGGAAAAGTAAGGGTGAGAGAAAGTGATGCTGAGGCTTGTCTCTGGTGGCTTTTTTTCTTGTCCTTTTGCAGGTACTACAGTGGTCTCTTGTCCCCCACACTGCTTTTTTAATTTGCAGACTTCTAAGCTGATCTTAAGGGGAGATAAAGAGCCTGTGCAACCTGAGTTTTGGCTCTGCTCAGCCCCTTCTCTCAGACCTGCAAGAAGCAGCTTGCAAATCGCCAAGCTTCATGCAGTTCAGAGACAGCTTCTTGGATTGTCCCAAAGGGACTTGGTATACTCAGGCTCATATCTCTGCCCAGGTGCTTGCTGTTTTCTGCTAACAGCTTTGGTACCTCATCATAAAATGTCAATTATTTGCTTTCTCTTTTCTTTTGGAAGTAGTAAGATCCCCACACTTCTGCTTTCTGCAGGCCTCTATGCATGCAAAGAAGGGAGCAACAGTCCCTGCCTTGTTTATGTCAGCTTCAACCAGAAGATCTACATCTACTGGGATGTGCAGCTGGAGAGAATGGAGTCCACCAACCTGTTGAAAATCCTGGATTGTGACCCAGAGTTTGAAAGTCTCCTGCAGCAGCTGGGTATAGGTGAGTGCAGAAATACAGGAGTATTACTTGAGGAAGAGGCTTTCACACTGCCTGATGAGAATGCCTAACAAACAGATTTCTTTCTTTTCTTTAGACAGAAGCGATGTTACTGCTGTCAGAAACCTGATTCACAAAACACTCTATTTTCCTGAGAAATACCATCTCAGCAGCCCCTCGCAGGATCCTGCTGGAACAGATTCTTCTGCCCACTGCAGTGGCATCCAGGATCCCTTATAACAAGAAGGCTGACATCTTGAATGCCAGCACAAGCTCTTCTGCAGCTGGAATTGGACATCTGATGAAGATGACTATTCTTTCCGTATCTTGTCAAAACTTCCAAACGTGAAAGCATCTACAGGCTGTGGAGGGATGTTCTTGGCCATAGGCTTGCCCGTATGTGGTGGGTTAGTTTGCCTTTAGCTAAGGCAGCTACAAGAACAGAAAGGGCCAAGGATCCTGCACCATAGGCTTTCTGTTGCCAGTTTCCATATTCCTCACTAACTAAAGGGCTCCACTGGTCACCGTGAAGGAGCGGTGAGGTCACAGATGGAGAGAACAGCTAAACCAAGTCTCCTTGAGACTTGGATTTTGATATCTCCTTGAGACAGGATTTTGACCTATTTTAAAAGTACTTCAGTGAGTACTTCTGAGTTCTTAGCAGGATCACAGTGCAGGAATTGGAGCTGGAAAAATTGAGTTAGGGTACAGGCAAGGGCCTTCTCTCACATTTAGGTGTATTTAAAGTAGAGCCATGCATTGTCTTTGCTTTGCTGCTGCTCTTCTACCAAGCGCTCTCTCACAAATCACCTGTTCTGAGTAGCTGGAGACATGCACAACTTGCACTAACAAGGTGTGGAGAGATAGCAGCTCCAAGCAAACCCAGCTCTAGTCAAGAGTCATTGCTTGTCTCCATCTTCTTGGGCAGGGGGATCTGAGAAAAGGTTTCACAAAGCAGCTGTGAAGTGGTCAGTAAGACCAGTCTGACTTAGCTGTGGATCTGTGATGCTGTGAGAGCTTGGCCATCCCACAGTAAGCAGTGGAAATGCCACTCTTGGTTCTTGTTGTGGAGAGCATCATGCTTTAAGTCCTGGACAGCTGAAAGAGGTGGGCTGGAAGTGATGTTCCACTGGCTGGCACGAGGAGTCTGGTAAAGGGGAGCTCATTTGCAAAAGCCCAGGCATGAACCTTTCCACATGCTTTTGTTACCGTGCTTTTCCCTCTCTTAGCTTGTCCCTTGCCTAACTCAGCTTGTTAGGAAAGGAGCAGCAGGCTTACCTGCTGGTTGGCATCAGTTATCCCCTCTCACTTGTGTGCTGTTTTATTGAGAGTGTGCGATGGATGGAAGTGTCCCTTTGCCCTTACAGCAGCCCGAGTCACAGCAAATGCAATTCAGTGGTCTGGTGCAAGTGGCAGCGTTTAAAGATCCTGCAGGCAATTGAAAACCTGCTGTGCTTTACTCTGCAAAATATTCAAGGGCAGCCCTACCTAGGAGAAAATGCTTTGTACAGAGAAAAGGAGTGTCTTGCCCTTGAGTCAAAGTGACTGTTGTTGAAGCAGCCCTGTGTGGTAGAAGGGCAGGATCTTTACATAATAAACCTTAGCTATTCTTTGCAGTTTCCCTCTGTAGATTTATGTAAGCTTTTCAGAGGACAGTGCTGTCCTCTGTGTTTGAGCATGCAGTGGTGAAATGGTGTGACCTTCTCTGTACCTGCTAGCTTGCTTCTCAAGGCCACTGTATCTTCTGACTCTCCAACTGCAGTAGAAATTTCTCTCAATTTTAATGGCCTTGCTAAGAAGCATTTAAATGTTCCCCTGTCATACTAAGTGTTTGTGTAAAACTAGACCCTTCAGGCAGGACCTTTAAAGTAATAATAGAGCTTATTAACAGTGATGTTAAAAGCAGCAAGGCTTGAGCTGTGGAGAGGTACAACAGGATCCATCTATTCGTGGGTTAAAGCAAGGAGTTTGTCTTGAAGCCTGTCAAAGCTAGACTGTAACCTCAGCAAATTGTCAGCTCTTGTGACACTGAGATGTGCAGCCCCCCTTCCCAATGGGAATCATCACCATTGCTTCTGGCAAATAGGGCCTGGCAAGCGATCGCCTACAGTCATAAAAGAACAACTCAGTGCTGTCTATCCATGCCAAATATAAACCTTTATTAGCAACACCAATTATAAACCTTTATTAGCAACACAAGCGCAAAGGGGGTACAAATGGGTGCAGATGGCTGGAACTGTTTTATGCAAAAATTTGCTGTACAGGTCAAATGGTTTCCAAGAAAGGAAGGTCAAACTGATCCACTGGTGGACTAGTAATTGTTGAGAAAGAATTGGAAAGGGTTACTGAGGGAGAGGTGACATTTTTCAAGGAATTAACTTTAAAAGAAAATGGGCAAAAGCATTGCAAATGCTGGGCAGGGCCGTTTGTGCACCCCAACCCTCTTTTGCTGGCCTGAGGATAACATTGCTGTGTGCTGTGCAAGCCCAGGCAATGCACACTATGAAAAGCAGAGGTGAGAAAATGCAGACACTACAAAAACATCTCTTCCCCAAAACTTTTCAGCTCTTAAAAACCATTGGAGAGGAAAAATACCAACATTTAAGGGCTTCCCCTGACAGTTTTATGTTGCGTGCAGCACATAATAACTTGCAGATGCATTTCGCTCCTGTGTCCCTTGTGCACAAGAGGAAATGAAAAGTGTCTACAAAAGAATTAACATATGTACCATTCCTTGGCCAAAAGATGGCTTTCCTTATTTTTTCCTGCCGTGAACTCCTAAGTGCCAAATATTTTTTGAAGTCTGTTATTCAGGCTACTTCCACTGGCAACAGTTTTTCTGTGAAGTGTCCATCTTTTTAGGAAAAGAGCCATTTAAGGCTGTGTCTCTGTAATGATGGAGTTACATTATGCTTTCTTTGTAACTAATTGTCTGTTTGTCCTTGCCAGCTGACGCAAGCCACAGAGTCGGAATTAGAAGTGGTCCCTTCCCACGCAGCAGAAAATGGTGTTTGCTGTATCCTACTCTAGCAGATTGGCATAACCTGCTGGTGCTGGGAAACTTTTCAACAGGGCAGCATTTGCAGGACACCTTTGTATGTCCCAGTCCCAGCACACAGCAAGTGAGGAGTTGGAGAGTATTCTCAGGCACTGGGGGTATTTGCAGATAAATGGTTCATGGCTTTGGTTCTGATGCTTAATTTACTAGCAAAAAAAAATAAAGGGAGAGGGTTGCATCATTTTCCTGAGACATAATAAACCTGCTCTCCATCCCTGCCCTCATTTTTTATGGTCTTTCTGTTATAATTTAGTTATTTCTGTAACTCTTCAGGTATATCCTGGCACGTGCCAGTGGAGTCTCTTGAAAGGAGGATTGAATGCAAACATAGGTATGATCTTCAGTGCCATAGCTCACCGGCTGGTAGTGAAAGAAGGAGCAAGCCTCTGGGAATATGGATGGCTGCAGCTCCTATACTGTTCAAAACCAAGTGACCCCAAGCTCCTGGAAGGATGTGTCATTATGGCTTTGGCAGAGTGCATGTTCTCAGGAAGGACAGAAGTCCTTCTCCCCATTCCCAGATGTATTGGACACTGTTCCAGAGATTTGCCATGGCAGGTGCTTCTCTGCAGACTTTTACACAACTGCTGTGGCCACTCTCTTAGAAAGCAGCCCTGATAGGAAATGACCACCAAGGTGGTTCAATGAGATTATCCCTAAAATAAAATCCCATTTTTTATATGGAAGGGACTGGCCTCATCAGGAAGAAGCCAGGGTTGAACTCATACAGGGATGTGTCTGTGTCCTGCTCTGAGCTGGCAGTTTGTACTAAACTTCTGCTTTCTGTATGAAAGTGTTAGCATTTTTTGATTTTCGGTGAAAAAGACCTTTACATTATTCCTTTCTTCCCTTTATCCCCCGAAAGCAATAGAGACGATTGGAATTTGGAGTAGGGAAGTCTATCTGTATAATATGCTTTTCCAAGAGAAACTACAGTTAAGACAGTCTTCAGCCTTGCTCAGCCCACTTAAAAAATACTTGCTGTGCTCCCCAGTGTTGGAAGACTTAAAAGTTACCATGTTTGTAGATGGGAGTTGAGTTGACTTCTTTGAGATGTTGCAAGTTCTATTTGACAATCACGTTTTAAAGCCAAGACTTCTTTCTTTCACAGTGGAGGTTGTGCTTCAGATGTAATGACACGAAAATGCTTTGGAGAAATTAGAATATATTTGGGCTAGAATTCAGAATACATGTGTCAAGTGCAGTAACAGTGTGTCATTTTATAGTGAGTAACTCAGGGAGATGAAAACCCACCAGGAGCTGTGCTGGTGAGGAAAGCAGCTACTGACCTTGTAGTATTGGACTGTGATTTAGTGAATGGGTTGAAGTGAGGTGTCTGCCATGGCATCATGACCTGCAGTTCTCTTTTAGTCACATAAATGTTTGTTTTTCTCCTGGAAGCTGTGCCTGAAGCAAAGCTTGATGGGGAGGTTCCAAGATAATCTGTTGGCAACAGATTCCTCAGTGTCTGGACTACAGAGACTTTTGCTGAGTGGATCTGTATGTTCAACTGACATGGACAGGAGGAAGGTGAAGAGCATGTTTTCTTCCCTGGAGCTGATTTCAGAGCTGGGAAAAGAACTCGCGCTAATTTGAGTGCTTTCTTGGAAACACCTTATCCGTGATTGAGAATTTATACCTGCAGATGTTTGCAACAAAGAGGAAAGGCTGGCAAGATTGTGGCACAACATGTGAGTGAATTAGCAGCCAGGGTACAAGGCAAGTGTTAAAAGGATTCTCTAAAAAGGAAGTAATTCCTTTTTGAAGGAAATTTGCCACTTACCAGTGTGAGAGGAAGGAAAGGAGGATGCAAAGAAGGAGTCATTAAGCAGACAAAAGAGAGTTAGGGCTGGAGATTTTCACCTACTGTAGCACTAATTCACAGAGGAGCCCGGACTGTTAGTGGTTTAGGATATGAGGCATGTGAACCACAGAAAGGCTGCAGAAGGGTTGGAGGTTGTTCTGAAAGTGAGCAAAAGCAGTTATTCCAAGACAGACATATAGGAACAGCACCTGGTGAATTCCAGCAGCAGCTAGGGTGCAGGTATCTGCAGGGCTCCAAGTGACAGGCAGTAGTCAAAACGGAATTGTCAACTCAAAGTCGTGGCAGTTTTCTGCAGGATCCCATCCAACACTCTTCTTAAATCATTGGAAAGATTAATGGCTTCAGTCTGAAGGCTCCTACGCACCTGTACCTTAGCCAGGGCCCAGCTGCAAAACTGACACTGGGCACTGCTCTCACAAGGAAGTGGCCAGGACTTAGAGCTGTTGGTGGGCCTCCCCTTCCCATGCCCTTCTGGGCAACAGCAAAGTCCAGCAGAAGGAGTCAAACACTCTGGAAGGCAGCAGAGACCTGCCTGGGCTTCAGCTAAGCCAAATAGAAGCCCTGTGGTGCTCCACAGGGAAGCAGGGCCCCATATGGACCTTACAAAAGCCCTGGGACACTGGAAAAAGCAGCAGGGCCCCTTGCAGAGCAAAGCAAAACTCAGCAAAAGCCGCAGGGCACTCTGGAGGGAAGCAGGGCCCCTTGTGGGAATGACAAAAGCCATCAGATAGAGTTAGGTGGTTGTGGTTTAAGTGTAGAGATATGTTTAGAGTTGGGGTTAGGTTTTGTTATGTGGTTTGGGGTTTAGAATTAGGAGTTAGATTTAGGCCTTGGAGTTCAGGTTTAGGGGCTGGGATTAGCTTAATGGTTAGAGTTTAAGGTTGGGGATTATGGTTAGGTTTTGGGATTAGGGTTTATAGTTAATGTCTATTATTCGACTTCTGCTTTGGATTTAAAGTCAGGTGGTAAATGTTGGGATTACAGTGTTAAATTTTGGGGGTTATATTTAATGTTAAGTTTTATAGTTAGGGGGTGGTGACTTGATTTAGGTGTTAGAATTAGCATTAAGTTTTAGAGTTTGTTTTAGGGGTTAAATTTAGGATTAGGATTTAGTGCCTTAAATCTTAGATTTAGGGTCATTGTTAGGGTTTATTGTTTGGGTTAGGGCTAAAGTCAGCTTTTGGGTTGTGATTTAGAGGGTTTTTTTAAATGGATCATAGACATTAATGAGTAATAGTATTTGCAATGGACATGATATCTGTGTATGTATAGGTGTTTTTAGAGGGCAATGAGAGTTGGAAGCTGGGTGAGTTGATGCACATAGAAACAGGTCTTTTGTCTGTCACAAACAAGATTTTGCCAGCAGAATTGGCCCAGATATGACATAGACTGCAGCTAGAATACAAGAGGTTTAGTACAAGTGTGAGCTGTCTAGATCCCTGGGCTTGAGAAGACACTCAGGCATGCAAGTGATACAAATTCGGGAGGAATTACTGCTACTGTAGAAGACAGGCTCATCCAAGTAGGTATGTTTTCCTGACTAAATGGTTGGTCTCACTCAAGAGATTCATGGAAAGCAGTTCATGCAGCCAGAAACAGTCATGTGCACAAGAAGAGTGGCAAAGAAGTCAAGAAACATATCAGAAGCTGCGAGATTTGACTAAGAGTAAAAGTCCAATGTTCCTTGTAGGAGCAGCAGATGCCAGTCACACCAAGTGAATCCCAAATCATATCAGCCAGGCTTTACTCTGATGTCATTAACGTGTTAAACTACAGCATACAGCTGTAGAGAAAAGAACTAACAACAAAAAAAAAAAGGCAAAAATGCATACACACATTTTTTGAGAAGCACAAAAGGACAATGGCCAGTTTGATGAAAAAGAGTCAGCAGTGTTTAATCCAGGAAAATAGGAAAATGGGGTTGTTGTAGCATTTAAAGGGAACAAGCTCTGATCTAGTGCATTTTTCCTAGAGCTAGTTAGGAATAGATTATGTATTTTTAATACAGCTATTCATGAGTGTGGAAATTAAAAAGAAAAAAAATTAAACTCAATTGTTAAGTGATTTCATAATCACCTTTAGCATTCCAGATGAGTTCATGATTCTCTAACATGAACTGATACCACAAGTTCTCATTTTGTGCAAGAGAAGCAAAGTTGATGGGCTGTGTGACGCCAGGACCTGAGGCTGATGATGTGTCTGTGTTTAATCACTGGATTTCAAATTGAAAGAAAGGACTTGACAGAGCAGAAGACTTGGTGCTGTAATTCATCGCAGCATTTAAACAGAGTGGCAGGATCTCCAGTGAAGCAGCAGAGGGAACAGAGATGCAGCTTTAGCAGCTGAAGTGCAGAGAGGAGTGGCCTGGCCAGAAGAACAGGGTGAGCAAGTCTGGTTACAGGGTATAGCAACAAGAGATGGTAAGCATTGCTGTTCATATAATATAGCTTAATGCCCATGGATGCAGTGGCGAAGCCCAAGCCCCTGTCAGTGCTTTAGGCATCTGCACTCAACATTTCTGCAAAGGCTTCCTAGAACTGAGAACTCTAAAACTGTTTTTGCCACAAAGTTTTCCCAAGAAAATACTTCCGTTCTGCTCTGAGCCAGCAAAAAGCAGCAAAATCCAGCTTCCCAGAGTACAGGCAGAGGGAACAGAGCCCTTCCAACAAAGAAACAGGACTGGTGTACACTGGCATTGAGGCAACGAGAAGGAAAACATTCAGGATAATCTTTGGAGGTCTTTGGAGGAAACACTGTTCTGCCAATAGAGCAGCTGGAGATTGAGTCTCTTCACAGAGACTCTTATGAACAGAGTGTATTGTAAAGTCATTAAAGGGGTAGCATAAATTTAATGCAGAACCAGAAATTGGAGTGACTGGGACCAAAGTGCAGAGCAAGAGCAAAATGCTCACTTGGCACATCAGGACAAGCAAGAGGGTCCACTGAAAGGAGGGATATCTCAAGTTGAGGCACTCCCAGTGACAGCTTCCAGCACCCACTTGCCTTTTTCTCACTCCCCATTGAATGCCTCAGCCTAGAACTCCGCAAGGTTAGGGGCATGGGAGCCTCACCCTCATCTCTCTTTTATGGCATCAAATCTCCAGACTTGGGGAATGCAGCCAGTCACTGACCAGGCTCTTCAGAGGCGTGTAGAAAAGGCAGCTCCTGACTCAGTGCTTTAAATCTCAGGACTCCTTCTTCCAAGTCGATGCAACACTAAAGAAGGGGAGAGAGAGTTACTTGCTGGACATTTCAGACAGTAAACCTCATGATGTCTGTGACACCTCTCTGGGTTTGTAGAGACCTTACAGTTTTCCTTCTCTGTCCCCACATGCTGCCTCCTTGCTCCAATTCCCTGTAATGGGATTAATCTGCAGACCCTTCACAGGGCCATTTCCCTCCCTTCTTCCTATGATCCTCTCTGAGTTGATGTCCTCACATCACTCAGTCATTCAACCCATTGTTTTTCCTGTTTTATGAGCATGGCATGTGGCCACAAATGTGTGACAGGCAGGAGCCAGCTTGCTGCAGCCGTATCCTGAGCCACCCAGGAGCCAGGCTCAGCAGAGCACTGACCCTGAGCCAAGCTGACAAAGGGACTCTTTCCACTCATGGCTAGCGGGTTTTGGACACTGTGTTCATACAGCTTCATTTGGCTTAAAGCAAGGGCAGAGCTTGTTCTCATCTGCCTTCAAAGGGCAACACTGGTCTAACTCGTGCCTTTTCTTGTCTCCTCTTCAGTTTCCTCTTGTCACTTGTAACTTGGTATGGTTAGGAGTACAGAGAATGGGAGATGTGTTAGTATCCTACTGAGTGTTTTCTTTCTTAAAACCTTTAAAAAGGACTGGAAAGGAATCCGTGACTCAGAGCATACTGCACCGAGTCAGGCAGGTGTGTGACAAGCATTGTCCTGAGAGACCTGGACATTAAGTAATTCTGATGCTTACAACAACCACATCTTGGAGAATTTCCTGAGAGGAGCCCTGCAATAAGCAAGGAGCTGTTCCTTACCTTAAGAGACAACAGAGTCTGGAGGCCAATGCAAAACTCCAGCATTTCATCATCTGAGAAGAGAGAAAAGACTGATCAGGATTTAGATTATGTAATACTGCCTCATTAAAGAAAGTGTGTCTCTCCTGTAAAAGGATATGAAATACAAGAAAATCTGATTCATTAGTTTTTATGGTTACAGTTTCTTCAATATAAAACAGATAAAAAATAACAAGGAAAAGGATGGGTTAAACACACCAACATTAACAAGCAGATGGTAACAGTGACAGTAATAAATCTCTCTCATCTGCCACTCACTGATGAGCCTTTAAAGAAGCTGCTCAGGCACAGTCCTGAAGATGATCAAAATGAAGTTTGCAGCTGATAAGGGAAGGAAACCATAATTATCATGACTACTGTGAGATAAATTTAAGGGGATTTGTGTGATTATTTGAAACTTAATAAGCTGGGATCTCATAAGCTATCAGAAGGGGCTTATGAGATCCCATAAAACTTACTATGGGGTGTGTAATGGAAGGACAAAAGGCAGAAGGCAAGCAGCAGGGTAAATTAGGGGAGAACAGGGAAAATGGAGAGGAGAGGGGATAAAGCAGCCAGTCACATGCAAGCAGGCTATTGGTTTAGTTGCCTGACCAAAGCCTGCACCTAGTGGCTGCAATCTATCCAATCTTATTAAATAATTTTATTGAGGTATTTTTTCCATGTAACTTGTCTGTCCTACTTGTAACTGCTGCAATTCTTCAGTGTCAGCAAACATAGAAGATGCCAGGGGTTAAAGTGGTAGCTAAGGAGGAATTCCCAGGTCCTGGAGTCTGCAGGAATTAGCAGCCACTTGTAATGTCATTAACACTTCCCATGTCTCCTGGAGGCCTGCATGCCCTGTAACCAGTGGCTGTAATTTATAATTTTTTTATAACCACATGAGAGCACTGTGTGCACAGGGAGATGTAAAACACAGGTGTAGCAATTCTGCTCCTTCCAGGCTGCCATTTCCATGTCCAAAGAAAATGGGTAGTAGATACGGGGTAAATTCACCTGTGCTGGTACTAATACAGATTTCCCATGAGGGGCAAGAACAAGCAGAATGGAAACCAGGAAAGAAGAGCAAGCTGGAGTGTGTAAGGGGAGGAGACTCTTTCTAGATAACTTAAGAATGTGGGAGGAATGTACATGAAAAGAGAGAGCAAAGGAGGCCTTGGAAAATTAACAGGACTCATTGAAGATGGGGAGACAGATTAAAGTAAGAAGGTAAATCTGGAAGACTAATAGGGAGAAAGAACAGTGGGGAAAAAAGACAACCATATGCTGGTTGTTTCCAGCATAAGCACAGTTTGACGTAAATGCAGAACAGGCAGCCTTTCTGCTGTTTTCTGAGCTGCCTCAGTGCCTGCTGGCCTGACCTTGTCTCCTATGGCTCCTTCCTTCAAAGGGTGCTGCTTCAGGACACTGAAGGAGACTCAGCACTGTGGGGCTTTCAGGTTCTTTCAGGGTGCTCCCTGCAGCAGAGGCAGAGTAGCACACAGAGAAGCACTCTAGGAAATAAGCTGTACTCTCTGTTACTTTCTCTGATGGCTTCCAGCCAGCCAGAGATACAAGTGCCCATTCCATGGGAGGACATAGGGCACCAGAGGATTGATCAAGCCATCTGCAGAATTTTATGAGAGGTCCATTTAGAATCAAAATGAGAATTTTTCACATCCTTATTTAAGACTGGAAAAGCACCTAATTTCTCCCCACTTTCAATGTCTTCTGTCTTCTCCGTACTCCTCCTATGCCCTATGTCTTTGGTAACATTGAGGGTATTCACTGTGTATGGTGATGGAGGTGGCCACATCACCAACCTTCCACCACGTTATGCTTTTTACAAAGGTCCTTTAAATGCCCTTGGCAGGGCAAGAGGGACACGGGACAAACAAAGGAGAGGAGGGGCTGGCACTCTCACCTACAACCAGTGCTGAACACAGCACTACCTCCTGGCCAAATTGCAATTCCATATGTTCTACTCGGCCAACAACAGTGGGGATGGGAAGAGAGAGGTCTCCACAGTCCATGGCAGACACTTCTTCCAGCCTGTGGGACAGAAGGGGTGTTATTGCCTCAAGCAGAGGAAGAGGAGGAAAATGGGGACTTCTCACTGATGGCAGTTCCAGGTTTCACTGGGAACAGACCCCTAACAGGGGGAATCTCTTTAATACAATGTGTCTGGAGGCAGAGTCAACAAGCAAAACCTCGCCACCAGCTAGGCAGCTTTGCCTTGCAGACATAATTGCACAGCTCTGCCTCAGAGTCGGGGGTCTGCATACAACTTTGCCAGAGCTCTAATGCCTTTCTCTGTAGCCCACCCTCTGCATTTTCTCCTAAATAGCCATGTCTACATGCAGAACTGCCAATAACTATCACTGGGGCTGGAATCCAGAGTGCCTGGGTTCTTGCCATAGTTTTTCCTTCAGCCATCCCTCCTTTTATACTCTGCAAAGACTTACCCCAGCTGGTTTAAACACCTCTTGGAGATGAGGTTTGGTAGACACCCAGTGTTAACAGTTGCTTTCAATATCTGACCTTGGCACTAGAAAAAACAAAACCAGATAATTACTGTAGGCTCAAAATCGGTGTATTCACTCCTCCGACATCGTGACTTGGACTTTCTGATCAACATAGCCAAGATGTGATGTTTTAGGCAGTAGTCAGAAGGCAGGAGAAAGAGCCAGATAAATGGTGGTTTCCCCACTGCTCTGCAAGTCTCTCTCAAACACTTCTTTTTGAATGTTTTCCTTCATTTGTATTTGATTGCCCAGACACTTATCTTAGTGACTTTAACTTAACAGTATCAACAGATACTGTTGATACGGTAGATACTGTTGACAGATACATCTGTCAACAGATGCACAGTTAGAGAATTTCTTTATAAAACCCACATGAACTTTGTTAGCAGAGCAGTAAGTAATATGCAAAAGTTTCTAAAGGAATACAAGCATGTGCTAGTTTTTCTGGGTTTCATCTCTCCATTTCTTCTGATGTTGCAGGGAGCTGTGTCCCAAAGCTAAACATTTGTTCTCAGTAGAAAAGCTGCCAGACAGAGAAGTCTGAAGGAGAAGCAGGAGCATCCAGGACAAACACACCTGAAATGAGCTTGAATTTAAGGCAGTTCCCAAGATAACAGGAAAATCCATGTGATTCCTCAATCCAAGACACAACCTGATCAAGAGATTACTATTTTGTGCAGGGCTTACATCACGTTCCTGTATATCTCTTTAAGGATATAAGACATGATATTACAATAGTCACAGCTGGTGTCATTTAGCAAAGGGAGAGACTGTGCCCTGCACCCAAGCAACCTAAGCATGATTTTACTCGAATAGTTCCCTTGCTCATTTAATTTCTTTACCCCTTTGAACATGAAGGGGAAAAGGAGATGTGGTTACTATCTGTTTTCTGTCCCCTCTGCACAGAGGTCCTTAATGGCAGCTCTGAGGTGATGAAGTAATGGAAGGTTACATTTATTTTAGGGGTTTGAAACCATAGGGTCGTCAAGGACATCAGTAAGAATTAGGTACAGAAGAAAAAAAAATTAAAAATAAAAAAGAGGAACAGAACTTAGTAAAGGAACTGGAAAAGATGGAATAACTGTCATGTACAAAATACATCTTTACCTATGATGCCTATTCACACCTATTCTTAATGGCCTAGTTCTTCAAGGCTCTATCTTACACTAGTACCAAACAAAATCTCATCCACAAAATGTTCCTTTTGGGAGGCTCATTGTATTCCTACTATCACTTGTGTTTTTCCTGTGATTCCTTATCTTCCATCCACTATGTCATTCTGTGACATGAATCACTCAGAAGCAACAACAGACCTGCCACTTCTTCTCTACTCTTATGCTCAATCTTGACAAGTTTAAATGCTTGAACACCTTAAGAAGATCACCATGGCTATGAGAAGCTCTGTGCAGCACCAGCAGGGTCAAGGAAAATGTCTCAATTTCCTAACTTCTTGTCTAGGCCTGTTTATGATAATTAATCATCACAGAGAGCTACATCCAGTATTTCCAAGATTTCATTTTCAAAAATGTGCTATCTGTGAGTAGTTATAAAGAGAAAGAAGTAAACAACTCCTGTGAGAAATACTGGAAGGCTGCAAACAGGCAATACCAACAGGGTCCCTTTCAGCCCAAACCATTCCATGATTCTATGGCAAAATGTCTCCCTTCTGATTTTAGAGCTCTGCAATGTCTGTGCTGCCTGGTCTTCCCTGACACATCAGTCCTGCCTGAAAAGGCTGTGGCCAGACTAAGCAGAGAGGCAAGATAAAGAACAGAGTGCAGGCAGGTGCATGCCAAGCATCTGCCTCCACATCCTCTCTCCTCAGAAACAAGACCTGGAGCATGGATAGCAATTGCTAAGGAATCACTTGGGAGCAGCAGACTTGAGATGCATGAGCTGCTGTTGTTATAATATGCCTAAGCTGTATCACTAGGCAGATTACTGAATTTTGTTTCAGAGCAGGCTGGGAAATCTGCAATTTAGAGACTTGATAGGATATAACAGGGCAGTGATTATTCTGCAGAAAACAAGATTTAATCTCATTCAGTGTAAACAGCTCTTCACCACTAACCATTTCCCAAGAAAACTCACCAGGAGCCTGAGGAAAGTCTTTTTAGTCCAGCATACCACCAATGTAATGCAGGCAGCTCATAAGCACTGCAAGGTTTCTTGGACTAGGAGGATTTTTCATTACCTTACCCACTCTCATCTCTACTTCAGAATTTTCAGTCTGTTACTACCAGTCCCATTTATTTTTTATCTAAATGTCAATTATGGTTGACATCTTCCAAGAAAGAGGGGAAGGGGAGTCAGTAAGGATCACTATTTATAAAGAGCTGTGATTTATGAAATTCTGTCCGTTCTGAAGTCAAGAAGCTGCTTCAGCAAACAAAAGGCTGATCCATCCCAGGGTGCTTTGGCATAGAGGAAAACTGGCCTTCTATTGCAGTGGAATCTTTCAGCATCTATTTCCAAGTCAACAAGAGACAAGCCCCACCACAAGAAATAACAGCTTGATTTTATGTTGCAGATGCCAGTCGTGATTAGCTTTCCAAAATGCTTTTCAAAAACTGTCACAAAAAGGGGCAATTCTGTTAAAGTGCCATCTGGGCAACCCACCTAAGCAAATAGGAGGGTGAGCAACTGCAGTACAACTATTATAGACTAGGTCTGTCTGTGATCTCTGGGACTTCAAAGGCCTTAGGCATAAAGTAACTAAAACCTGTTAGAGTGAAAACACTTTCTGCCTGAATCTTCCTGTACCGCTGAAGTCTGTGTATATTTGGGTTTACTCCCTAGTCAAGTTCAGTTATAAGTCAGATGATGCATTTGTTACCACTTTTCAACATACTTGCCTGTGTGTAGATGATAGATTATCTTTCCTCAGGAGTCGGGGGGGAAAAAAAAAAACTTCTCTGGGGCTGTGCTCCATTTCTGGTAAAGACTGCACTGTAATCAAGCAGATCTGCAAAAGGCACCAGCTCACCTCTCTGGTTCAAATGAACTGACAGCTTGAGTCCTATTTCCTGCCACAGCTCTGTTACTGACAGGAGAGGCTTTTTGAAGTTCACAAATAGGAACATCAAAAGCAGCAAAACAAAAAGAAGGGGAGGAGAGCTTTCCTTCCTTCAGTGTAAGATCAAGTGTGACAAACAGTTACTGGCTCCTAAGAAGGGCAGAAAAACAGAAAAAATGCCTGTGCAGAATTCAGGGAGCATTAGGTGCAGCATTAGATCTATTTCCTTGCTTGTGATGCTCATTAACCTTCGTCTGAGAGGAAAAATAAAATGTGGGTAACAGCTGGGGTTCAGTCCATTAGAAACACAGAAGACAATGGCTGGTGGACTGTAATGCTGACTTAGCTACTGCCCTGGGATACAATACCTGTACATGCCTGTCCTTGTTCAGTGTGTCTGCCTGGCAAAAACCCCATCTTTTGTCACTGTATTTCCTCTTGTATAACAAGAAGGAGAGGCTCCTACAGAAAAAATAAACACCTTTATTTGCTCAAAACCAGGCTCCAAGTAATTGGAGAAATTACACTGAGAGCCATTCATCCTACTAGTCTGTCCCCAAGTGTGGTTGTGTTAACCCAGCTGTCTAAAGTCTAAAATGAAGGGTAAGCAATGCCTAACTGCAGCAGTAAAGGCTGCAAAACAAACCAGACAGTGGCTTTGCTTGGTACTGAGATACCTAATCTCAGCCTTTCAGAAACTTGCTACCAGGTTGTGTGCCTATCCTAATTTTTTGTGCCAAATTAATTTTCAAAGGTATATATGTTTTTCTTATAAGTGTAGCCTTTACACTTAGATATGGGAGATGTTCTTTAGGACAGGTAACTTAACTAAAACCAGCTTAAAAATGGGTTTTGTACAACAGGTCTGTGTCTTGGTGAGTCTCATATCTGCATGTTACTGTGCAGCTCTAACCATCCAGCCCTCTTTAATGTGCCACAGCTTTGGGATGTGCTTTTTCTTAACTGCAGGGGCCAGGGAGTTGTGTGTTCTGCTGAATAGGAGGATATAAGAAGAAAAGGGAGCTAAAAATACTGCTTCCATCAAGAGACACAGCTGTGCTAATTTGGAGCGCAGTTAGCCACTTTCTGAGGAGGTCCTTTGACACCTGAGAGAATCAGACTAGACTGGAATTAGTTAAATATAAATCAGCTTGAGGCACCTGTCTTCAAGTGATAAGGAGACATTTCTTCCTTCTATATGCAGTTATAAAATACCTCATATCATGGGAAAGCTGTCCTTCAAAGGAAGGAGATGTGATTAAGGTAATTTATCTTCAAATATGGGCAACTAGAAGGCATGTAGCAGAAAGGCTTTCCTCTGGCTTTTAGAAAACCTGTGTCCATACTCTAGGAGAGGCCATGCATGAAATTTCATCTCTTTGGCTGCAGCTGGCTTTGCAATTTATAACTCAGCATTGCCCTTGGGAGGGGGGGCAGCTGGAACTCTGAACGTTTGCCATCACTGTGAAATCAGCAGCACTGTGTTGTTGCCTTACCTGGCACTGTATTAGCAGGGGTGAAGTCTCTTTTCTCCTGTCCTCTCCCTTTTCCATCTTTTCATCCTGGTCTTTTGCCAGCGGAGATTGAACCTGTGCAGACTGACCCCTGGCCTCGCCCCGCAGCTTGTTCAGGTTGCCTTCCAAGAGGCGCCGCTGGACCACACTATGAGGCTGCTGTCTCCATCACAAAGAAAGAGAAATCCCAGCTGAGTATGGAGCTAAGGACAAGGACATTTGCTAGCTCAGGGATGCAGGTTGCAAATGCTTGACCCAACTGATTGTCCTGATGAAAGACATGCTTATCCAAAAAAAAAAAAAAAACTTTCTTTAAATCCCAAGATTTTTTTTCTGGAGCTGCTAATCCGGTGTTAAAGTGTTGGGATGTCTGCGACAGGCGGATCTCTGGGATGCAATTATTGCAGGAGAAGAACATGCCTGATGCATGCTCTCCCCACACATTTCTGTTCCTTCAGCTAAACATGCACTGGAGAGTCTCATTCCTGTTCAGTGTAATGCAATGCACTGCCTGCTGGGTGTGTGCTGATATCCCACCAGGCACATTCACACCTTCTGATCTGGGAGGGCACGAGGAATGCAGCATGTGTGTGATGTACATGTGGGCAAGAAGGCAGGACTGCAGATACTTTAAGTTTAGGAGCAATTACTTGTAGCGAAGCAGGAAACTCCCCAAGGAAGAAACTAAAATGAGCTTTTAATGTTCCTTGGAGCCCATCTCTGCTCTCCACCATCAGATGCTCTAGATTTTGCCTGCTATTGATCCATCCAGTCCTCAGTCAATGATGGGCAACACCAATGAAACAGGTGCCTGCTGGAGGTAGCTTTGTCCTTTCTTTGTGTACTCAGCCCCACAGCCCTTCTGCAGGAGAGCAGCTACTCTGAGCTGGCCGTGGCATTCCCAGTAACAACTGCCTGTTTGAAGAAAGGCAAACAACCTAAAGGGCTTAATGTGCTACGGCCTAAACTGTTGTTTTTATCTTTCTAATAAAAAAGAAAAAGTTAAGTCATCTTCCAGGTGGTGCAGCAGTTTGATGCAGGATCTCGTCAATGAGCAGGCCAAACACCTGAACTGGACCTGACCTGCCAATGAGCTGGGCTGTGTTAACCCTACAGGTTACTTGTGTTTCAGACTAGCTTCATGCGTGGCCAGAGAGCTGAGGCCAAGAAGCGTGCAGGCTGCAATTTGAAGCACCCTGACTTGTCAGATTTGCCCAATGGTTGGTGCAGGACGGCTGTCCCTGGTTCTTTGGTCACACCCAGCGCTGCTCTTTGCAAGGTGCCAAGTCCCTCATGCTTCTATTTCTCTGCCACTCAAGGGATGAGAGTCAGATTGTTCGCATGCTGCACAAGAAGCGCTGCAGCAGTTGAAAAAGTGGGGTAAAAATATCCTTGTGTTCCTGGTCTTTTCCCAGCCTACTGTGCTGGCCCTTGTGCTTAGCTCCCTAAATACTCTGAGGACAGTGCCAGTTGGGCTGCCAGCTAATATCTGGGCCATGGGAAAAAGGCAGGGAACAAACAGCAGGTCTCCAAATTCCCATCCTCCCTCCTGCTTCTCACAGTCTGGCATGCAAAGGACCTTTCCCTCTTCCTGCAACCTTTCCCACCAAATGAGCAAGCCCTTTGAGGCTGCCACCTTTGTCCCCTTAAAGTCACTCAGGCTGGAAAGAGGCCAAGTGCTGGTGGGAATTAGCTGAGCTTTGGGATTTTGGAGGCATCTGATTCAAGTGCAGGCTCCTAGGTCCCTGCCTATCTTTTCTCTCACCAGTGAGACAGAGAAGTGGAGAGACCATTGTAGCTCTTGGACTGGTCAGAAACAATTAGAGGATGGTAAGGGAAGATGTTTGGAGTGTTGTGGCCAGCTGCTGGAAAGGATGCCCTCTCAGAGCACTTAGAGGGATCAAAGAAGATTCCCAGTGCAACTTAGGGAAGATTTGGGTTCTCCAATGTGAAACCACCAGGCCTTGCTATGATTAGTGACATTGACACAATCATTGCTATGATTAGTGACATGAGCTGGGGATCTTGATTTTTGGGAGGTGAGAAGCCAGGTCTTCAGACCCTCTTAGTATTTGATACTTAAATAGGAATGTTTTAGCCCATGTTGCAACTTTTTTTTTTCTTTTGTCATTAAAAAAAAAACAACCCCAAAACTGTTCATGCTTTTTGTTGCAAAGCTGGAAACATGAGGTCTCCATGGAAATATCTAATTACTCATTATTGGAGATACGATGGGCCTATCAAATTGCAGGCACTGCTGGATGAATTGCATAAGCTGAGTGCACACCCAGAATACACAGAAAAGAGCGGCAGAAAGTAACAGCCTGTGACTGAAAAAGAAAGGAGGTATTTTATTTTAAATTACATGAGGTCCTGCTCTAATTTTAGAACATGGAGCTGCCACAGCTGGAGTCTCTGGCACTGTCAATGGAGACCTGTTTGGGGGGATTAATCAAACTTTCCTCTCAGTGTGTTATAGGAGTAAGAGGTGTTTTACTCTCTCTCTCCAAATCAAATTCTCCAGCACTTCCTACTGCTGCTTCATTTTCAGTACATTACTTCTTTGCATTCCTGTCCTCCAGGAGGGAGCCAGATCAATTTAGGAAAAAGAGGTGGGGTTTTCATAGCACTGGAGAAGTGCCTAAAGAAATAAACCATAAGCATTTTGGACTTTGCTATGATGTTTTGAGTGCTGTAAATCAATATCACAGTGTCCCATCGAGTTGCAGGAACTGCTGAATCCCTCTTGGAAATCTAAGACCTGGTTCTTCTTTTGCTCCAAGTTAAATCAGAACCAGAGGTACCACGTTGACCTGGCACTATGTGTGCAGACTCGGAACAGCAGCCACCCTTTATTTTGTGCCCCTTAACACCAGAGCAAAATGTCCATGCAAGGTAAAAACATGTCATGCTTGATTCACTGCTCCCTAGCTCCAGGGTAAAAATGTTTCAGCTATTCTGTTATGGACCAAACATGAAGTTTGCAGTGGGTTGCAGTGACCAAACTCTGTCAGCATATGAGTTCTTCTGCCTGAAATGGTTAATTCCAGCAGGAGAGCTGCTCCTGGCAAATGATTGAGACGAGGACTATCTGGCTCAAGAAACCCCTTGAGGCTTCAGGGTGCCTGTTGTCTCCCTGAGACATGGTGTGACAGGAGTCCCTCCCAAAGCAAAGCTGGTAGATGTGTTTCTGCCTGCCTTTGTGGCTAGGGTCAGCAAACATGCACTAGAAGACTCAAAAGTGGTTTATCTCTTGACCCTGCCGTGCCAGGGACTCCCAGCAGCTGCTGAGGGAGTTTTGGGAAGGGTAACGGGAGCAGCAGGATTTGCCAGCACAAGAATGTGACACTGACCCCTCGTCTGCAAGCTGCTACACTGCAAGGTTCGAGCAAGGAGGATTAGCTCCCATTCAGTGCCAGCGACCTGCTGGTCTCAGACACGTGTGGCCCTGAGCCGCTGCATGCCTCAGGAGATGGGAAATGACTGGAGACACACACATGAGAGCATCTGTGGTGCTGCTGTGATTTTCTGAGGATACAGAGGGAAGCACTGATTGCAGGGAGGGGCAAGATCTTTTATGACACCTACTGCCGCAGATGGAAAAAGTGATTGTGCCCCCATCACAACTAGATGTGAGCCCTCCTTTGGGAAAATGGTTTAGGCCTCCACATCCTTGAGCAGTTTAACTCTACAGTGGAGAGAAGTTGGACAGCAAAACTGCCAGAACAAGGAGAATATGTGTGCAGTTGAGCCAGTAATAGATCCCGTGGGAATCAGCTTCCAGCCTTGGGGAAGCCCTTCCAGACCACAGACTGCCAACTCCTGGAACAGACCTCCCTCCCTGATGCTTCCTGATCCACGTCACCACAAGGAGATGCCTACAGGCCTCCCTCCAGTGCCTCCTCCCCAAAGGCATCATCCAGAGTGCCAGGCACTGCATCTGTCTGTGTGCCTGGTTTGCAGTCCTGCCCTTTGCTTGCCCCTCCATAAATCCAGAGAGTGGGGGGAAGAGAGAAAAATGCAAAAAGGTGACAAGGTCAAACACAAATCTCTCAGAGTTTCATGAATTGTACTTCCCTCCCTGCTGAGTCCAGGAAGCATTCTGCTTTTGAGCTAGATCATGCAAGAATACATGGGGGCTTTCGGAGTTGTCCCACATGGAAATATGCATGTCACATGAACACATCTAGGTATTGGGTGCAGGGAAATTTGGATTCTGGAGATTCCTTCCAGTCCATGTCTGCCTGAGGAGTTTGGATCCTATGGGGAGGCACAAGAAGATGGATGCAAGCAAATGAGTGATTAATTCTTTCCCCTCACCCTGACTTACGCCTAGATGATCCTGAAGGGAAATTTCCTTTCCACTGAACCTATGATCCTTTCACAAAGCCTGACAGCAGTTCCAAACTGGAATGAAGGCTACTAGGAGGACTCCCCCCCAAAGGGGATCCCACTGGACTCACCAGATCCTTGGAGGTGCCAAGCCTTGTCAAGCCATCCAGGGGCAGCAGATCAGCAGAGTCCTTGTGCACAAACTGGGTGGCCTGTTTGAGGCGCCTCTTCTGTTGCAGAATGGCTTTGTTGCTCAGCTCCATCTCACACTCCTGTCGCTCCAGGTCAGGAGTACCCTCGCTCTGCTTTTCCTCCTGGTCTCCTTGCCCCAGTGGCAGGGGGCAGCTCTTCCTCGTGCTCATGGTGATTATTCAGACGGTGCAGGTCCTTCTCGGTATGCTGGGGTGTTCCCTGAACTCGTCTCCTGGTGTTTGCCCTCTGGAAGCTGACTCAGTCTCTGATCTCCTTCCCCTTTCCCTTGACTCTCCTTCTCTTCCTTTCTCTGTCTTTCCTACTGCTCTCTTAGGACTCACCCATTTCTGAAGTGTCTCGGTGCCTGTTTCTCCCTCTGTCCTCTCCACTCCTCCGTGTTCCTCTGCTCCCGCCTCTTCCTCTCCCTCACTTCTCCTGCCCTGACTGCAGCTTTACCTCCGCCAGTCCGTGGGTCCCTGTCGTAATAGGAAAAAGCCCCGCGTCAGAAACCGCTCTCCATAAATCACGGCAGAGCCGGCAGGATGCTCCGGCTGGAAAAATCCAGCAGCAGAAGGATGGCCCCGCTGCTGGGGGCTGGACTTAGTCCGGCGGGCTGCGCGCACGCACCGCGCGTGTCCGTGTGTCCTGTGTGTGTCCGTGTGTCCGTGTGTGTGTGTTTGTATGCCTGCCTGTCCCCGGCTCCGTGGGGACAAGCTACATCTCCCGGCGACAGCCTGCACGCTCCACTGCCTCTGCCAGGGGGCTTTGACGCATCTCCGTGTCTCTGTAAATACTCTGTGAGTCGGGTAAGTCTGGAAGATGATGCAGTGCCTTGGTAAATGGGAGAGAGTATCCTCCACAAGGCTTCTGGCAGGCATGCCCAGTCTCATTCCTGCAGAGTGTCATGCCTTTGCAATAGGCTGCACTGAAGGGTTTTTTCTGTGTAGCTTGAATGAAATGCTGAAGGTCTGGGTTTTGCTTCCGGCCAAGGCAAATGTATTGTGCCCGACTCTGTCCTCATTTTCACCCCACTCTATCGAGGGCAATCCCCTCCGATGTTGCAGAAGCCTAAAATCGCTGGCTTGTTGATACCGGCAGACTTGGCTCCCTGTTTACACAGAGTGCTGACACTGCTGCAGTGTGAGATGTCTGGAGCAGAGCAGATATCTCTTCTCTCAGGGGAGTCAGGACATGGTACAGCTCCCTTTTTCAACTTTCTCGCTCCATATTGTCCTACTTGAAACTATGAATTTTAACTTGAACTGATGCTGTCTCATTTTGATCCCTTTTCTCTGGTTAATGCACTGCCTCATTAAGCACCAATTCTGATATCATGAACAGACGAGGAAGCAAAGCTTTATTCAACTGTGAAGCTAAGGACAGTATTACGTTTCCAAGAAACCCAGCAAGGGGTGAAACTGCTTTCACGTGCAACACAGAAGGAATAGCAGCAATTGACTACAAAAGTTACAGCGAAAGGACTCTTTCTGTTGCTCCTTTTGATTTGTTTTCTATCTTAGTAGTATGTAACATTCCAGTATTATGGATACAAATTATTTCTGTGTTCTAGATTATGTATAAAAAAAGTGAGTATGCAATATAAAGAAGTAAATCCAACACAAGGTATTATGGTTTCCACCAAATCACAGTTTTGTCAGGAATGGGAATAGAAACACATTCTAACTGCTTTATACTCCAAGGCCAATATATACTCCAAACTTCAATACCATAATGCAGGTGGAGTCCCAGCAAGAGCTTAGATTGTTTTGATCTGTCCTTATCTATCTGTGAGTCAAATTCAGAAGAGAATTGAAGTCATGGATATTTCCAGGGAAGCTGTGTTCCCACAGTCTTGTTTTCTTGCCTGTGGGTAGCTCCAGTTCCTGATTTACACACACTTTTGACCTCATGTGGCTCCACTGAGTATCATTTGAGTCTTGTCATCAAATCCCTTCATGTAAGCCAGTACTGAATCAAGGACCTCTGCTCTCACACAGGGCCAGAGGTGCCAGAGGTGCTTCCCCTCCTGCTGGCTGAGAATACCTCAGCAGGTCAGGTCACGACAAGGCAGATGATGGTAGAGCATACACTGACAATTTTCTTAAAGCCTCTTAAAGAATAGACCCGAAGACTGTAAAGTGCTACAGAACATAGGGCCAGATCACCTACAGTTCCTGCCCTGAAGCCTGTGGGCAAAGTTATGCAATTTCTGATGAGATCCCCTCCCACCCTGGATGTATTGTGGGCATGAAGAGGAGTGAGCACTCCTGGTTTCCAGTCCCAGCACCTCCTTGCAGATAGCCACCCTTTATTAGTTTATTTTGCATGGCATTTTGGCAAAGCCTAATCAAAATTGGTTTGCCTTGCAGCTGGGCTGGAGCCATTGTTGAGCAGTTTTGCCTTTGGGTCTCACCAGTTAGTCCTGGCCCCTAATTCTTCAAGTATTTCTCTCTTTGTGCCTCAAAGGGGAGAAATCTTCAGATCTTGTTTAAAGCTCTCTCCCCTCCTTCATCACTTCTGCTTCTAAGTGCAGGTCACTTAACTCTTTATATCCTGTGATGTATTAGTTCCTAGATCTCACAAAAAAAACCCAGCATTTTTATAGGGATGGAGTCAGCTAAGGTACTGTCTTACCTTCAGAGTAATGCTAGATTACTCACATAATCAGAGGCATGCTGGGTTCTAGGTCACTGTTTTTGTTTTTGTTTTTGTTTTTTTTTCTATTTAGCTATTTTTCCATCCTCTTCTTCTTAAACAGAGCCCATTTACTGAGTAGGTTAAGTGATTTCTGGTTTAGGTTTTTGTGTTCTGTTTGTTTGTTTGTTTTGGTTGGTTTGTTTGTTTCAGAATGGACACTCCTAAAGGTTTTCTAATGAGAGATCATATCACAGTGCAGTAAATTGAAGGCTTAGCAACAGTTATAGCTTTCCCAATCATCTTTTTTAGGCCCTGAAAAATAATATATGACTCACTAGTAACCTGTATTAGAAAAATAACGCTGATTTTGATGAAAATATGATATGATAGATCATATCATATGATATATGCAATCCCATACATACTGCTAAACTATTTTCCTTTTCTGATGCAGTCACATAAAATAATCATAACCCATTATAGTTTGACATTCTGCACCTTTCATACAGAAATCTTTACAGGGTATGTAATAGTGCTATTTAGATAACAGAAGAAACACCCTGCCTCCACAGAATATAAAAGCCCTTCTCCCTACTCCAGCTACCAGTTTGGCCTTCCAGTCCAAGCAGTTACAGGTCAGTGAGAGGCAGGTGTCAAAGGGTTCCAGGCTCTAAGCACTTTAACTGTGTTTGTGGGTGCTGCTCCCTGGACCTGATCACCTCCATTCCTGAGAAACCCTGAAGAAATCAGAAGTAGTGACCATACTTCTAAGGAAAGGCACTGAAGAGCAGCATTTCCCAGTAGCCAGTTTGCCCAGCCAAGAAGCAAGAGAGGATCAATATATTCCAGTCAGCTACTCCTCTGTTGGAAGAATTTCATTAATAGTACCTGGAGTAGTAAAGGGGAGAAATTGACTCCTTTGCTGAAAGAAGCAAGTGGCAGCTTAAAGAATGTGAGACAAAGGTTTTACTTCCCTCTGCCAGGAGCATTAGGGAGCATCCCAGCTGATTGAGAAGCTGCTCCATTGAGGGCTTTCACTGATTTGGCTTAAATTTCCACAGACTGAGGTCTTTCTGCCAGAAATTTTCCCTGTATCTCACTTCTGGAGAAACTTTACCTATCCTAATAATTCCTCTTTAAAGCATTCTCCTGCTAGTTTTGCAGCTTCTAATGGTTGCTTCTCTTAGAGATTTCTTTTCAGCTTTGAATTTTTTCTCTTTCAATGGTTTGGAAACTATTGTTTTATCCTCCTGAGATTTGACACAGTGCAGGTGTAGATGGAGAGCTTTATAACATCTTTGTGACAAGTTGGGTGCTTACAGAGCTCAGCAATAGACCCCACATCGTGTAACCAGCACAGAGGTTGTTTTTACAGTACCACATTTTCCAATGCACCATCTCAGTAGTAGTGTAAGCTTCAGTCGGTGTAAAAGTGACCCTGGGTGTAGCAACTGTGTCAAAGCCAAGAGATTCCTTGTGGTGGATACTGCAGGATAACAGTGAGGCAGCTTTCTGCTCATTCTCCTGCATTCTCACAGCCTGCAGAGTCTGTGGATGCACAGATGGTGCAGAGGAGGAATGAGAGGGCAAACCTTACTCAGGCAAACCAAGAATGCTTCTCTCTCCCTTCCACCTCTGAAAAAGATTCTTTGAAAAAGAAAAGGCCCCTCTGCTTTGAATTCCCTCCAGTTTGTCTATTTGTGTAATAAAATAACTTTGTATTTGTGAAATAATAAGAAAAATGTTGCAGTATTTATATCTCTGGGTGAGTATATCCAGCAAGTTTCCTTGAGATAAATGTCACCTCAGATATACATAATGTTTAGCTCGGCTGCTGGACAGCAAAGTGTGTCCTGCCAGCAAGGTCAGTCAGAAAGCAGAAATTAGGTAAGTGCTAGATAGGTAATTTAGGGTCAAGACTCTGTAGTTATCTGCCCTATGGGATGGATTTATGGTTGCACTGTGGCAAACATGGAACCGTGTTGTCCAATATGAAATTCCTCTGCTGTATAAATATTTCTTGATCATTATAAATATAATTATCAAAAGAATATAATTATAAATTGTTGCTGCCAGTCTGGGCCAAACATTTGGCCCTGAGATTGTTTTGAGAACACCAGGAGAACACCCACGGATGTTTACAGAATGGTTGATCCCTCATGAGCCAATAAGTAATAAATATTTCTTTGTCAGCCAATCTATGCATAGTATAGGATTCTGTCTTATCAAGTATGCTCTGGATGTTTGGAGAGATGGGCTTTGCTGCCTGACTTGCTTGCCTGCTTGCTGCTTCTCTGGTCTTGCATATAGATCTTAATAAATCATCATCTTATAGGCCTTCTGATTCATGGAGTCCATGTAACTCAATCAGGGGCAATTCTGTCACAAATATAATTATTTGTGTCCTCTCTGTATTGATTTTCTTGTTTGGGCTAAACTGTATTTAAAAGGGATCTTTTCTATTTGGTTGGGATAGTTATCACTGCCACAGAACTGTGCAGCAGGCAACACAAAATGTCCCCTTCCATTACACAGCTATGCAAATCACGCTAGAAGACTCTGGCTTTGTTTTCAGGAGGAGGAAGAATCTCCACGGGTGTGCATCTCCACTGATGCACATAGCAATGGCAACTGTCTTACTCATGCTAGAGCTTCTCTCTGCTCAGCATGAGGTTTAAAGTAGAGAATAATTCCTGGTAGGAATGCGCTTACCCATAAAAGTGTGCAAGAGCCTGAGATGAAGGATAGTTATGCATTTAAGGCTGATAGCACAAGTACTTGGAAATATGTAGTCTCAAATCAGTCTTCCTGTATAGTTGTTTCATTCCGCTGTCCCTCCATTTCCCACCCATAGGGAGAACAATATTTCCATTATCCACTTTGCTTGAGGTTAAGAATGCACTTGACTCTAACACAGGCAATTTTTTTTTTCTAAGTCTCTACATAATGCCATCAAAATGATAATAAAAACTTTACACCATTAAGGCTCCTTCCAGAGGATGTCCCTAAAGCTGAATGCTTGAACAGTAAAAGCCAGCACAGTTAAAGTTGCCTGGTAAAGCCTAATTTGGTATGCATATGTGTGGGCTTATTACTAAAACCACCTACAGAGTCTTGGCAAGGTGCTTTGAGTGTCTGGGGTGCTATAACATTTTTTTTTCATGTAAAAGAACAAGAGGAAAGAAAAAAGACAATCACCTATATAGTTTTTGCCTGTGCCCAACTAACAGTAGAATGTGAGCAGATCTCATCTTGCTCAAAATAAAGCCCAGATATAGTTCTTGGAAGGTAAGAATCTCTCTGATGGCTGCTTTTGCAGTGTAATTTCATTTGCAGACAGGTTTTACTTTCAGAGTCCCCCATCAGAGGCTGTGGAAAACTTCTCTAACAGCAGTTGCCAGGTGTACTGTGATGTTTCTTGTTTTATTTGTTTGTAAATGGCTTCTTTTGCACTTTAAAGCAGTTGAAATCAGTCAGTATCTTCATCAGTGAGCAGAAATTAACTTAACCAGTGGGAGAGTCAGCCACACTAAAGGGTGTTGCAGCCCACTCCCTGTTCTTTTGTTCAGACAGACTTTCATTTAGAAATGGAATAATTTGAGAATCAGCGTTCACGGAGTAAATCTTTAAAGTTATGCTCCTATTGTGACTGGCTTTTCAGGGACAATACCTGTGTTCTGCTTAGTGAATTGGCACCTTCTCCACTGCTTATTTTCTCCTTGCTGCTACGTGCAAGGTACTGGGCCCATTCCTTGTAAAAGAGTCAAACTCAAGACCAGAAGTAAGTATTTCACATCTCTAATGCTTTTCTGTGGTACCTGATCATTTTATCCCAGTCTTAAACCTGAGGACTGTTGAATCTGTGGTCCTTATCCAACTTTGACTCTTTCTTTATGCTCTCAAACAACCTCAAGTTGTGCCAGTGGATGTTTGAAATTAACATTGGGAAAAAAATGATCATTGAAAGGTTTATTGAGCATTGGAAAAAGGCTTTCTGGGGAAGTGGTTGAGTCACCATCCCTGGAGGTATTTGAAATGTGTAGATTTTGACACTTAGGGACATGGTTTAGTTGTGGGCTTGGCTGTGTCCGGTTAATGGTTGGGCTTGATGATCTTAAAGGTATTTTCCAACCTAGATGAGTCTGTGATTCTTTGTCTTCTGAACCCTGTCGCCATTTGACTCTTTGAGACATCTTCATCTTACCAAGATCTTTCTTTGTGTCTATCACCCACTCCCTACGACCAGCAGAAGTCCCTTGCACACAAGAGAGCTCATGTTGCCATGCTCAGCTGCTGGAAGTCAGCAAAGAACAAGTTCAGGAAGAAATATCCATACATTCCAGCAAGTCTGTGCTGGGGCACACTCTATACAGAATAAATCTCTTCTTGAATAAATCTCTTGTCAGATTTTAATTGCCAGCTGACTCTGCTAAGGATGTGAAATTTTTTTTTAAATCCTGTTTTTAACAGCCAAAACCTAGAAAATTTTCACTCAGATCATAAAAAGGGAAACATCAAAGCCAAGAAGGACACCCTGACAAAAATCCTTACAAAGCAGGGAGGTGTTAGGTCTTTTCAAGAAAAGGTTTGCTACACAGGGTTTTTTTAATCTGAGCAAAATATTCTTGTGCTCTCATTTAGAGAAGCAATTAGGCTTCTTGAACTGCATTCCCTGTGTTCCCTGCCCCTTCTCTCCTCAGTAGAATAACTGTACCCAAAGCTGATATTCACTGACTATTTTCTGCTCAGACAATTCAGGATTTTATGATGGAATCACCATCACAGTAATACTTGTAATGTAAAGCCCTTTTGTGTACACAATGCACATACAGTGGCAGAGGGATGTATTACCACCCCAGGGATGTGATGGATAACAATGCTGCTGTAACAACCTACTTTTATTTTTTAAGTGCTGGACTCCTTTGGTTTTCTAGCCTTTAGGCTGCATTTGTATGTGCACAAGCTGTTGGTTACATTCTCGCTGGCTAGGCCTTGGCGTGATTTAAACGGCAACTGATATTATCTCATGGTCTTCTGACTTCAAGATTTTCATAAAAACAGCAAATAAATAAAACCTGAGAGTCAACCATGGGAAAGAGCAAAACAGCTCTTATCGCTGTAGCATGCCAGTCCCATGGGTATGCTTGGCAGAGCACACACCGTCATGAACTAATTGGCTACAGGCGGAGCTCCTCAGATCAGACCATTCCGTGTCATTGACATCCTTACTTGCAAACACTTGGAAAACCATACTGGTGTTGAAGGCATCTTCAGTGATCCCTCAGGTTGCAAGGGATGTGCTTTGTGGTGTCAGTCCTGCTGCATTCCCGACCTTTCCTCCCCTCACAGAGGGATTTGGTTGTATACTAGATAGATCAAATTGTCAAAGATTTTAAGGCTAACATGAGAACAGGCAAAACTGCTTCAAACAGGAGCTTTCCTAAAGTGAAGCTTAAAGTGAAAAACACATGTTGATAATCGGGATAGATTAGACCACTAGGCTCATATAAATACTACTAAATCCAGTGTTTCAGGGCTTTGCAATATACATGCATTATCCACAATACAAATTTCAGCTGAAACACAGTTCCAGAATGCAAAATAGCTTTGTGCATAGACAAATGAGCAATCTCAGAATTCAGAATTTTAAAAACCGCAAACATATAAGTAATTTAAGCATGTTACTTCATGAGAAAAGTACAAAGTTGAGATGGAATGGTCTGGCTTGTGTTATGGTATTATCCAAAACTTTGTCATTCTGTAGAAAATATCAACCATATATAGAGATACTTCCAAAGTCCAGTGAAGATGAGGTTTTTTGTCCTGCTGGAAAATTTTTCTATCAGTTAAACAGTCAGGGTTCCAATGAGCCAATCTCTTGTTTGTAGCACAGATGAGTACAGATAATCTGCCTTCTACAAATTACACAGGGAAATAAACAGTGGCTCTGTTGGCAGCAACCTCCTTTACACTCATGAGAAGGTAATGGAGGCCAACAACAGGCATTGGAGCGTATATCCATGTCTGACTGTAGTTCAATAATAATTTGTGCCAGCTGTATTCCTTGGCTTTATTAACAACATCATTAGATGTTTCTGGTTTTAAATTTGGTGCATTAAAAAAAAGCAGATGTGGAAGAGAAATAATTCTGATTATATATTTGTATGCAAACAGTTCATCAGTTTGCTCTATGTAATGACTTCCCATGGATTTTGAGATGTGGAAGAGAATCTGCTTTGCATAATCTTCTGTCTGTATTGCCTGTAAACTGTAACTGGTATTTGTTATATTTATTTTCCCAAGAAATGCTGTAACTGAAATGTGAGGACAAATGCATCATTTGACCTGCATCAGCAGTTCCGATTCATGGTCTTGACATTCTAAAACTCTGTTTTTCAAAGCAAGAAGCCAATCTGAGATCAGTAGTGAAGCAGGACATCTTCTTCTTAATCTCAGGCAGCTAAGATTTTGTTATGCCCTGAATATATTTTTCTTCAGTTGTAGCTCACCTCCTTTGGAAAAAGGAGAGTGGGAAGGGAAGCTATTTCTGTTCAGGAACCAGCTCACATTTTTCAAGCCTGTTGAAAGCCTCTCTGAGTCTATAGTGCATTTTAAAGAATAAGTCAGGTATTTTACTAAAAAAAAAAAAAAAATTCACTTTTGTAAAGAGCTAGACTGCCATCTGGGAGAAATGAAGGCCTGACATCCTCATAAAAAGATCTCTGCAATGTAAAACAGGGTTTTTTTTCTTCCATATGGGGAAGTGATCAAGTTTTTCCTCTACCAGCCAAGTTGCAAAAGTAAAAAGGTTGCAATTGTTCTTGCTTACCTCATCTCAGGGGGCATCCAGTCCTTTTCAGCTGACAAAACACAGTGGGAATAACACCACTCAACTAATGAAAGGGAATTCCTTCTCCTTTGCATCTGTCACACTCCAGATATCAAGCAGAGTCGTCAGAGGAGCGGAGCATCCGCAGCACTTGCTGGCTCTCTGTAGATTTGCATCTCCCAGATCCCTTAAAATGTTTATCTTAATGTTTTCTTTTACAGACTAGAAGGTGTTAAACAGCTTTGTCTATTATCAGAACTCAAGGACAGTCCTGGGATGCTCCTGCATATTGCTCAGAGAAGCCCTGTGAGTGCTACGCAAAGGACGTGAAGAACACTGCCCCTCCCGGGCTCAACAGATGGTGACAGAATACACACACTTGGCCACATCCTGCCTTGCAACCCATCACAGCTTCTGACTTGTATAGTGAGGATTTCCCCATAAGCAACAGGAAAAAGTGTGTTATATGAAGCAGTGGTAAGGTTGAGTAACTAAATCTAATGTGGTTGGACAGACAAGGCCTAAAAAAATGTCCTCATGGTCACTCACTGAGTGATGACAAAGCACACACACATGAGATAAGAAGGAGGAGTTGCTCGTGCTATGGGCCAATCCTCACAGGCTGCTAGGGGTCATTCAGATAACACAGCTGTGCTCCCACAGAAGCTTTATTGAGTATTTGGATACAGGAGTCACCACTTGTCTGCAAGCAGAAAGATCAGATCTTTGCCATGGCAATTTCTTCTGTGACATAAGTTCTAGTGAATTGGGAGGAGTTGTTCTATTGCACCAAGAGATACATACCTTGTGTTTCCAGAGGCCAATTTTCAGAGGAAACATGAGCATTCCCTTTATACATTCTTTTTTACATTTTCAACTGCTGACTGTAAGGAGGGCAGTTTTAATCATTCAGTAGAGGTCCATCTTACTGCAACAGTGTCTCTGCCTATTCCTCTAGGTACATAACAGACCTCTGGAATCAGAAGAGCTCTATGGCTTGATCCAAGCTCTTCTCCATTCCACCCTGGAATGCCAAACCAATATTTTATGCTGCAATCTAGATAGTCTGTTTCGGGTTGACTTGGGTCATATAGACAATTTTTCAGACCTTTGCCCCAGCTACCTTTAGAACAACCTAGACCAATGTGTTTTTGAAGTAAAAAAAAAAAAAAAAATTTAAAAAAAATTTAAACAAATTTGGCTTTCAACTAGGGTAGAAGAATACAAGACACATGAACATATGGTCAACACGCTCTAGATCAAAACCTTATCAGGCCAAATATTCTCATAACCCTACAATAATAAAATTATTATTATTATTAAGGGCTAACTTATGGCATGTACAGTATTTACAGACATTAAAACTAGACAGAAAATAATAAGTAATAGTAGACAAAATAAAGGGGAATTAGGACAGAGTTAGGAGGAGGTCCCTGGGCTCTTTCCTATTGTACTGATCGTGTTTGTTTCCTCTGATACCTTGAGTAGCAAATGCCATTCAGGGCCTATCTAGATATTCTCATGATAAGAATCCATGGACAGAGGCTATCTTCTCTAGAAGTTCTATCATCTTGTTCTACTCAAAGTCTACAGCATCTTATAAAGGAAGCCCATAGCAGCTGATGGGCCTGTCTCCCAGTTTAGCAGGAGCCAATAATGCTGTCTGTTCCTATGCATGTGGGAATTAGTAAAAATCAGTTGTCTTAGATTACATGAATGAATCTCAGAGGAGTGGAGTACATTCTGTAACATCAGAACAAGTAAAATTCATTCCTCAGGCCAGTTCACTTCAGTTCAGGTATGAGCTGAGACCAACTAATATCTGTTCCTAAATTTTCATCCTCAAGACCAGGAAAGCTGATGTCTAGAAGGATTTTGCTGAGACTGTCATTCATGGTGTCCAGGATAAGGCCCTCCATGAGTGACCGGTTTTCAGTAAAGCCAGAGGCTGTCAGTTCAGCAGAGGATTGCTTGGAAGTGTCACGAATAAATGCTGGAGAGCTCATGAGGGGCATGTGGACCATGTCACTGGATTCTGTATTGAGCAGTTCTCGAGGAGAATCAAAGAGAGGATTTTTAAGAGGCGTGCTGTTAAAACCCAGCAAGTCCTGGTTGTCCTGAAGGGGTGTGATTGGCAACTGAAGGGTTTTCACTGGACTGAAGTCCAGCTCATTACTTCCCTTGGCTAAGGAAGCAGACTTCCAGGGGTCAAGGACCTCTAGTGAAGGGTTAGTAGTGGCTGAGACTTTGCTGGGAGTGGAGGAAACCGGCAGTTTGCTGAAGATGTCCTTGACTGGTGTTTTAAAGGCTCCCTCTTCTCCCTGTGAGCAGCTGAGCTGTGATATGTTCTCAAGGGGCTGGTTTTCCTGGGGGTCTGCTCCTGTCCGGAAAGGGTCAAAGCTGCTGCTGCTTTCTGGCAAAACTAGTTCAGGCTCTTCTGAACAAGGCAGTGCTAGGTGTTGTTTCCTTCTGGACCTGCCCACTTCTCGCCTTTCCCTCCTCTTTATAACTAAAGAGTCAGAAACTGCCTTAGATGGCGACTTTAGTGTGGTGAGCCTCTCCTTTGTGGATGAGTCTGGGAGGAACAAGCTTGGCTCTTCTTTGACCGTTACGGTTGAGGCAAATGGGGACAGCCAGTGATCCAGCAGAGAGCCTTCTTCCTCCTTGATACAGGCACCCTCAGGGAAAGAAGACAACTCCTCACCAGGCTGGGAGCTGTTCTCCTGTACGGAATGGGCTGGGGAAAATAAACCTTCGTCACATTGACCCTCCTCCTTGACAGCAGCCATGGGTAAAGAGGGTGACTCTTCTGCAGACAGTGACATCTACAATGAAAACCAGGTGATAGGCAGTCAGCAGGCAAGGATCTAAGCTACCCCAAAAAAAACAAAAAAAACCCCAGGTAACAGTGGAAAGAAAAGAAAGACTGGCATTTAAGGTCAGCAGAAAGGATAAGAGGAAGATATTCAGGAAGCAGCAATTATAACAGACTGAGATTGATATCTGTGAAGTTGATAGAAGCCTAAAGATCACATGGGAAGGATTCTAGCTAAGTGACTGAAAGTCATACCACCCTTCAGAGCACTCCTACTCTGAGGAACTTCTGGGAGTACAGGCAGAAGGAGAGCTGAATATTTCTGGAAAAAATATAACCCCTTTGATTTTTTTTCTCACATTATCTAAATGGGAGTAACAAAATGGATGAGGACAGCTTTCCCAGAAACTAAGGAAAAGAAAAAAAAAAAGAGGGTAACAAAAGAAAAAACACAGGAGAAAAATAAATTATAGCTGGAGAGAAACCAGCAGTCATACAAAGGAATATAGGATTATGGTTAGACAGGATGGAAGAGACTAAAGCTTTACAATGTCAAAGCATACAAGAGCAGCCAGTGAGATGCCAATAAAAAGATCTGTTTAATAGCTGTTTTTCTTGAGGCCAGAATAACTGTGAACTTCACAGAATTAGTAAACAGCAGATACAGAAATCCTCTGGGAAGAGGCTATATGAAATAAATACTCTTTCAGAAGTTCCTTATTGTTACTTGTATATAGAGGTATTAAAAATTTGAGTATTTTAGGATCAGAACAAAACCATTCCTCCCATTCTTCTTTCTTCACATAAAGAAGAATTGTCTTGACCAAGCCATAGAGCCCCTTCCTCTAGTGAATTACAGAAACATCCTTAGAGCAAATAAACTAGCAGGTAGTAGTCAGCCTAGAGACATTAAAAGATAGTAAGGATTATCACTGGCTACTTCCTTGATAGGAGCGTGGCGTTTTAGAGCACCTACTAAAGATGCACAAAGGAATATGAAGAAAAAGTTCATTGAAGGCAAGAGTTTAAAAAAAAAAAGTAAACAAAAATCCAAACAAACAANCCCCCACTAACCCCCTCCACACTCCTCAGAAAACAAGAAACCAACCTTTGGAGCAATGCACACACGCTTATTGCTCTGCAAAGTCTCCAAGCTGTTAAGGGATGCTCCCTGTGACATGGACAGAGGAACCTTCATGGAAGGCTGCAAGACAAGAGGCTGATTCAAAGGAAACTGGATTGGAACCAGGTAGGAGTTGACACGAGGAAGCAAAGGCTTCATCTTTCGGCCTGGAATAGGAAAAGAAGGGACTCACTTTTGCCTGTTCTCCACTGCTACCACCTAAAACCCAGGCACCTTACAGAAAGTCCTTCTAGACACCCCAAAAGAAATATTTCATCAGATCACTTGCCTTATCTGCTAATTTTAAGGATACAAATACCAAGCCAGAAGCCTCACGAACAAGAAAATAACCTTTCATGCAGATCCTACTCCTCGAGCTGGGGCTCTTACTCCATTTGAGTGCCCAATGCCCAGCATTTCACCATCACATCCTCTCAGACACAATGCTGCTTTCCATTTCAAACCTGACAGCAAGGAGTATAAAAGCTGGAAAACCGGAAAGACACACTTCACTTGTATTCCTAAAGAAATCTGGGAGAGTGCTCCACATTTATTGGATTGATTCTCTTTGTCCTTGATATGGACACTTACGTGAATTCTGAGGTTCAGCTTTGCTTCCCAAGTTCTTCAGAGGATCTGGAAGACGACTCTTTTGTTGCTGCAGTCATCATGAAATAAGTAAGAGGAGAAGAAGAAAAGAGATTAAAAGGAAAGAATCCACATTTATTCTGCTGCCTCACCGAGAACTGTGACACCATGCACTAATGCAGAGACAGCAGCTGTTAGCACCCAGCCCTCAGGCCTGCTCTAGGTCTGTGCCACTTGCTGGTTTGCAGCCATGCCACCCCAAAGCCAGATGCCCACCAAAAGTTGCGTAGGTAAAGAGACGACATGAGAACTGCTCCAGCTACAGACTCTACTGTGGAAATGAGCTGGTTTCGGCACTCTCGGTGCCCGAGGAACAATGAATAGGATGACTTTATTATATACTGGATGTCTATACAAACCACAGACCAGAGAGGTGTTCAAATGGAATAGCAGAGACGACAACGGAATCAGAACTCTGAGAAGATGGAAAGAAAGCCAAGGCTGTAGCTGTGACAGAAAAGTGTTACTCTGGATGCTTGCAAATCTGTCACTGTTAAAACTGCTGAATGCAAGAGCAACAGCAAACAGGTTCATCCTTCCAAGAGTCACAATACAGTGGGATTCCAAAATGAAAAAACAGCACAGAGATCCTATTCTCTCTGGATCTGAGCCCCAGAACATATTGGAACTGTTGTCATGGAGATGAATTTACCAGAAATCTGTTTGGGCATGTTCCCTGAAGCCTATTGGTGTCCACTGCAGCCTATTTCAGCAGTAGATTTCCAAGTTGCTCAAAGCTGTCCAGCTTTACCAGCTAGAGAGAGACTACCATCTGATGGCAGTCAGCCTTTGGCTAGACCCCTCTCCCCACAAAGGGTATGCTTGGAGCTGTATGAGTAGATGCAGCAGTGGTCCAGTCCCCCTCCCCAAGCCTGTTGTCCTTTCCTTCAGTGACTGGCAAGAAGAAAATGGAAGATCAAGCCCCGAGCCAGATGGTAATTCTTACTGATTCAGAGTACTCAGGCGATGTTGGTGACCCCAAGTCTAGCGGCTGGTGGCAGAAATCATTGAGCAGGAAAAAAATTAAGATGAAGTTATCAACCAAAGAGGGAGACAAATGGGACATTTTAAACTTGTACAATCAGAGCAAACAAAAGTTAATTCTACCCACCCACTGCAGAAAACACAAGAGTCTAAACACACCTATACCAGACTCCCAAGTTCTATTTCCTGGACAAAATCTTCCTAAAATACCAAGCTGGGCTAGGACAATTCCATCCTGTGTCTGACTTATCAAACAGCGTAGGAACGCCTGGTTGGCCTTAAGGGAAAACTTCTCATTAGGAATTTGAATCAGACCCATGGAAAGAAACTGAACAACCCAACTGATATATTTGCCACAGCATGTGAAGAATAAACACATCCCACAGAAGCTCCAGGTCAAAAGCACAGCCACAGCACCTTTTCTTTCAAATGCAGAGCTTGTCTATTCGTCAAGTGCAGTGACTGAATCCAGCTTCAACAGAGGCTGATGTCAAAGCAGCTTGACCTTACAGTTAAAATAAGGTGCATCGGGCGAGCATGGCATTTAGAAATTGTCCTATTTTCTTTGCACGAGGCAACTCACCTTAAATACCTGGTCCAATGTTAGGCAACGGTTTGCATCAGGGTGAATAGTCCAGAAGGAGATTTTACCATTGGCAGATGTCTCACGGACAAACATATCATGAAGGGACAGGTTGTGCCGAATGGAGTTCTGGGGAGAAATGAGCAAGGGGGAGGTTGAAAAGCAGTAGTTTTGTTATCAGCACAGTAAGGCCTACCTCAAACACGGCTGTGCTAGCAGAGGGATTACATTCCAAAGCGCAGACACCACCAAACTCTCATATTCGCAGCCTACCCTGCCAACCCTGTCATCAGTCTCTTAATTCTATGTACTCTTGAGATCCCTGTTCTCACTCCAGTGATCAAACATCCCATCATCTTGTTTAAATAGGATGAGACAAGGGATAAAAGAAGTGGTACAGTGAACATCTGGAGTGATTTGGGGTGGAATGTTTAAACTGTCTTCTATCTTGTTTTGCAGGCTGGGAAACAACTTTTCGTTTTGATCCAGAAGGCATGTAACATTACCCACAGCAACTTGAGGGCCTGCTTGTTACCTTCCAACCTGGCTTAGCTACATGTTTAAAATAAGGGAAATGATCCTCAATCCAGGTATAGATGTCCTTCAGGGTCATGCGCTTCTTCTCTGTGCTGTTGATGGCAAATTGGATCATGGCCATGTAGGAGTAAGGAGGTCGTTCTGACACTGAATCCTGCCATGAGGAGGACGCAGCAGCAGCTTCCTCTTCAGTCTGAAAGGCAGAAAGAGTGATACATGAATGTTCATGAAGCTGTCAAGAAGGCTCACAGAACATCCCTGGATCCTGTGGGCTCGCCTAGTCATATCAGTAAAGGTCAAACTCAGGTTACTTAGAGATAGTGATGCCTAATTCTTCCAAGTCTTCTGATTCATAAAGATTGCTTCCTTATCAAAAGTTTTAGCACACACTCTTGTACTCTTCTACTTACCTTGACTCTTTCCTGCTGAGGCATCTGATTCTCTTTCTCTGTGTCTTCCTTCACAGAAGAGGGATTTAGCCCATCAGATCTCATCTTCCCCAGCCATTGGATGTTGGTGAGGCTGTTGTCCAACACGGAGCTCACTGTCTTGCCACTACCTGTTGGAATAACAAGGCCTCATAATGATCACAGAATCACCTAGGTTAAAAAAAGTCATCCAAGACCATTGAGTCCAACCTGTGACCAAACACCATTTTATCAATGAGACAATGGCACTGACTGCAGCATCCAGTTGTTTCTTGAAAACCTGTAGGGATGGTGACCCCAAACCTCCCTGAGCAGTCTGTTCCAATGCTTGACAATCCTTTTAGGGAAGAAATTCCTCACTATGTCCAGTCTGAACTTTCCTTGGCACGGCTTGAGGTTATGCCTTTTTGTTCTGTCATTTGTTGCCTAGGAGAAGGCAACCCCCACTGCTCTACAGCCTTCTTTCAGGCAGTTGTACAGAGTAATAAGTTCCCCCTGAGCCTCCTTTTCTCTAGGCTGAACACCCTCAGCTCCATCAGCTCTTCCTCATCAGACTTGTGCTCCAGCCCTTCCCAGCTCCGTTGCCCTTCTCTAGACATGCTCCAGCACCTCAATGTCCTTCCTGCCATGACTATCCCAAAACTGAAAACAGAACTCAAGGTGTGGCCTCACCAGTGCCGAGTACAGGTGGATAATCTCTGCCCTGCTCCTGCTGACACACGATTGCTTGCTGATACAGGCCAGCACGCCATCGGCCTTCTTGGCAACCCAGGCACACACACTGGCTCACGTTCAGCTGCTGTTGACCAGTGCCCCCGGGCCCTTTCCTGCTGGCAGTTTTTCAGGCACTATTTCCCCAAGCTTGTAGCACTGCAACTGCAGGACCTGTACCTTGTCTTACTGAACTTCACGCAATTGCTCTGGACCCATGGATACAGCCGGTCCAGATCCCTCTGCAGAGCCCTCTTGCCCTCCAGCTGATCCACACTCCCACACAGACGGTGACATTGTGACCTTAGTGAGGATATCCTCAATCCCCTCATCTGGATCACTGTTACAGACAGTCAACAGGACGGGCCCCAACCCTGAGGAGTGACTGGCCACCAGCTGGCTGCAGCCCCGCTCACCAACACTCTCTGGGCTGCCAGCTTTTCCACAATAATGCTGTGGAGACAGCGTCAAAGGCTTTACTGAAGCCCAGGTAGGCTACGCACACAGCCTTTCCCTCATCATAATTCTGCTTTCTCACAAGCTACCCCTTCATCTCAGCTGTCAAAAGGAAGGCACTAGTTACACTTCTAAAAGATGGTACTGCAACACTAATATTGTGGAAGGAATTCACCTTGAATTCCTGATTTCATGTGTAGCTGCCCAATTTCTGAAAAGAGCTGCAGCCTTAAAAACAAACAACCATACCACACCATTGCTGTCAACCAAAGCAGGACAATGTTGATCTAGTACTTCAATAAATAGAAGGACTTAGCACAAAACATAAGTCAGAAGCTCAGATGTCTTCCACAAAAAAAAATATCCACTATAATCCTTCAGATTTCACTACATATGAAAAATGCTACATAGCAAAGCTACGTAGATTATTAGAATCAAATCCATAGGTATTTTGTAATTAACAAAATGTTAATAATTACTGCAAACCAAGAGGCAAGTGCTGCACTCCTTGGCCTATTTCACATCTCTTTGTTTGTCAGGACAAAAACCCAAAACAACAAAAAAAACAGGTAAAGGCTACATACTGTTGGTCTCCTCTTCCTGTCCCACCACAGGATCAACTCCTGAATGCCAGAATGCTGTACTGCCTGCAAGACCAGGTGTCTGTGCAACATTTTTCTCTCTTTTTTGACTATCTGCAGCCTTGATGGCTGCACTGGCTTTCTTCCCCGATGGGAGATGCTGCGATGGTGCTGGAGCTGCCGAATGGGATGTGCCCCCACTGCTAATCAGAATGAACTTGTTGGGTCCGTTGTTGCCACACTCTTTTCCTTTTGCTGTCAATGCCTCTATGATGCTCTGAATATCAGCATTTGTAGGGATGGCCACCACCTGTGTGTTGGGCATTGTAGGATGGTCAATTATCTTTATTCCCGCTGGGAATTTTTGCAGGCCACAGTCCCTTTTGTCTCTGGGTTGCCGGTTTTGTTGCTCTTCCCGCCTGTGCTCCTGCTTAGGAGCCTTTTCATCCTGCCCTCTGTTCTCATCTCTTGCTGAAGTGCTGGATTCATCGTTCTGTGGGAGGGTCAGTTTCCGTCTCTTGAGAATTAAGGGCCTGCAAGGGCTGGTCCTCATTATGGATCTACACTGTTGCTCTCCATTGAAAGGGAGAGGAAGAAATCCTGCAAAACAAAAGGCACAACATGGAGTGCAGCAAATCATCTCAAGGCCTCCCACAGAGCACACATTCTCAGCAGTTGCTACAAAGCTAGAAACACAAAAGGAAAATAAAATTGAAAGCATTTAATAAGGCTGACAAGGCTACTGAAAAAATCATACTGTACTTCCTTAAGCCACACCTTTGTGTAAAGCAGGATGGGAGAGAGATTTGCAGAGTAGATAGCTTGCATCATAAAGTACATAATGAGCAGAGCGTGTTTGTGCTTTAGAGAAAGACTTAACTGTAAGGTGACTTGGCCAGCATCAGCCAGCAAGCTGGAGGGGAGGGAAGGTAGAATATAGGAATAGCACTGCTGATTCTTACAGCTGATTTCTCTAAGATTACACAGCCTTCAAGAAAAGGAAATTTACAGGTGGTTTAAGATCTGGGAAGCAAGATTATTCTGAACACCACAAAGGCACACAATAAATGAAGCAGAAGTGAGGTGCTTTAGGTGAGACACCAAGTAATGTGCTGCAAATTCCTTTTGTAGATTTGTCAAGAACCAGGTAAATTCATAATTGGGCAGCATACAATTTAGACATCAAACTTTTGGACAACAGGTGGTTTAAATTGTAAAGCTGGAAGCAGAGGAAATAAAATTCAAAGATACTGCTTCCAGGGTAAGATGCTGTGGAATAATGCTAATAATGCTATCAGGAATTCGGTGGAGCCTGTGCTTTTCTGCAAACTATACCAGAACAATATGCAAATTGTACTTACTGTTTATCATTAGAGATAGCAAGCGGAATAGAAACAAGTAAGAAAAAAGGGAGGTCTTTTACATTGCTAGATTTGACGGGCTCAACGAGTAAATGAGGAAATTCTCCGTAAGAATCCCCTCCATTGATACAAAGCAGAGTGCAGCGAAAGACCAGCTCTACGTACAGGGAGCAGACAGCCCTGCGATTATTCCACGCGGGTCCTGGCACAAGCGCGGCCCTTCGCGACCTGCCCCACCCCCTGGAGGAGAGATCCCGGTAAGACAGCGCCAAAAGCACCCCGAGCCAGCCTCGCACGGGCTGCGTTCCCTATAGGAGCGCGCCACTTCCCAAGGAGGCCCCGGACCGCCACCCCCGCACAGGCCCGGGGGCAGCGCTCCGTACGCGCGGCCCCGAGGGGGCGAGCAAGGCAGCGCCAGAGCGCTCCCGGCTCCTTCTCCCCCCGCTCCAGCCCTTGCCCTGCCGCCGCCGCCAGCAACTTCACCTGCTCCAGCGAGAGCCTCCC
>VWZN01021493.1:132308-162587 GCA_013396955.1 Regulus satrapa
TTTTTTTAATAGAGCGCCATTACTTTTCTCTTTTTCTTCTTTCTTTTGTTTGTTTGGGGTTTTTGGGGTGTTGTGTTTTTTTTTGTTTGTTTGTTTTTTGGTTCTGTTTTAATCCCTGTTGGCGTTTCATTCGTAGGTACAGGAGGGACAAATGCATTGACTTAGCGTAATTATTACTTTGTTTGTGTGAAAACTTTCTGCTATGGGACTAGCACTGGGATAGCTCCAGACTCTTGTTTTGTTGCTGAGGCACAGCTGAGTGATCTCCAAAATAAAACCGTGTTGTAATTGGGTCATGGGAGATGAATTCTCTTGGAAGTGGATTTGCTGATATGCCTGGAGATGTTGCCTGAGACTGCAAGAACATTTATGCCAACACTCACTCAGTGCTCTTTAAAACTCCCCACCCTGTGGGACGTTTGAGCTCTTCACTGCCTGTGTTCTTGCTGTAGGAGTCTGGGTGCTGCTACATTCCTTTCCGACTTTGCATTCTTTAGTCATATCTGAGGAGACACAAAAAAAAACAAACACCAAGAACTAAGATCTAGCAGTGATATCTTGCTGAATCACTTAGTTCGAGATCAAAATGATATTTTGCTGTTTCTGTCTTTTTAATGGCTTTCCTTTTCAATTTTTCTAAAATTAAAAAAAAAATATAAAAAATCTGGACTGGAAATAAAGATCTAGAATCAGTTCTAGGGCGTCAGTTCAGAAAACATCATGTTTCTTCCCCTATTTTTAGTTTGAAATACTATTAGACAAGTGCAATTTGATTTTGATGCACTTGTTTTCAGAGAACTTTGAGTTTTGTTACCTGGCCTGAGCTTAAGCTAGCAAATGCTATTTAACTGCTGCCTTTGTTACTAGGGGAGAATAATGACTCCTCTACATTTCACTGGCTTCCTGTTGGAATGAGGTACCACGTCAACAGAAGTCACAGGCAAGGTTTAATAATTCACAAACAGAAGATCACAGGAGACAGAATTCCAACCCCCTGGGCATCTTGCTTTCCTCTCTCACTGGGCTGAAGTGTTTCCGTAAGTGAAATGACCATGGGGATTTTGAGGCATGTAGTTGAGAGAACGTTAAATAGAAAGGTGAAATTCTGCTTGTGGAATACATTTCTCTTTCTTTTCCTTAGCAGAAACCTAAGTTTCATTAGGTTCAACTGAATCAACCTAAAGCGGAGTGCTCTGCAGTTGTAGTGGTGGTTAGGAGCTGAAAAGTCCTGAGTCATGGAGCCACCAGTCCATTCCTGAAGGAATATGCCTGACAGGATGTTCCTTGTCTCCCTTTTCTAGAAAGAATTATAATAAAAACCCAGTTGAAATCCCCCTGTTTGGCCACAGACTTAAAATACAAGTTTATGTTAAAATAATAAAAATAACTTAAAATAGAAGTTATTTTTATGATTGTATTCCTCTGTGCCACTCTCCCAGCATCCGTGATGGTTTTGATGGCTAATGGCTTGTGTGGATTTCTGGCTTCTCTTGGCCTTCCTTCCAGGAGAAGAATACTCCTTTTGCTTTGGGGTTGCAGAAATGAATTTATTTGAGACTTCAGGCTAAGGAAAACGGGAATCTCCTTTCTGTTCTCCCAGTGTAGTATAGCAGAGAACCATACAGGCTTTTGTTTGCATTCTTCTTTAGAGTCCAAATAGAAGTCATACTAGCTTCTTTCCAGATAGTGCTGATTCATTTTCCTTGCTCTGTTCCCTTGTTCCAAGAGGAACTAATCTTTGGTACTTGATAAGTCATTTTTTTAATGGTGTGTAAAACACTAAGCAGAACAGTAGTCAAAATGGTTGTCAGAGCTCAATATGCAACCTTTTAATGATGCTTTTATTCCTTTGGCATTTTCTTGCAACGGCCTGTATTTTTTATTGTCATCTAGTCTGAGCTCTCACACTCAGGATCTAAACTTGTGATCTCTGGAGCCCAACCAGACGGAATCACCGAGGCTGGAAGGGGCTTCCTGAGATGAGCTGCTTAAGCAGGGCTCACTGGAGCGGATTGCACGGAGTGGTGTCCGCTTGGGTTTTGAATATCTCCAAAGATGGAGACTCTACGATCTTCCTGAGCAACCTGTTCCAGTATTTGACCACTTTCTCTGGAAATTTCTTCTCTTGATGTTGGGTAGAATTTGACGTGCTTTAGTTTGTGTCCACTGCGTCCAAGTGCCTCTTGCCCTGTCAGTAGGCACTGCTGGCTTTATTTGCTTTGCACCCTTCCTTCAGGTATTTATACACATGGTTAAGTTACCTCCGGAGTCTTCACTTCTCCAGGCCCAGTTCTCTCAGCCTCATCTCAAGTAAGAGATACTCTGGTCCCTTAAGCACCTTCGTGGCCCTTTGCTGGGTAAAAGTGACTTTCACACCAGCTGACTTAGCACTTCTTACTGACGTTGCTTTTACTTCCACTTCTGCAGCTAAAAAATAAAATCTAGGGGATGAATCTGTGGGCCACATCCTTCTCATCCCCTGATTTTTAAGTTCTGGGAGTATTGCTCAGAGACATAACTGCCGCTACCACATTAATAAACCATCCTGCAAAGGAGAAAGGAATTACATGGGCTTTGTAAGACTCCTGATGGAAGCAGTCCTCTGTGTACAGAGCGAGAAATGGTACGTAAGATGTTGGGAAAGTGGGAAGGTTTGTGGACCAAAATGGTGTTATTGTGCCTTGGAGCTCCTTTAAAAGAAGTAGAGCAACGGAAACAACTGAAAATGTAAGGATCTGGATTATTAATATATAGGTTCATATTCCTACTAGTGTCTAAATATTGTGTTCATTAAAAGGATTTCAGACTGATACAAGAATGTCAAGCTTGTTTGTAACAAGGCACAGTAAACTCAAGATCCAGTTCACTTTAAAATAATCTGGAAGTTTCTGCTGGACACTTTCCCTGAATATCTCTGTGAAACTATGGACTGTCTGAAACTTTCTCTAGAGCTGTGCACAAATAGGTAATAATTCCTCAGTTTTTCTCACCAAGAATCAAATGCTCACAGGGTGCTGATATGTTCTGTAGTGATAACAGTTCAAAGGCAAAGCAAGCTGTCTTTCCATCTCTTGGGTCAGATTTTCCTTTAATGTTGGAGGGGGATATTCTTCTGTCAGCTGGTCTGACCTTCCTCCTAAAAGAGGCAACCAACCTTACTTTTTCTTTACCAAACCTTTAGCTGCTTGTATTGCAGGATAGATTTTGTTTTCTGGGAAACCTTTAAATCTGCAAGGCTTTGCTGTGTTGTTTGTTTAGAAGGAGAAACTGGGTATAATATTTCTTTAGTGGAATATGAGGGACGTACATTTTGTTGAATGCAGGGAAAACCATCATGGTGTTTTCCTTTGTTTAACATATTTCAAATCTGTCTTTCCAGATTTTTTTTTTTTTTTTTGAATTCTCAGTCATGTAGAACATTTTGTTTCTACAGGCTGCTCTTTACTGTTGCTTTTCTTGCTTTCTCTGCTTACTGCCTCTCGTTCACAACTGCAGCCAGTCAATTCCTTTCAAAACTAGTCCATGACCCATGGTAAAGACAACCTTTTTTTCTTTTTGCCTGCTTTTAGCTTCAACAGTCAGTATATAAAGGGGATTTAATTGAAAGAACTTGAAAGAAGAATGCTTAGCTCTCCCATCTGGGATTCCTGAAATAGGAGGTAAACCGTAGCCTTAGTCTCCAACAGCGACTTTTAACATAGTAATATTCAAGCTTGATTAAAACCCGTTGTTTTCTGTTGAGAATCCACAGCTCCAAGAGTTATCCTAATGGTGAATCAGTCACAGTGTTAAATAAAAAATGTATTTTCAATCGGAATTTGTTTAGCTTCAATTATTTATGTCTGGATTTTATTGTCTCCTCTCTCATCAATGTCACGTGTACCCTCAAATCCATGGAATACAGTGGAATGTGTTGATTTTCTCTTGAATAAACTGTAGGATGCATTGAAATCTTGCTAAGAGATGCACTTTCCAGTCCTTGGTCAGTTTCACTCTCTTCAGTTCTTTAGTCCTTTCTCTTGTGGGGACCTTGGTCAGAAATAGAAGAACATTTTTGGGCTGATGGATTGCTTTTATTTTCTACATTCTACTTTAATATCAGGGTTTTTCATTGTTCTCTGAGTTGAAGTTTGTGAGTTTGTGTTTGTCTAATTCAATGGTAGTTATTGCCAAATGCTTAGAACATAAGCATTTTGATTGGTTTTTTTTTGTCTTTTAAAAAAAAATTATAGCAGGCTTAGGAACACAGACAAGCTGCAATGAAAACAAGAGTGTTACCTCTGCCTATCCACAGTTTATAATGCCAAAATTTCAGTGTTATTAAAAAATATGTCCATTCTGAAAGAATGGTCAATAGATGTAGTGTGCCTTTTTTACAGAAAGGAAAATAAACCACAAAAGGAATCTTTAGCTGCATATATGGGTATCTGTTAAATAATTTATGTCTTCATTGTGGTTGTTTGCTATTCTGAAAATGGTTGGGAAAGACCAAATACACTTTTAATAGATCTGTTGCATATTCCTATTGCAACACTTTAATTTCTGATGATGGAATGAAAACCCAAATACATTTATAATAGATTTGTTGCATATTCCTATTGCAACACTTTAATTTCTGATGATGAAATGACAACCAGGCTGATTCTGATTTCAGTAGGAATTTGAGATGCCGCCAGTTAAAAATAAAACTTTTTGCTCCATGTTACTCCGTGTCAAATCTGTGAACCCCTTTGCGTTGTGCCATCTTCCATGTTTTATGAAATATTATTTAAGTTGCTGTCCCACTCTCATTTTTATTCTGTATCCTGCACTGTCATTGGTCTTCCCTTGTGTGTTCTGTTTGAGGTAGTCTTCCCTTTCTCCGTGGCACGTGTCTGTTATTTGTCGTGCATCCTTCAGTAGGATCCCAGGTGGAATCTGGTAAACGTGGCAGTGGTGGGCAGGATCTTGTGTAGGCTGCTGTGCTCCGGTGGTTGGGGAGAGGCCATTGATGCAGATTGCTTGAAAATTTTCAGTTGTTATTGATCAAGGGTAAACGGGCAACTGGTTTGTGGTCGGGATTTCTTTTTCCCCCCTGTTTTTAACTGCGGTTTTGTAGCTATGGAAATTCCGCTTATTTTTCCTGTTCCCAATGGATATTTAATTCTTCCTACTGCACATAAACCCTTCAAACAGGAAAGCAAAGGAGGGAGCGCCGTGGTTTGGTGCGTCCGAAGAGCAGTGATCTGTGCTGTGAGTGCAGCTGAAGGAGGGTTCCTGCTTGAGGCCTGCAGCGGGATTAGCACAGCGCTCCCCTTCCTTCGTGCTGAGCTGTGGGAGCGGCTCTGGCACAGCGTTTTCCTCTTACGGTTTGTAATAACACCAACCCCGCTGCAGGAGGTAGCGAAAGGTTTGAGGTGTGGGAATCTCTCTTTGTGACTGGTGGTTGTGTTACGCTTTCATAACGACAAGTTGTGGAAGAAGGGTTGCAGGAGCAGTAAATAAAATTAGTGTGAAAAGGGTGTGCTGCATTGCTCATGACTTTAGTGTTTTATTTCACTGCTTGTGTGAATCCTTGCACTTTAAAGTGGAAAGCATTGGTGGTTGCTTTCATTTTGTTTTCCCTGCTGCTCATCAGTTTTGGTCTGTGTTTAAAAGTAAACCGTAGGAGAGAGAACACTTTGTTATCTTTTTGCTGTATCAAGCTCCGTGACCTGTTAGAATCTTTATGTTCAAGCATCAGTTAAGTGGCCAGAGTTGAGGCGCTGTGTAGTCTGTGTTATGCTCCTGTTACATCATGGAATTTTATTTCAGTCTGGGTAGAATATAATTTAACATCCAAAGTAAATAATTTTCACTGAAGGTTTCCACAAGGCATCTGTGAGAGTCTTACTGTTTAAGCACTTTGCCATCTTCCAGATAGAAAGGAAACCTTGTAAACTTATTTCCTAAAGTGCTAGTGTTTATTTCTTCTGATTTTCTAGAAAAAAAGACTCAAATTGTTTGGGGATAAATTTTCTGCTAGCAAAAGCAACAAAATCACAGATAGCAGCTTGTATCTACACAGGACACTTTTGTGTCCATCAGGACATGTCTGTAAGTCTGCTGTTGATTGCATAGATTGCTTTATAACAATCTCTCAACTGCACTAAACAAATGTAATCAGTTTCTTAAGTCAATTAGGTATATGAGAAGAAAAGGACTTCTTTTGTTTTGGTTTTTTTTTTGTGATTATTTTAAGTGGAACTTCAGTTGCTTTTTAGACTTTGCAAAAGATGGCCTTTTCCATCACCTTTGCTATAAATAATGCCACTTTTTATGCTGAAATTTTGTGTGACAATTCTTGTATATTGTGCTGCATTCAGTAGATGTGCTTCTCCTTGTTTCTTTCTGAAGTTGTGTCTGTTTTCAAGTGAAGATGACTGTAACTGTTGCTTTGGGGATACACAGAAACTCTCCATCCCTGTTCAAGAAAGACACCAATTTTTCCAGGTGTTCCATTCCCTTAGAATCCAAGACACTATATTACAGGTCTGTGTAAGGAGTAAATCAATTTTTAGAAACAAAAGTTTTCAAGGCCTTAGACCTGTTGTGTGATGCTTCAAATTCATAGGGGAAAAAAGTATAGAAATAAGGAAAACTGTGGAGTAAAAAAGCTATGGCAGTCTTAACTTACTTTAAAATACTACTAGTGGGACAATTAGTATAATTTTAGCGTGTACAAGTTGTTACATATGATGTGTGTTTACAGAGCTCTTTTTCTGCGTATTTCAACCTGCCAGGGCAGGGTCTGTGTACAGTGGGGTGGTCTGTCTTTAAGGACCTCTGATTTGTCATCTGCTTGCTTGAAGTTGAATCAAATGTGAGTTTGCCTGGGGTTAAGGGGTATCTGAGGCTTCTCTCTTTAGCTCCGTGTGCTGCAATCCAACTTCCATGGCATGTGTTCTGCAGAAACCCCAGCTCTGCTCTCTCTGCCTCTCTCTCCATCTCTGGGTGTCCTTCTTAGGGTTCTGTTCAGCACTGCCTGCCAAATTGTGACTTGACATCATTGGACATCATTGATGAATACCTAGACCAGACAGAATTTCCTGTTTAAATTGAAATTGTGGCTTGCCCTGCTTTTCTGCTTGCTATTGATAAATATATAATGTTTGTCTGTTTCTCACACGAAGTATCTTCTTTCTCACTTCCAGAGAGGTCTTTGTCAAAATCTTTGTCAAAACTTCCTTGAAGGAAAAAGCACAATTGTGGCCTGCAATTGTGCTTAATAGTCAATTAACATTTCCCTTTTGTGGGCTTAACTGCTTTAAATTGCATATTTAATGTGGAATAATCCATTATCATACAAAAGGGAATGGGAAGACTATATGGAACACAACTTGGAACAAAAAATTAGAGTTCTTATGGAAGTTATCTATAAAATACTGAAATGGGAAAATATTTTTTTTTTTACCTTTAGAAATTAATGTTAGATGTTGCAAACACAGATTCTCTCAGGTATTAACAGCGGTTCTGGAACATCTCTCGGGAAGAGAAAATGATGTAGGTTTGACTCTTAGACAAAGCTGAGTTAATTTGGAATCGAGTATCCTGTGAAGGTGCAGGGACTTTACTGAATCGATCTGAACTGTGTTAAGCCTCTGTAAACTGTCTCCTAGCCCCACCTCAGCGAGGGGTTTAATCCATCTACCAGTAATGAAGCCTTTGGTGCTTTCAAAATCTTTTCAGAACAGTTTAGTAAGGGGACTAAACCGGAGTTCAGTCTTCTTTTGACAGAATATGATGTTTTATTTTTAATACCTTGTGTCTTCATGTGAAATGGAAGTAATATCTAACTGTCATTTTTGAAGTCTTGGTGATTAAGCTGTTGGCTGAGAATATCCTATGCTTTGTAATACAAACTGTTTAATAGCAATAATTAATGAATTTGTTTGTTTTGCTTTTGCAGCATCTTTGAGGATGAAAGCATGAAACTACGACAGCTGAAACTACAGAATCAGGTAAATGATAGTGCTGAAGCTGGTAAGGATAAGTATTGAGTATATCAGTAAAGAAATCAAACAGCCCTCTAGAGACTTGAGAAATGGAGGTGAAGTGCTAAAAATGGTTGGTCTAATGAACTTAATAGATTTTCATGGTTTTCATTAGTTCAAGTCAACCTTCTATGGCTTGTAGACTTGGTGTGTTTGATAAATTTTATTTTTCATATGTTCTCTTATTTAATTTGGATTAAGTTGCTAGATAGCAGGAATAGATCAAAGGATGGGAAGACTGCAGGGAGTTATCCATTGTAGGCATCAAAGGAAACTGTTTCACCGACCTTCAGAACGATCTCTAACACTGCTGTTGAGAAGGATTTCCAGCCTCTTCTGACCTTTTTATGTTTCCTACAATTAAAATATTTACAGCCAAGCATGGGTCAATTATTAGGCTATAGTTTCTGAAGTGCTGCTTGCTGGATGCTTACATTACTGTATTCTTCAAAGCAGTGAGCTCTCCATCCTTAATATTCTTTCTCTGTGAAATTTCAGATGCTTATGAATAGATTGGAAGATGTGAGACTCTTATGATTCTCTAGCTGGCCATTTCACATGGACCACAGATCACTGTCTTGCATTAAACTCACCTTGTTCAAATAAAAGTATGGTGTTTAGGAAAGTGTTTTTCTCAGCTGAGGATCTTTAAGTCCAGACACAACACTCTTCAGGGAACTGTTGCAGTGGGTGATAATCCTCTTTACCAGAACCTGATCACTATTTGTACTCTGAGTTTGCTAGACTTTGACTTCAGGCACTGAATTTATTGCCAACTTTATCTGGGTCTGTATAGGCATTTATCTAAAACACTTCAGAGTCAAGAGGTAAAATTTATCTTTGGTCGTATCTGTGGAAGTTACAAAAGTCCTTTATCTGTAGACTATCAAGTGACACTTGTTTAAAAACAAACAATTTATTTTAAAATAGAATTAATTCAAATAATGTATAAAATAATATTTAGTGCCATTTGGTTAAAAAGTTCCAAAACTAAGGATGGTCTGACTGCTTGGTGATGAACCTCAGGGTCTGTTTTAGAACTGGTCTCGAGTCATAAGCTGATAATAATCCCTGTCTCTTATTGCTGGGATCAGGGTTTGGTTAGTGTCAGGCCTTGCCATGGGGACGCATGGCTATTCCTCCAAAATAAAACCACTGAGGGGTGGAATTCCCTCAGAGCAGCTGTCATTTCCATCATGAGGAGGTCAGTTTAAATAATTCGTTCCCTTTCACAAATTTGTTTCCATCTTTCTTGGATTTGGTTGAGATTGCAATCATCTGCAAGAGAAACAGCTAGAAAACGTCACTAAATATAATTTAACACCCTGCCCTTTGCAAATGAGATTTGTTGAGAAGTTCTAATAGTCTCTATTTTAGGATTTTAGAATTAGGTTCGGATATTAATTTTAAAGTCTACTTTTACAAGAATAGTCCTATGTCTTCTGAAGAAGCAAAGGTCGATAGGAGATCACTACCAAATACGATGGACTCACTGCTGGTTGTAGCTGATACCTTGCTTGATTAATTAGTCATAAACAATTAGAGGAATTGGAATTTTAATAATGCAAAATGTATTAATCCAGCAGGATCATATATAGATTCTCTGGTCCTACAGAGAATCTGGAATAAGCCGTAGCAGAGACATGCCTATCCATCCATCTTTATGATGGGTTTGGAAACCTTGTAATCGCAGTAAAATATTATTTATAATAGTGCATGACACCAAGTTCCATCTGCAGGCCAGCTCTGCCTGCCAGGATGCTTTTTTCTCCTGGACTCCTGCCTTTTCCTTGAGGCAAGAGTGTGTGCTCGCTCAGGCAGTGCTTGTTTCCTCATCAGTAGAAGATTTTAGTCTCCCAAAAGAGGCACCAGCAGCTCCAAGCGCGATGCATCTCCCCGTGCAGCTGGTGAATGCACTCTAGACCAGGAGTTTCACTGATGCCCTTGTCACTGCTGCCCCAGCACGAGCTAAAGGGTAGCTGGAAGAAGAGAGGCTGTTCCCTGCCTAGGATCCTTCCTGCACGGCCTGCTGGGGTTAGGGCTGTACCAACTGATAAGCAGCACAGCATGACACCGTCGAGGCTGGAGTGCTCGGAACTTTTCTGTATATCAGCTTCCTAGTGCATCACAGCTGGAGAAACAGAGTACTAAACTAGTTGTCTCAATAGTACCCCAGATATTCCCATCTGACTTCTTGAAAGCTCATTTGAACGGAGGTGGTAGTTTGTGATCCTTTAGTCATCCTGTATTCTGATATTATGATTTTTCTGAGGTGTTTCTGGAAGTATTTAATGCATGAAGTGCACAAAATCCCAAACAAATCATTGTAATTAGTATCTGTTATTTATTTGATGGGCTGTGCGTTCTGGTGTCCTGTTCATGAACTATCTACGTTTAATGTAATAATATTATATGACTTTTTACTGTAACACAGAGCTGGAGGAAAAGGCTAATTAGTAGACAAAACGAAACAAAATACCCATTTCCTTTTTCTGCTTCCTCAGTGGAATATGGCTGGGAATACATGGTACTGAGGGGCAGGCTGTTCTGCCACCGTATGGAGAGAAAATGAACTGCTGTTTGCTGTCCTGACAGTGGACTTCGATTTTTTTTTTCCCATCTCAGTATGCAAAGTAGTAAAGAGAAGGCTTTTAAAAAAAATTAAGTTACTATCAAGTTTTGTCATTTTTATTATCCTGTGGTTCTTGCATGAATGGAAGATCAGTCAAATGTACCAGCAATAAACTGTGTTTTAATATAAGCTGATCCTACTGGATCGGTGAGTCCTAGAAACCCTTTGATGTAACACAGTGTATAAAAATAATAATTTTAAATGTAGACTGGTGAGCACTGAAATGTTTAAAAAAGCTTATCTAATAGAATAATCCACTAAATAACTCTTGAAATTACTATATCCTGTGTTGATCTCAAATTCCATTTTGCATTCTAACAGTAGCTGTATATTATCTTATTCTCTTACTGCCTTTAGGTTGTGTCTGTTTTAATGGGGTTTTTTGGGTTTTGGTTTTTTTGGTTTTTTTTTCTTGCCTATTTTTCAGGTAGAAAAGTGTTGACAATTTTTCTGAATTCCTTCTTCTGAGTATAATGTTTTGATTCTTGTTTTTTTGTGTCTCCTTTGGAGCATTGTAAACTACCATGACATTTTGTTACTTTTCCTCAGCTTTAATTTAAAAAAGGAATAAACAACACAAGCCGATGTAAATTCTTCTGAAAGGGCTGACTGCCTTCCTAGAAAACACATCCGTAATTAGCAATTTCTAAGAATTTGAGTTTACCACATATTTTCCATTTCTTCTTCTATACCAATGTGATAATCTTTTTGGAATTCCATGTAATTTTTTCTCTGCAGGATAATCCTTGCAAAGAATTCTACAGTAGCGACCACTACCTGTATTGCAGTCCTGTCTTTAAAGGACGATTCTGAGTTTAAATTTACAAAGTAACTTTGTTTCAAGGTGTTTGGTTTTGTTTGTTGTATTTGAGGTTTTGTATGTTAGGTTTTGTTCGTGTTTTGGGTTTTGGTTTGGTTTCTTTTATATAAGTGAAAAAGACAGAATAAAGAATCAAGGGCTGAGTTGTGTTGGAAGTCCTCAGGGAGAGGTTGCCTGAGAAACTAATTTCACTTGAGATAAAAAGACTTCTAGGAAAGGAAAAAAAAAAACAAAAAACAACAAGAGAAAAAGAATAACAGGAGAGGAAAGGGCTCCAAAAATGTCTGTGTTTCAAGCGGATTGAGTTGTTGGTACTGATGAATTGTTTATCTGGTGGGTGCATTGAGACTGAAAATAATTTGATGGAGAAATTGTTTCCATCATAAGAAACAACTTTCAAGAATGTTCAGGTACCTAAGAGACAGCCATGGATAAATTGCATCTATTGTAAGGAGCTTGCACATTGTTTGCATAATGGTGCAGAATATTAGAATATGATTTTTCCGTCTTCATGCATCACCTTTGTTTTTAAGGACTAAGCAGGTCTGTCTTTAAAATGGCACCATGTCCCTTTTTACCTTGATTGAAGTCTAGAAGGTGTTTCTCTTCTTGTTGAATAGGAAATCTTAAGTATCAAATGTATATGTATCTTGGAGAAAAAAAAGGTTTAATTTTTAGCATTTGGACTTACCAGTCTTTCGTTTCAGTCCTGAATTATAAGGAAAAATTTTGCAAGGTAGATCAAATTTCCTTTTAGTGGACCATTCCTATTTAAATTACTGTTATTTATCTGTCTCTCTACTTTAAGTCTTATCTCTCAGCATTGGTTTCTGGGAACTGTTTGCTTAAATTCTCTCTATAAGGTGATAGCTTTTGAGATAAAAACCTTTTCCTTTGCAAGTCCTGATTGTTTCATACTGGACTATGGATGGCTGCTGAATTTGTCTATTTGTGTTAAGGATTGCTGCAGTTGAGACTGGTTGAAAGGATTTAACTGGTAGTCTCAAGACAGGTCAGGAAAACAAGCAGGTGTCAACCTCTGATGGAGAATCAAAGTCAGTATCTTACCCCAAAACCACAGTGATATCCGTGTAGGATTTTTGTAAGAGGTTACAAGAATATTTCAGGTTTATTTGAGATTCTGATCAGGGAAATGTCATTGCCAGTGGCTGAGGCGTGGATTCTTCTCTGTGGATGTGGTTACTCATCTCTGTTTCCTGCTTTTCTTTATTCTGCAGAGAGCTCTTCTAGAAAAGAAGCAGAGGAAGAAACGTCTTGATCCGTTGATGGTACAGCCAAATCCTGAGGCCAAGCTGCGCAGGTCAAAGCCCAAAGGGTGTGAGGAGCAGACTCCTTTAGTAGAAACTCCTACCCCTGTCCACAGTGATGTTGTTTTACATGGTAAATAATCAACCTGATTGCAACAGGGCTCCCCAAAATCCTAGTGCATGCATTACATCACAGATGGGTGCTTACATTGCTGTGGTAGGGGTGAAGTGATAAGAGTGATTACTTTTCTATATACAAAAGTTGAATTGTAGTACAGTATAGTTGAGCAATACCAAACTGTGAAAGCAAACAAAATCCTCGCCTTGATTTTTGTGACAGCTGTAAATTTTCACGTGTCCTTGAGTAATGTGTCCCTTGGGTTAGGCTAGAAGAACTGTAGAAATGGGCTGGCAACTTCTATAAAGGTGGGGACATACAAATCCCCCCCCCCCAAAAAAATCTTCTAAAGGTATAAGTTAAAGAAAATAATTCAGTAGTGACTGCTTGTATGGTGTTTCCTTATGGTGTCATAGCATACTCCACCTCAAGATTGCATATGAGTGAATGATAAAGCAGAGAAAGCAGACAAAAAGTGTTGTGAACACCATGGTAGGCTCTTGATGGTTTTTACCTCATCTGTTGTTTTCTGTGGACTTCATCGAGACATCTGAAACGTGACAGGTCCACAAAGTCACAAACACTAAGTGCTATCAGGGCCAACCAAAGGCAATAACTTGGTGGCCTCAAAACATCGCAGTAAAATAGTGACCATTATTTTAGGAGTGAAAAGTAATGCAGTAGTGAGAGCCTTATGACTCCCGTGTCACAAGGAGATAAAAAGAGCAGCAATTAATTAGTTACATTCTAGTGGAAGTGTCAGGAAGTTGTTTATGAGAGCAAGGATCCCATTAGCCTATCAAGAAAGTAATGGGAAACCTTCTAAGGTTTTAGGATGTGTGCTCTTGCAGGGTGTTATAATATAAGCATTGTATTGATAACAAATTGATATGCAGAGTAGAATTTTAAACATCCAAACAAGAGGTTTTTAGTTGGAACTACATTATCCCTTCTCACTTGAATTTTTTTCTTGTTCTCCAGATGCTTTTCAGGATCGTAGGATGGGAAAGAAAGTGGTGATGTTTATGGTAGCATTTATGTGTTTAAAATCAGGTGTAAGAAAGCTTCTGTTAAAAGACTTTCAAGTCAAGAAGAGAATGAGATCTAAGACAGGTATACCTTTTAAGGCAGGAGTCTTCAGTAAGACTCAAATGAAAACTGCTCATTCACTACCTTTCATAGTTCTGAGGCTTCCTCAATGCAAACAGGTCCTGTTAAGAAGTCATAACAGTGCTAAGCATGTCAGAAATACAATGCCTAGATAAAGCAGTAATGTTTTAAGAAGGAAAGCATTGGGAAAACAAGAAATCCAATGTTGGAACTACTCTCAGGTATTGTGTGCTACATATTAGGTGTTACACCAGACCCTGACATCAAGGTGCTTACATCAATTGGGAAGTGTGGTGCACAGCTGTGTTATATGGTTTAAACATGGAAATTTTATTCTAACAAAAAGATAGAGGGGTTTTTTTTCCTGTCTATGGATGTAGATACTTTAATCAAAATTATTTGTGTGTTCACTGTGGAGTACTTATTGGCACAGGAGCAAACAAACTATGTGAAGGAAAAGAAAATAAGGGAGTTGTCTGTAAATAAATTGAAAACTATCAATATGCATGACAAATACAAATTGTTTTAATTGCTTAAGCCCTTAAGTCACTATATTTAAATAGGGAGAAACTGATAACTGATACATTTAATGTAATAGGCAGTCTGTGCTGGAGTCAGGCCTGACTCCTCCCAAGCCTTCTGGAAAAAATGGAATAAGTATATTTCAGTACTTTAAAGAGATGCTAGAGGAAGGGAAGATGAAAAGCACCCCACCATCCTGGGATGCATCTTTGGCCATAAAACAATAGACTTGGGAATTCTGTTTCATTTTGGCCTGCAGGCATTGATGGACCAGCTGCTTTCCTGAAATCAGAAGTGCAGGATTTGGGGACCAAGCTCCAAACTCTGTCTGTTGGATCTACCAAACCAGAAGATAGTGCAGATAAGGAAAACGATGGAGAGGCTGTAACAGACACAGCAACTAAGCCAGATCTGCAAGAAATATTACAGAAACGAGGTAAAAGTTAATAATGGGTACATGTCTTTTTGGGGGCTCTTCTACTTTTATAACGTTATTTCACTGGCATTTAAAAATGAGGGATCATGAAACAAATGTCTGTAGGATATCACTTTTAAAAGAGCTACTAGATTCTACAGCATGTAGAAGTGCAGTGCTGCAGTTTCTTTTCCTGATATTATTTGAACCATACAAGTTATATTTTAAGGGTTTCCCAATGTGTTGTATAATTTCTTGTCTTTCCAAGGAAATTGTTGACAAAATGTTATACCACATTTTACTAAACTTTGGGGTGTTTTTATTCCACATATGTTATATCTTGGTAAGATATATTTTCACAACAGCAGGACCCTTCAGTAAATGCCATGATTTAACTCTTTAGGAGACTAAGAGGAAAGGTGTTTTTTCTGAGGCAGACACTGTCACAATCAGTGGTTTTTGAGTTATATATTCAATAGTTATATGCCATTGAATAATTTCCTAGCAGAGTGTCAAGCTGTCCGTTGAGTATCTTCAGTTGCTGCCAGTATTACAGGAAACATGCATGCAGCCTAAGCACTTTGTAGCAAAATAATGGCTAGTGTTTAATTTAGTGTACAGCTTGGGGTTTGTTTTTTGGTAGAGCTTGTCTCCCAGAATGTTTCCAGTACACTGCATGTATTGAGGTACAATCACATTCAGCTGTCAGATGGCACAGCTGCTTACCTACAGGTAGCAACATTACAGATAGCAACAAGAGTTAGAAAAGGAAAAAGGAGAGAATATCCAGTAACTTCAGGGGAAATTAGTGGAGGTAGGATATAAACAGTGCATTTTGAAATTGGCTGTAAGTACCAGGGTCAATGCTTTTCCTCTTCCCAAAGGCCCTATGGGGAGTTTGCTGACAGGTTGTTAAGACTGGATTTTTCTGTTTTATCTGAGACTTCCAGCAGTGCCCCTTCTCTGCAGTGCCATGTCACAGCATTGTTATAATATATGTTCTCAGAAAATAAATCAGTTAAGCAGGCTGTGTTCACTGTCTGTAATGCTTTAGATACATTTCCTTTCTACAGTCAAATTATAGAAAAGAATGACAGAAGAAAATCTTGGATGCACAGAATCAATTTGGTTGGAAAAGACCTTTTAAGTCATTGAATCCAACCTGTGACCTAACATCACATTGTCACCTAGACAATGGCACTAAGTGCCACATCTGGTCTTTCCTTAAACACCTCCAGAGACTCCACCACCTCCCTGGGCAGCTCTTTCCAACTCCCAGTCACCCTTTCTGTGAAGAACTTCTAATGGTCAATTGATGATGCAATTCCAAGTGGAAGAACACAGCAAATAGTGATGTGTACAGAACCTCTTTATAAATGTCTTTATGCAGAGTTATTTTAGTTATATACCCACAGCCATTTCTACATGACTCCGTTTAGGTTACGATTAAATAAGTCCTGAAACTTCCCTGTCTGTTCTTCAGTTTTAGAAATCAAGTCATTACTAGTATTTATGGACCTGAGTTTTTGGTACTGATGTAAGAACAGGAGACATACTCGGTTTCAGTGTGTGTGTGACTGAGGGAAAATGGTAAAAGCTGTAAACTGTACAGAGTCCAATTTATGGGATAGGTGTCAGCATATTGATCTGGATTTCCTTTTATTGTTGTTGTTTTTAAGACTTGGAGGACTTTTTTGCATGAAAATACACAAAATTAATTAAATTACAACATAAACTAAGCAATATGTTATGTCATGGAATATCAAGTAAAATTTATAATCATAAAGGCCTGACAGCTGCTTAATCATCTGCACAGTGACTACTGCAAAATATCAGTAGGAATTTGAATTACAAGGCTCAGGAAGAGAAATCGTCATAGAGAAAATCATCAGTTAAACAGAAATTAAGAATCACCAGTTGAAAAAACAGAAATTAAGAGTGTGAATAGGTATTCAAGAGTCATATATGAATTAGTGATGCCATAAACTCATTATACCTTCTTTCAGAGGTTACATGCTTAATCCTGTATTCTGACAGGAATTTCAGGCAGTTTGAATTTTGATGAGGAGGACACAGAAGAGGAAGAAGATAGTAAGAGACCAGTATCTCATTCACCATACCCTGAATCTGAGAGGCCCAGTTCTGCATCCAGCGAGAAGTCTTTTGCAGTAAGTGTCTTGAAATCAATTTCTGATAACCACTGGGCACATGACTAATTTTAGTGCTAACCCCTGAAGCACTGGGTTAAAATACCGTAGCTGCAAGTACAGTAGCCAGCAGTGTTATTTCCTGAAAGCAGAGGAAAGTCAGGATTTTCAGGTTATCTGACTGAAGGGACACTGAGTTAAATTAGCAACGATCAAAGCAACAATTGTGGGTGGAGGATCTCGGGGAGCCTAATGAGTGAATATGGAAAGGAACACAGTGAGTCAGCATGATTACCCTTAAAGGGGACAGACTGGGCCATTGTCTCTGCAAAATTCACTGAAATTACTCAGAGAAGCTTTGAAATGCCATGCAAACATAGGAGGGATTTCTTCCTGAAGGTTTGCAGCATTTATTGTGGGATGCAAGGGGAAACAGAATTTCAGAATGGAACAGAGAATGCTGGGATTGGACGAACATCATACGGGATGTTTGGGGGAAGGAACTTGAGAGGGAAAAAGAAGGGTGTCAAGGTGGATCAGGGAAGCATGGGAAGACAGGGATTAAAGGGGGTAAAAGGCATCAGATATGTGTAAACAACTGCAAAACAGTATGATTACTGCCCAAGCCTTATGCCTTGATTACTTCAGCATATCCTACTCTCTTCTGAAACTCCATTTCTGTTTCTTGTGTGAATGTGTTTGTGTATATGTGTGTGTGAGATATACATACATGCATACATACATATATTGACAAATTATGTGCTGGACTGGCCAGTGAGTTGGAAGAGACCAGCATCAGGAAGACACAGACCATGGGGTTTGAGCATGGATGCTGGACACCCTTCAAAGCCCAAAGTGCTGTGGGAGACCCATCTGAGTGTATTTGTGAGGTGACTGTGTGTGTGTTGCCATTCACTAGTAGGGAAGTAGTGCAAGAGGTCTGGGTGTCAGCTTCTTGGGAGAGTGGGCTGTGGGTGCAAAGTGCTGGAGATGCAGGGTGATGGGTGCTGGAGGGGGAGACCCTCTAGTGAATTTCAAAGCTATGTTTGTGTGTCTGTGCTGTTCACTCAGGTTTCCAACTGGCAGTAGCTGGGAATGGGGATAAACCTGCAACTTAATCTTGAAAACCCAGTTAAAGAGGAATCTCTTGGGTGCTACAATTCACAGGATTCAGCTACCTCTAAGAGAAAATTACTTTAATGACCTGTACCAGATTTCCATTGTTCTAAGGCTCTTCCAATATTTAGTTGATATGGTTCCACCAGCAGCATACTCGGTTTCTGCCACTGTTCTGAACCAACATAATTTCAGCACTCATTTCAGTCAAAAAATTGCAGCCTGTCTTACTGCAGCATCTGTCAGTCCTGCTTTATCATACTGTTTTATTTTCCATTGTGTTTGAAGTTCTAAAAGCAAAGAGGTTTTTTGTTTAGAATATTTACAGCATCTCATCCTATTTCCCCCTGTCTAGCAAATCACTCATGTCTGCTTAATGGGTACTTTTTTCTCTTTTCCCTTTGGAGACCTAGTCTTTCCTCAGAGTAAAACTTTCAGCTGCTTTCTTCTGAGGAAACACAGGTGGTATCTTGTTTAGCCTTCCTTTCCCCAGTATCTTTTGGAGACGTGGTGTCTTACATTTCAACAAAGCACTATTTTCTTGTGGAATACCAGAGTCTCTGGTCTGATGTTAGTTTGCTAATATGATGCTTCTTCCCACAGGAAACAGGTGCTTCCTGTAGTCCATCCCCTCAGGCAGATGCACAGCTGGGAGAAGTAGAGAACTTGGAGGATTTTGTATTGCGCCCTGCACCCCATGGAATCAGTGTCAAATGTCGAATCACTAGAGATAAAAAGGGAATGGACCGGGGACTCTTCCCTACTTACTACATGCATCTGGAAAGGGATGACAACAAAAAGGTATCGGAAGCAGCACACATTATCTTGGTACATTATTATTGTGCTCCTACCACAGAATATTTTTGGTGCCAGGGAGTTCTTTTGGTAAGAAACCAGTAGCTGAGGAGACCCATCATGCAGATGAGGACAGCTTATATTTGGCCAAGGTACTAAGGAGTGAATTAGCATGTAATTAGCCTTGTATTGTGGTTTAAAAACCATAATAGAGTGAAAGATGAAATTGAAGAAGCGTAACAATGTTAAATGTTTAAAAAAGAGCAGAAAAGCTGAGTTGCTCCAGAAGATAACGAGGGAAAACTAGAAAGGACTGTTGCATTAAATCTAGACTGCCAAAAGAGTTGATGGAGGGATAGGACTTCAGGCTGGGCACTTTGGAAGAGAAAAAAATTGTGGAGATAGTAATAGCACAGAACAAAAAAGGGAATGCATATGGGAAATGGAGAGCTAACAGTCTGGATAACAATGCCTCTGCATTCTTACAAAGCACCAGTCTTGATCAAAGTTTTGTTTTTCCAGACATTCCTTCTTGCGGGGAGAAAAAGAAAGAAGAGCAAAACATCCAATTACCTCATATCAGTTGACCCAACTGATTTATCTCGGAAAGGGGAAAGTTTCATTGGAAAACTCAGGTGAGAACCACAGATGAAAACTATATAAGTTGAGATAGGGTTTTAATTTTAATTGAGTTGTGGTATAACTAGAAATCTGGTATAAATTCGAAGAGAATTAACTTGCATTGTTCTGGTCAATGTAATCTGTATTCACTTGGGTTGGTAGCCTTCTTCAGCATTACCATTCACTGGGGCAGCTCAGAGAAGAAATTGTCTAGATGCTTTTCCAGGATACCTTACAGACTCCTATGGGCACATCACGGAAGCTCCTCACTAAGTTGGCATCAGGAAGATTCAGATTGTAGGAGATGTGTGGATTTTGCTGTGCTGTACAAATACTTTCAGAAGATAACAAAACTTTCTACTGATGCCTCTCTTTCTGTGTTTTTCCATAACCTGGCATTAGGTCAAACCTCATGGGAACCAAATTTACAGTCTATGACCATGGCGTTAATCCAGTCAAGGCACAAAGTCTAGTGGAAAAGGCTCATACAAGACAGGAGCTTGCAGCTATTTGTTATGTAAGTACTGCCTCTCCCTTTTTGCCCCTTTCTTTGTGCCTGGTTACTGAGGAAACACAGCTTGCCAAATCCTGCTGCTGCAAGCCTCCTCCACTTAACTTTGGAACTAAGTGACCAATTTCAACCAGATACAACAAGAGGCAGAGGCCTCACAGATAAATTTTTTAATCAAGTTTAATGAAAAGAGTTTAATTTAATTAAAAGATAAATGAAAAAAACCCAAAAACTTAAATAATCAGTATCAGGACTGGGAGAAACACCCAAACTAACATCTTTATTACCTTCTTATCTGGCCTATTCAGTGTGTGGCCAGTCAGCACATGCTTTACATGGAGCCAGCCACAGCATTAACTGCCTCTGGCCCAGCTGGTATCTGGTAGACCCTGAGAAGAAACTGGGAGTACTCTGTGAAGCAGAATTAGTTTTTGCAGAAGCAAAGGCATTTTGAGGGATTGGAGGGAGCTGGTATTATTTCAGTAGCAGCTTGTTGGTGGTAAGGATGTGGTTCCAGGGTAGACTGTGATTCACTATATTTGTTTTAGAGATCTTCTGCTCTTGTGAATCACCTCAGTATAGGATTCAGAGTAAGGAAGCACTTGTGGGCACTAGAGAATTACATGAGAGTTCTCATGTCACATTGTTTCATATTCCAGTCTTACAGTTTGAGTAGAATTTGAGGTTTCCTACAAAACAATTGCTGTCAAGTGGAAGGATTTTATTTTTTTTTTCTCACAAGTTTTTACTTTTCTCGTAGAAGCTTAAAGATGCATTAGCCTACTGGAGCAGCATCTTGAGATTTTTCTTTTGCTCTTGATCTTAATTCGCACTTGGAAAAAAAATTACTGTGATAATTCCAGTACTAGCCTGGAGGTACAGAAGTATCACAATGTATTTTCTTTGTATATCTTCAGCATTCTTCAGTTTGCTACCTAGCTGGACACAGCAAAGTGTTAGAATGAGCACAGACAGTTAATATGAAGTCGGCTTTTCAGAATTAAGAACTTTTATCTACAAGGAGTTCTTAAAGTTTAATATGAATAAAACCAACACTCTCATTCTTATATATGCCCCTAGATTTTTTTTTAAGTGAAGTAATAGAGGTTGCAGCTCCAAAGAGCTTTGTTTGTGTCTGCAAAATGCATTAAGGTGTTAAGAGAAACTGTATTACTTCTGTCATTTAATTCAGTACTTCTAAAGGATTCCGGCTTTTAATTTGCCTTTGAGAATTTTAAAGGTTATCACTGACATTGTTACAGAGCACTTTAAATGGATTTTGGCTGATACTGTTAAATGAAGAGTTTGAGAATATCAGGACTTTTTCCTTTGCTTTTTTTTTACTCAATCCACTTGGAACAGTGTCCTTCAGTATTCTGCAAAAATCTGTTTAAGATTGAAGCTTGGATAGTCGCTGTATACTTCTGTTCCTGGGTCTTTTCTTAAACATTTATAAAACTGTATGATTTGAGAGAAAATTGTAGGTGCGTTTTTAAACACAAATATCAGCACTTGAGGAAAAAATGTCATTCATTGTTCAGAAATAATTTAGACTAACTGGTGATACACAGAAAGCACAGAGTCAGATACAGATATTTTGCCTTTTATCATACTTAAGGCTTCTTCACTAGCAGGATTTCTACATATTGCTGCCTCATATGCAAAAAACTTACGCCTGGAAATCGCACTTGTCTAATTTTGTTTTAAATGTTTCAGTAGGCTAAGAAGTGCACTCCAAATTAGTTAATGCATATCTCCTAACACTGTTCTCTAAATGAGAGAAAGTGAGAGAAAACAGTTCACTGCGCTAAAACACAGTTGCAGTTAGAAAACTGCTGCTACAGTTATAGCCAGCAAAATTCTAAAAACTAGTACAAATGGTGATACAAGTTCAGTTTTGTCGTCTTTCCTTCTCTGAGGTGAAGTATCTCATTTACTGAAAATAATGGCTTTCCTTGTCTTTCAGGAAACTAATATCTTAGGATTTAAGGGTCCCAGAAAAATGTCTGTGATCATTCCAGGAATGAACATGAATCATAAGCGAATTCCAATCCGTCCACGAAATGTGAGTTATGAAGTTTGGTCATGTTTCAGATTGACAGAAGAGGTTAAAACTTCCCTGTAGAAGCCCGGGTGTTACTGACAGTCAGGGTTTTTAGGAGCCAGGGCTTTAGGAAGTCTCTGGGAGAGTAAATACAACCTTGCCTAAATGTATTGATTAGTTTGTTCTTGCCTTCTACCTAATCTGTAGCTTTTTGAATGATGTTTATATACTTATGGATATATCCTAAATAGTGTTTGTATCCTTATGGGTCCTTTGGTCAACCAAAATATGATTTACTTATCTCTACATAGTTGCTGTTGCACCTACAAGCCGCCCTAATGGTGGGAGCCTGAGGGTTGCATGGACACAGGACACACTTTCTTCTCCCAGGAGCTTGCACTCTTAGCCAGGCTGTGGATTGCAACGGATAGGCAATAGACAGATAAGGTACTGCTGGTGCAACAGCAAGAGAATAAATACATTTTTGATCGGAATGTTGTTAGGCTTTTTGTAGGAGTAGCAGAAAAGGAGGATCTTGAAGGAGAAGGAGGGATGAGGAGAAGGACAGAGTTTTGTTGAGACTATTTAGTGAGGATTTCTCTTAGATACGAGAGGCTAAAGGCCTCTATATAGCTAAAAGCTTACGGAACGGTATCTGAATGTATGTTAAGGTGTGTGATGAAAATCTTTTTGGTTCCCTAAATGTGGGTTTTATGTTTGGTGACAGAAGACCAAAAGGCAGAAAAAAGAGGTACCAGCTGAAAGGCGTGGTCAATGCTTAAAGCTAGAAAATGGTATTTGCAGTCATGTTGTAAGTAGATACTCCCTGAGGTCAGAGAAATATATCTTCAAGAATGGAAATTGAGAGTCATGAGAGCCCAGAAGAGATTTAATTCTTGTGAGTGATCAGAAAAATAGTATCTGGAAGTGGCCATTTATTCTTTTTTTTTTTTTTTCAATTGGTGTTGCCATCTCTGCCATTAGTACACTAATGGTTCCATGGCCCTGCCTTTAATTTCCCCCCTCCCAAATCGAAATGCACTTAATTGGTGCCAATTCTCAGGGGGGTTTATTCTGAATCTATAAAAAGTAAATAAATATAAAATTTAAAATAACTAAACTGAACAGGAAGTTTTATTTAGGTTTTCCTCAAAAACCCGCTATGGTATCTTTGTACAGTACTGAAGCAGATATTATAGCCCTATCAGTCAGACCTCCACAGCAGGTTGTTTTCTGAGCATTTTTTCCTATTAATACCTTAAGCTTGGACTATGTTTCTTCAGAGCTTTAGCATATATAGTTTGGATTTTATTTATAAGTTGCAGAACTTTTAAAATTAAATCATATGTTATGTTTCACTACAGCCTGAATCTCTTTGTCATTCATTGTTTGTCAAATGTAATGTTCTGCTTTACTTCCTGTTTGTACTTTTTCATTTGATTTCCCTCTGGTTTTCATTCTGTGCATCACTCATTAGATCCAATAGGATGTCATTTAACCTTACATTCTACAGGAGCATTTGGACTTTCTACTGAAGCACCTCAGGGCCTGTGCAGTTAAATATAGATTATTTTCTTTTATTTCAAAATTTAGAATATTAGAAATTGAAACTGGGTGCAACAGGATCAGAGGAAGATTATGAGATTCAGAAGGGATTCATGATAACAGGATGGCAATTATCTGTGGATAATTGCTCCCTTTCCTGTACACACACTTCCTTCCCTATCACTCTTTTTACTTTGAGTGAAAAAGAATGCTTGGTCTGGGAATCTATGAAAGTATCTTCCTGGTACTTGCAGAAAGTATTCAGTAGGACTGACTTTAAGTGTTAGGGTTAAGACTGAGTAGGAGTTTAAGTGATGTCATTGTGTTTCATTAAACAGGGAATGAAGTGACAGAGTGCACACACAAGAGAGGTGGTAGTCAGAGGCAGAGCCATTGCAAGTCTGATAAATACATTTCTTTCTTCTGAACAGGAGCATGAGGGTCTGCTGTCAAAATGGCAAAACAAAAATTTAGAGAACCTCATTGAGTTGCACAACAAGGCTCCAGTCTGGAATGATGATACTCAGTCCTATGTTTTGAACTTCCATGGAAGGGTCACTCAGGCCTCAGTGAAGAACTTCCAGATTGTCCATGACAATGACCGTAAGAGTCAAGTGGAGAGTGTGTGGGACTTATTTAAACAGGGAGAACCCAATTTATTTCATGAGGGTTGGGAGGAATAGGACACCCTTCCTAGAGGAGGGAAACTGGATAAAGGAAGCTAGCTCAGGATTTCTGGGACTTCTGAACTGTCAGGAAAATTATATAATTTTCTCCTTTTCTCCTGGGTGGATGCAGACTCTGCTATCCCTAACTGCAGCAAAAGAGGGGGCAAATGAAACCTCCCTGAAGTGAAAGAAAAGGTTTAATACAGCACCTTCAGGCTAACAAAAGAATGGTTTGAGCTTTGGTAATAGAGGTAATAATTTCTAGAATAGCACAGTCACTCTAGAGGACAAATTCCAAGGCCACTCTGGTGGGAAAAGATGGATACACCAATCACATATATTTGGGACTAGCAGATGTGGGGGGATTTTGTGGTTGGGTTGTCTGGCTTTAAAAAAAAAAAAAGTTGTTTTTGTTGGTTTTTTGGGGGGGTTTTTTTTGTTTGTTTGTTTGTTTTTTGTTTCGCTATGAAATTGTTCATCTCTGAATGTCTTTTCTCCCCAGCTGACTACATCGTGATGCAATTTGGTCGTGTAGCAGAAGATGTGTTCACTCTGGACTATAATTATCCTCTCTGTGCTCTTCAGGCCTTTGCTATTGGACTCTCCAGCTTTGATAGTAAACTGGTCTGTGAATGAGGGACAGCAGAAATGAAACATGGAGCTCACTCTGACCCCTACAACTTGTAAGAGTTCCAGGTGTAGCAATGAGGAGCATATTGGAAGGGAAATGGTGGACAGACTTCAGCAGGCTCATTAGAAAACCAATTCCAGCCCTCAGAGCATTGTGAGAGTTGACAGCAGACCACCATGGGAGCAGCCTCTCTATGGATTGTGGAAGAGCAAGAAATCTAGGTGATGTTTATCTCATTGGTGTTGATTCTGCTTTTAAAATCCTTGTTTACAGATGCTGCATGAGAGTGTGCTAAGCCCACTTATTGGAACTCCTTGCAACCAGGATTAGAAAAATAATGGCTAAATGTTCATTTACCTTGAAGCTTCCACAAGCCTGGGAGACAATGCTACTGAAGAGTTCCTAATCAGATGAATTCAGAAAAAAAGAAAACAGCTGGAATAAGACATTGGCACTAACACAACACTTTTACTCTGTGGAATGATTGATTGTCTGCTAGGATTGATACTCCATTTCCCTTTCAGTATTCTAATTTCTCTTTATCCCTTGACAGTCTTTTTACCAAATGAGGAACAATCAGATCTCAAACACTCCCTTTTCAATGGGTGATATTATATTGTTACTTGTTACTTCTACCCATGTGGAAAATGAGACTGAGTAGATGATAGAATCTGGCTGAATTTGGCAGAAGGTAGTATTGTAACTATATTGTTAGTACCCCTTCTGAAAAGCAGTGTTGTGATTGATTGAATCTAGACTGTAAACTGATGAGAAATATTTTTTAATTTTGCCATTGTTTGTGAAATTTGCTATGTTTTTATGTATAAGTTTGTGACCAATTTTGGTTTTTTTTTAACATGATATTATCTCAAGGCAGGACATTAAAGTAGATTCTGTATAAATAATTTTAACCTGACTATAAGAAGGAGTTACCTCAAAAAGAGATTACAGATATTTTCAAAGGCACCACTAAGTTTAATGTCGTTGTGCCACGATGCTTTGCAATGTGTCCTTCCAATGTTCCATTTTTAATACTGGATGTACAGTATGGAGACTGTGTGTCACAGCATGGAACATTTGATTCATGTGGCCTTAACTCACCAGAGTGGATTGCAGCTCGGTGTGGCCTGGAGGCCTCAGTGCACGCATCTCCTGTGTACTGAAACAGGGAACAGTTACTGTCTTGCCTGCTTCTTGCCTATTACACGTATTCATAATGGTTTGGAGAAGTCTGTCCCTCTACTGAGACAAGAATTAGGTGTTCTTTAGCTTTGGATATTGTCCTTATCAGCAGACTAACTCTGTTTCAAGCTGCAAAGAGCAGATATATTGCTTTTGGTCTCTAGAGTCTTTGCAACGCTAGATATCACTTGTGCTTTCAAATTAACAAAGCTTTGTGAAGACGTTTTCTGATACTGCCAGGAAGAATAATGATTGTAATCACAAAGTAAATACTGTATTTAAGTGTAAAATATGAATTGAGGCTGAGAAGTCCAGTTCTTGTATCTTTCAGATGAGCATTTTTCAGTAGCTGCTGAGATATTTTCTTGAGATGATCTTATCAGAAAAGCAGTCTGTGAAGAGAACTTGAGTGCTGATGGATCTGTTTTGTGCCTTCCTGCTCATCAGACTGAGGATGAGACCTGGCGGTGTTTTTCAGCTGTGCTCTGCTGAAGTCTTAGCTGATGGTTCTGCATTCCCTCTGCCCATCCGGGGAAGGAAATCAGTTGGAGTACCTGTGTGATTATATTCCTGACTAGGAATGCGTGAAAAAAATTGATTTATGTTATTTTGGGGTGACCTGAATGTAGGATGCTAATTTCTGATTCAAGATGATTTTCTGTGTGCCCAGAAAGCATCATTTTACTTAGCATCCTTTTACTTAATTAGCCCTGTCAGCAGTGACTCTTCAAGCTATTTGTTGACATCAAATGATTCTGTCACAGCCTCTCAGTCAAATTATGCAGACAGATTAACTGATTCAGTGGTCTTTATCCGATACTGTTTTACATTAATTGTATTTATAACTTTTATATCTAAATAAAAATAAACTAATTTATATACTGAAAAGTCTTTCATTTTTTTCCTTTTTTTTTTTTGCTGTCACTCGTGGGTGTATTTTGTTCCTTTTCTATGATGCATTACCTCAGTTTCTTTCTATCTTCTTGAATCTCATCTGTCTTCTTATTCCTTCTTTTCCTTTGTAATTCTCAGTTCACTTTCTTTGTGGGTATTTTTCCCATACACGTAGAAATCTGGGAATAAATGTAAGGTAGTCTCTCTAATACTTTAACACACACACACACACACACCCATTATCAGGTCTTTCCCAATAGTTCTTGGTTTCTATTTGATTGTTTAAGCTAGTTGCATTTCTCTGCCCCATTTTTAAAATGTTTTTCCCAGCATCCAGTGAGGATGGTTCCATTTGAAATGGTTCTTACTGCATTTTCCTACCGTTCATCTGAACCCACCCAACTGTTGAAGTATACTAACATATTTTTTGTAAATCAGGTACTGAAGTCATACAAGGCTAGGAAGAACATCAAGCAGAAGTGGTTGAATTTTCCTATTTTAGAGATGTATGAACTTCAGTAAGAGGAGAAATGATGGATCTGATAATCAGAAACCGGCACAGCTCTCAACATGCAAGCCTTATTCTTCTATTTTTCCCACTATTTCCATCTGAGCCAAATTAGTCTTAGAGGGTAGAGAAAATAAAGTGGGAAGCACAACTGGGCATTTGTTCTTAACGCAGTCATATTAGTTGTATACATGCAAATGTAACATGCTTGAAATCCCAGAGATGTGTTAAGGAAGCATATTAAATGGTTAGATTTGAATCCTCAAGGCAGGCCTAGCAGATGGAAATGGCTTCTAGACTGCTATAGGCTCTTGGGTTTACAAACATCAAAGACAGTGAATGATTTCTTGCTCTTTTAGGGCTGAGTCTCACTCTCACTGAAGTTTTGCTGCTGAGTTTGGTAGCAGTAGGACAGGAGCTTTTGTTGCTATTAGCATAATTATTATACTTCCCTTGGTGGTGTGCTTCTCTACCTGCTGGGATTAACAAATCAGTTAATCTCTCTGTTGACAATGAATTAGGTTTCCTATTCGTGGTAGAGAAGACAAGCAAACCCTTCCCTGTTATTTACAAGTTGACTTAAGAGCTAGTGTGTAATGTGAAATGGAGCTATGGATAGACTCCTCCTTTCGCAGAGTCAGGAATCTCTGCCACAGGATCAAACTGTTGTACCTTACTGCAGTTTGGAACTAGTTCAGAACTAACGAAGTGCCTTAAGTAATTCTAGGGTCAAGAGATCTGGCCCAGCATACAGTTATGAAAAAGAGTAAAAAGCAACACTGATGTGTAAGGGCACCCTTACTAACATGGAAACCAGCTGGCTCCCACTATGAGGTGGCAACAATTGAAAGCCCTGCCATAAAGAAGGCAGAGATCCAGTACAGGTGTTAACTCTTGTATCTTTTGTTCACTCTGTAGTTACTGTTTTCTCGTTGCATCCCTTAAGGTGTTCTATATTGAATTATTTCCTCACTGGAAGCTGGAGGGTCACTTCCTTTGTTCTAAAATGGGAGAAAAATCCAGAAGCAAAGTAGCTTCACCAACATGCTTTAAGCTAAAGGCTATGTTAACTGTAACCTGCTCTGGTAATTTAACATTCAACTTAAAGAATACATAGATGGGTGAATATATTCCAGAGGCTGGAATTTTCAATCCTTTAATTTGATTAAATTAATATATCCATATAAGGTGACCCATTGCACTGTCTGCAGTGAAACAGATGAAAGTTTTGGTGAAAACAAATAATTATTTTTAAGCTTAATTGATTTGAGCCCTTTATTTATTATAGGGAAAGTAATACTAATTTACTATGGGGGGTGGGAAGGGCTTTATTTTAAAAACTGCATAAGAATATAATTCTGATAGGGTTGGAGAATTAATCTGATAAGTTTGCCCAGCTCTCTCAGATTTCTATCCTAACTGGAATCGTATGGTTCTGCTTTAGCTCCAGTAAAAAACCCCAAACAACCCACCACTAAAAAATCTGTATTCTCCTGACTGAGTTTCCATCTGCAACTGACTGAAGTCCTGCAAACAATTTGTGTGATGATTCACAGGAAGGAATAAGTTTCAATTCCTTCTCTTTGAGCTGCGTTGATTTGGCAAGGAAATGGGAGCAAAACAATGTTAGTCACATAGTTATGAGACCTGGCCTAGAATTCTCACTGAATATATGTGACAAGAAGTGAATTACCTTTCATATACATAGGTTGGTTCTAAAAAAAATACATAAAGCTTAATAGATACAGTGACTAAATTAATTAATTACAGGGCTTTATATAAAAAAAAAAAACCACCCCCCCCAATTATCTCACTGAATTTTGTGACATCGTCTTACTTATACTATATATATTCTTCATTCCTACGGTTGTATCAGAAAACCTTTTTAAAATGGAATTTATGGGGTTTGCCGTCTGGTTTCTGAGGCCTTAGGACAGATTCAGGACCTGTTGCCAGGTCTTTGCAATTTTCACTGCAATTTGAAAGAGTTAGGAACTTTTAAAGTTTTGGTGTCTTAAAAAACCCTCAAGTTTCTTCAATATACTGAAGTTTTAAGGAAAGAAAACCACGTTATAATTCTTCACAGGTAGTTACGTGCACACCAGCCGTCTGTAACAAAATCACCTGCTGGAGCCGCGGGAAAGTTTGGTTTGCCGATGTAGCTGCATCCACCAAACTCCTGTTAGGATGTAGTTGCATTTAGTAAACTTGCTGCTTTCCTACTGCTTTCGTTTTGGGAATGTGGCTTTCCAACCCTAGTGCGCTTCTCAGTCTCATATCAGCATTTTCTAGCGCAGTACGCTGGCATTCCTGTAGGAACAGGTAGGAAAGGAACAGCTGCGACGTGAGACTGAGAAAAGCCACGGCGAGACATCGCTCTGCGGGTGGGTGGGCGAGCTGCCCGGGCTGCCCTCGGGAGAAGCTGGCTGCCCTGTCGGCCTGGGGCTGATTGTTTCGCAGCGGCTCCGTGGGGCTGGGTGGAAATCACGGCCCTTCTCTGAGGGGCTCCGCAGCCGCCGGAGCCCCCTCACGGCCTCTCGGTCCACCGCCCCAGGAAAGCGCCAGGCAAGCGGCGGCGCTCACGGGGATACGAGGCCGGCCCGTCCGGGCCGCGCACTCCAAGTTCTCCCGCGCCGGGGCCGTGCCTGCCCTCGATTCCCGGAGGCGGCGGCGTCCCGCCCGCTCCCAGAGCTGCCGAGCCGCCCCCTTCCCCCGCTCCC
>VWZN01021493.1:163324-197077 GCA_013396955.1 Regulus satrapa
GGGTGGGGGTGTGGGGTGTGTGGAAAGAAGCTCCTGTACGGTTCATAGAGATGCGCTTGGGGAGGGTGAGAAGGAGGAGCAGTACTTAATGTAGTAAATTTTAATGTAAATTATGAAAGATTATTTTTTTGGGGGGAAAATCAGAACAAAATAATCATAAAGAAGTCTGTCTGAGAGAAGGCACATAGGTTGTTGTAGGGCATTTACCAAAAGACGAGGGAATGCTTTCCCAGTTCAGTTATTCTGAAGTTAGAATTGAGTTTTGGTGGCATGCCACAGGAAAGGATTAAAGAAACCCCAAACAAACCAAGCACACACAAAAAACCAAACAAAATGTTTTCCGGAGTAATCGTTTATCTTATGCAGATAATTCCGTTTAAACAATTTCTTGCATGGGATGCTAAACATGGGGCTTTTTTTTTTTAATTATTATTTTAATTGCAGAAGAGGGAAGAAGTGTAACTCTACATGTTTTAAGGACTCCTGTAAAGTATTTTGTTGTGAACGATCACATACGTTAAAAAAAACCCACCCTAACAAAAACAAACAAAAACTCAGAACTAACCACAACTAATTACCAACTTTGTTTTTGTTTAACAAAGCTGGCGTTACGCTTATGTTACTTTCTAACCTTAACAGTTGAGTTCTGGACTCCTTTACAAATAAACAATGCGAAATACTTTTCAAGTGCAGGGGGCTGAGTAGGAGGAAAGGAGATTTAAGGATCGGATTTATTTTTCTCTTTTCCTGTTGCTGGGGACAGGTCGGCTTTCCCAGGACCTCACTGTGGTGTCTGTGTGCAGAGCGAGCAGAGCATTTGTTCACCTGTCTGTCCATCTGTCCGGGTAGATGTGAGAGGTTTTATTGTTCTCCCGCAGAAGGAAGTGGGCAGCGGGACATGGCAGAGAGTAACGGGGAGGAGCGAGAGGAGCAGAACCAGGGGGAAAGCAGAGTGGGTACGTAGTAAGTGCTGGGGCTGGGCTGGTGCTGCTGTACAGTCACCTGGGTAATTCAAGCCTTTTGCTTTCGATAGCTTTTTCTCATTACAGAGAAGAGCCTGGGATCATCCTGCGGTGAATACAGAGGGACCTGTTTATTAAGGCTGCTGGGTGCTGAGGGACTCCGTGGTTTTCTCTTGAACTTGGGTTAGCAGAGTAAAGCCAGTCACCTTTTCAGGTTTTTTTGAAGTGGGTGCAGTCACCTTTTCAGGTTTTCCTGAAAATCCCAGTGGGAGAATGGGTCCCTTACACTTGAGCATGCAACAGTCTTATCAAATCTCTACACTGGGCTATCAGCTCATTGTTTGCCTCCTCTTGGAGGTGATCTTGGAAGCAAATAAATGTTCATGAGGATGATTATCAGGAATTTCTCCACTGTCCTGGATCCTCCCACTTCTTTTGGATTTTTAAATTAATGCTACCGATGGTTTTGAAGTATTTTAGGCTGTTATTGTGATGAGTATTTTAATGTTGCTGTGTTAAAGAACATCTGTGGGAAAACGATACGAAAATAGTTCTGCCACGCTTTAAAGAGAAAAAGGGCTCCACGGCACCCTATCTTGTCTGTGGCTTACATAAAATTACAGTTGCTGTTGGTTTTTTTACTCAGGTATCAGTTTCGCAGAATTCAAGTAGTGTGAGTAGAGTTTTGAGAGGGTTGCTGAAAAGTATTGTTTCCAAGAGACGTAGCTTTCATCTCTGTTTGCATGCTCATTCACAGCTTTCCTTCCTTGGTATTGTTATGTGTCCTTTCCTGTATCTTTCAACTCTTGGTTCCATCCCAGTGTAAGCCCAGGGGTGGGTCCACAAAGAATTGAGGCTGGCAGTGCTGTGGACCCGTCCCCAGAACCTGAAAGTGCCCATTTCCTTACCTGTCACATCTCTGTGCTTTGTCACTGGCAGGGACACTGGCACTGCTGTTCACTGTGCCGGGGCTGATGCAGAAGAAAAGTAACACTCGCTTTTAGCATGTTCATTTTCAGCTACATCTGTCTGTTCTCTCTCCAGTTAATCATACGGTCATGTGCTGGTGTGTCTGGAGAAGGGGTGCAATGACTAGGGAGGTAAAGGGTGGGAGAAGAACGGGGACATTTTTTAAACAACCTTTTTCCCCCACCTTAAGTAGTTCCTTCTACCACGTCTTCAGTAGCTCCTGTGAGAGCAAAACTATTTTCTCTTTTAACTGACCACGACTGTATCTTAAGAATGTGAAAATTTAGTATTACCTTTTTAAAAAAAAATCTATTATACTTTCCCTATAGCTCATGTTTGTCTTTTGTTCATTTGTTAGGTTTGGGATTTGGTTTGTTTCTTCCCTCCCTTTCCCCCATGCTCTGTAAAAGTTTTCTTGGGCAAGTTTTTCATCACCCAGTGTACAGAATGTACAGCAGAAAAGTTTCCTTACTCTACTGCAACAGTTTTTGTCTTGGTGTATATTTCTCTGAAATTACTGGTTATTATTTCTCTCTGCATTTATATCTTCTAAGTTTTTACAAGCTACTAATGAAGGAATAATAATAATAATAATAATAATAATAATAAATTATTAGAGGTTTTTTGTACTCTTCACTTTCTTTGGTTTATTTGCATTTCTTTGTCAGAATGAGATCAAATGTTCCTCAAGTTGGAGAGATTAATCTCTCTACATTGCCTGAAGTGATATCTGAGCCCAGGCAGATTAAAGTCACATTGGTCATTTTGCAGATACATTTGCTTTGCAGACAACTCTCTCATTTGTTCAGCATTCTCACTCTTGCCTGCCTTTATCTCTGCTTCTGGCAGGGATTTTTTTCTTTGATTTTATCTCTGGGTTTTCTTTGCATTACTTTTTCCAAATATTTATCTCCCTTGCTTCTTTCATTTTCTTTTTGACTCTTAACACCCTTTGACTTGTTTCTACCCACTGCTGTTTGTAAACTTCATTCTGTATCGTGCACAAGTTTCATTAACATTACCTTGAGTCAGTCTTAGCTCTTTAATTAAGATGTTAAAGACAACTAGCAAAGATCTGCCGCCACCCAGTCGATGCCCTCTGTATCTGTTGGTTCTGTTTGAGTCTCATATATCCTATGTCATTATGCATGGTTTTGAAGCCATTAGTTAATTTCCTAATAATACAATCAGTGCTCTTCAAAGCCAATCTGAAGTAATTTTTAACTGTGATTTCTGTAGTGAGTAATAAATAATAATAATAATAATAGTAATAATAATAACAGTAAACAAATACTATTTTAAATCTCACTATTTCTTGTTGTGCACTGTGCTCTTTTCATTCCCTACCTTCACAGCATTTCTATCTTCCTTTAAGGAGCAATCAAGTTTATTAGGATTTACTGTAATGAATGCTCCTCTCCAACTTCTGCCAACAACCATACTAAATAAATGCCCAGTGTGTTCCTTTGTGGAGCCTTGAGCTCTATGGCAAAAAAAGCCTTGAGTTGGTATGCATGGAGCTCATTACAAGCCCTGAGATTAGATTATTAGAAAGAGATTTTTGGGGATAGGGGGAGGTGGTGTTTTGTGTTCTTGGGGGGTTTTGGGTATGGGGGAAGGGTTTGTTAGGTTTTTGGTTTTATTGTTCCTGCCCCTTGGGTCCTCCTTTTTCTGGAGATGATGTGGTCACTCCCCTTTGTTTTTAACACCATATGAATTAGATGTTTTCCTGCTAGGGAGGGGCAGGTTTTCCAGTTCCTGGTGCTACTGGCTGAGTCACTGGCTCTGTTTTTCTGTTCTCTTTTAAGTTTATAATTACCTTGTTCTTACCTTCCTTAGAATGTGATTGCTGAAGGGTAGGTGTTTTACACTCCTGTGTTTCTGAGACATGAGTGCCAGTGGCTTTCAGAGCCTGGGTGCAAGCCTTCGAAACATCTGCTTTGCTATTGCCAAAGAGAAAATAAATCAGCGTAGCCCTCAAAGTGCCTCCCTTCCAACAGTATGGTAACCATTAATGACAGATGTCCAGGCAAAGTGTAATCTCTTGTAACCTGGACTGCTTGAACTAAGGAGGAAATGTCAATAGAACACGGAGCAGGTGTATGCTGAAATGGAAAGGGAGGATTTATTAATGCGGCCTAAGTTCATTTTACCTGATCATATATCTCTGTAGCTCATTGAAATAAAGCTCCTTTATACCAGACTATCAGGATTTAGGCAGATCTTTTGGTCTGAAAATCTTGTCAGTTTAGGGGGGAAAAAAAAAGATGTAAAGGAGAGGTTTGTGTAAGAAGATTATATCCAAACATACTCACTGCTCTTTTAATTGTCTTTATAAAAATAAAATAATTAAATTCTATTTATTTCTCTGCCCCCACTTCTTTGTGAAGGATTTATGTGATCAGAAGAAAATAACTGTGCAAGGTGGAACAAGTAAATCTCTGCTTCTATCCATCTAGTATGCAAACTGGAAAATAGAGTAGCAGCACCTTTTTCCACTGCTTTTGGTCACAGGTTTTATTTGCAAGGACATGCTTTAAAAATGAGCAGAGTCTGTGGTTGTCTGTGTCCCTTTAAGAATCTAGTTTTGCTTGGCTAGCTGCCCTTGCTCTCCTGTAGATTAATCCAGCAGAAAGTGTATAACCTGTTGACCTTCCTGGCGAGAAGGGTCTGGAAGGGCAAAGAGAGAAATCAGAAGGTTCATACTTTCCTGTAATATCTGGGGACTAGTTTAACATCTTTCAGTTTTTTTGGCATTTCTTTTTTTTACCGATTCCTGTTTGAGGGTTGGGGTTGTAATTACAGATTCTCATTATTTTAATTTGCTTTCTGTGAAATCACTCTATGTTCAGCAGGTTGGAGATGTTGGCATGTTTATACCACATTTAGAGAGAGGAAAGAGTTCTGAACTCAAAATTACACTGGTCTGAGTTGAGGGTGGCTTCACTGTCTCTTGTATCAAACTGGTGGGAGCACTGGAATCTGGCAAAAGTGTCTAGTGTGTGTTTGATTGGAATTTTCACACTGTTTTACAGAAAGGTTGATTTTCCCCAGTATCAGCCTTAAGAACTGAATGTGTAAGCAGTGAATGTTGACCTGCTGCAGGATCCAGATGGAATGTATGCTCCAAAACTGAGCTGGGGGTGGTGTCCAAATACCCCAGGAGAATGCAGCTGGGTTGGTAGCCATGGGTAGGGTTCATTCATGTGATGCATGTGCTTCATTGTGGCTGTTCTTTACTTAGGCATTGCCTTATGACAAGCATCAAGCCCCCCCTTTAAGCTAATGCCTGACAACTAATAAAATCAAAGCGCATGTGTAATTGATTGACTGAAGGAGGAAAAGTCAAAAGAGCACTGAGCATTGGTCCCATTTTATATGCCTGTTCTGCCTGTTAGTGATTTGATTTGTCTTGAGCCTTTAGTAGAGGGCTTAGTCCTGACCAGACAGGCCATGCGCACAACACAGACCACCTGCAAACTCCACCGAAGGGGAAATTTGACTGTTGTGTGATCACTGTCTGTCTGCTCTCTTGTAAGTCTCTTAGCTCAGCTATTTCTTTTCTTGGAGACTGACCATAGTTTTGGAGCTAAACATTTTCACTGCATTGGATGAGATTTGCAAACATCTGTCTTTGGTCCGAGCTTACGTTCAGTTCTGCCATTAGTGTAATGGGAAACTAAGTGTGTCACAGTTGTGAGGCTGTGCTGGAACATCTATCTTTGAGTCCTAGACTAGAGATTGAAAGATGTCATGAGCAGGAGGCAGGATTAGGAAATAAGAATATGATTTTGGTATCATAAAGTGAGCATTATGAGTCCCAGCTTAGTGTTGCTTGTCAGCAAACGCTTAAAAGATGCTCTATTTCCAGACAGTGTTAAACCTGAGCCCCTCTGAAGTTACCACTTGCATTTGCAAATCACTTTTAAAGTTAACTTTTTCTTGCCTTGAAGTTCTTCTCTAGATTTTAGCCTTATTCTGATTTTTCCATCAGGTGGTTCACTTCATGCCCTATTTTTTCCCGTAGGTAAAATGGGGACTTTTGAGCCAATTGTTGAGATTTTCAGGACAACTGAGTTTCAATGAGTTTAGGAGCAAGGTTTTTTTAGGTTGCTATTGAAGGTTCCCTATCCTTTAATAATCAAGTGAATTATCCTTTAATAATTAAGTGAACTCTTTGGGAAAATGCTCAGCTTGATTTATTTCTGTCTCTAGCTTGGTTTGGTAATTCTCAAGTCATTTTAGTCAGTCACTATCTACACCTGTATGTATGTAACGGGACAGTTGCAGTTTTTCTGTGTTGGCTGGCACCAATGCTTCTGTGATAGAAAAGGGATGTGATTATTTAACTCCCTCCTGGTTTCTTGCGTTCTAACCAGCTCCAGGGAGAAGGACTCCCGGTGACTGCTGCTGCTAGCACGAGGGTGACTAACCATTTTCACCCTGCCACAACCTTCATCTGTTTGGCAAGCTGTGAAACACATGCCACATGTCTTGGAAAGTTAGGGAGAATGGGAGCTCTGGGAACAGTTCCCACATGGGAGATAACAGTGACTCCCCAGGAATTCCACTGTTCCTTTGAGAGCTGGGGCCAGCCCAGTGCGTGGCTCAATCCCAGCACAACCTGTCTGTGTCAATCTCTGCTGCCCTTGCCGGCTCATTTTTCTCTCCCAGCTGAGACATAAATCACCCAGTAGTCATTTTGTCAGTCCCGGGGTGGTGGCCTTGTGATGTGGCCTGTACATGAGCTGCCCACTGCTCAGGATCGATCCCCAAGCTGGCCACCCCTAGACTAGTGCAATCAGAGCTGGCCTTTGGCTTTTGTTGTTGGGTTGTGGGTTTTTTTCTCCCTTCCTTAGGGGCAGCAAGGCTATGTGCTCTGTTTCCTTTATCTCTAGTATAACTGATTGGGTGGTGTGCAAGGCCACACACAGCCTTATCACATCCTTTTTGACTGCATTATCCAGGGCTGCACTGGTGGAAGTTCTCCTTTCTCCTTGCTTTGATTTATATCACTCTACTTGGACACTACATCCTCTCTCTGTTTCAGCCAGAGCTCGCTACAGCGATCATTTAAGAGTTGTTTTGCTTTGCTCGGGAAGTCAGGTGCCTTTTGAACAGCAGCTGCTGCAGGCAGTTTCAGTGTAGCAAACAAACCAAGCTTGATTTTGTGTTAGGCAGTGTGACAAGCATTCAGCTGGAGCCCAGCCTCTTGTTGGATATGATCTGAGGCTAGTAGTGCTTGTTCCTTTGTAAGCCAGCCTTATTCAGTGTTGAGACTGAGACAAAAATATCTCCATGCAGCCTGTGGATGTAATGACTGTATTATTACCTTGCCCGATACAGAGAGACAAATCTCACTTCTTTCCTCCTTGCCTGGCACTGCTGCTAGTTAAGAGCTTTTACTTCCTCTGCAGCCAGTAACATTTACCTTAACTGGTTTTATTAATGGGATTATGCAGCATTACTCTGCTGTCCTTGGTGGAGAGGGCTATTCACAGGGAATAGCCAGCATTACTCAGGATTGCAGGAGGCCCGGGGCAAAAAGTGAGGTGACAGCCAGGCTCAGCCCCTGGCTAAGCTGTTATGGAGTGTTTGAGCAAAGCCCTCTCGAGAGGCCCAGTGAACTGCACCCACCCATCTCCGCTGTCTCCAGGTTGCTTTAAGGATGGGAGTGAGCTCCTAAGGAGCCTGAGGAACTGGTTGCTCTCTGCTGCTGCAAAAGTGCTGTTACCTTCCTAGGTACAATTCAGTGCCAATTGATCTTGCTTCAGCTGAATCTTTATTTTTTTTCTCTAGGGACCCTATAAACGTGGCCATTATTTTTGTCCTCTTTTGTCTGGGAGCTTTAACAAATCTTATTTATTGATGAATACCTGCTTTCCCACCTTTTCCCTTTCCGGTTTATTATTCCTGCAGTCTTTGAGTTGCACCATCTGGGAGCTACTCATCTACTGATTGCATTAATTTTTCTCTTTCAGAGGAACTAAGCTATTCTTGTAGTGTCCCATAGAATTTCCCAGTCTTCTTCCTCTGGTAAGTTTGAATGCTATCTTCCATCTTGTACCTCGAACAATAGGTTTCTTAGTATTCTAGACTGTTGTTTCCCTAAACCCAAATCTCCTTGTATCACTGCATTGTGTAAGTTCATTTGCTAGGTGTTCTAGATGGGAGTAAGTGGCTGGTTGCTCCTGTTTCCAAGTTTTCTTATTGTTTTATATATATAATAAACTCTATAGCTTGAGCAGCAGTATATCACCTGTTATGGCTGAATTGTTTTTTTTTTTTTTTTTTAAATTCTCTGACTGCTGATCAGATATTAAAATGTTGCAGTTGAATCCTCTATAGTAGCAGTATTTGGCTCATATTACCAAGGTAGTGAATACCGGAATTGCTGGAGTTTGTTTGCATTTCAATGACACCAAGAAGTACCCGTAAGGTGAAGCAATCCCTGTGCAAAACCCACAGCCTGCAGTTAGTTCAGTGAATGAGGCCGAAGGTGAAGGGATGTTCTTGGTAAAACACAACCTTTCACGAGACTTTCTCAGGGCGAAGCCAGCTCCGGAGCAGGAGTGGAACCGCCTGTCAGACTCCACACGGCTGTGCTGGCAAGTGCCCCTGCCTGCGAGGGGTGAGTGAATGGGGACCTCTGCTTGGTGTGTTGTGCTCCATTCCAACAGGGAAAGGGGGTGGCCATGGAGTGGGGGGAGGCTGTTGGACAGAACAGGTCTAAGAAAACTGAACAACTGGAGGCAGCTGGCTGCAATTTTTCAGATCCTCAGGAAAGTTTGATTTTGTGTTGAGCAGCTGCCACAAGCACTTGAGAGAGAGCTGTTACCAACAGTAATGGCTGAGGGATTAATATTAGAAAGCAGATGTGTCAGACTATGGAGTCTGGTTTAAAGATGTGCTTCCTGTCAATGAGACCTTACTGAAGGGCTCTTGTTAGCTGTCTAGCCCTGCAGGATCTCTGAATCTCAATGAGATACCATGTGTGAAAGGAAAAAGATTTAGTGTTGAAATTATCAGAATTGAAACACTGCTGGAGCTGAAAGATTTTTGTGTTTTCTCCATGGCTTTGCTTTGTGAGTGACTCACATGAAATGACCATGGCAGAAAGAAAAGCAGAGAGCAGCTAGAGTGAATAAGAAACAGTATTTCGACAGAGGGAAACATTAGGAAGGAAGATAGAGATACTGCGGTGAGGAGGTGGAGGTGCTCTGAGGGGCCTTGTGTCTTTGAACATGGGAGAGAACCCATGACTGGACCATGCAAAGAAAGATAGTTAATCATCTCTCAGTAAAATAAGAGTGAGATCAGAATAAAGAAAACTGTTAAGGTACAATCGCAGAAGTAAAAAAAAGGAGGGGGACGTAAGTTCAGGCAGAAGGAGTCCCAGAAAAACAAACACCAACCCCTGTGACCTCTCGCAAAACTTGCTACTATGAATATGGGACAACATCCTCTGATTACTCTTGTTCCTAGAAACTGTGCCTGGTGAGGGAATTCAGATGGGAAAGGAATTGTCTGAGCATGTCTGGGATGTCTGTTTAGTGCTTTCAGGAGTCAAATTCCCTCCACATCAGAAAAAAGCTTTATGATTACAAACTCTTCCATGGGCAGAACTTACAAGTACTAAAATATTTAGTATTATTAGAACATTCAGTAATACAGATCACCATTAAAGTTACCAGGCTGTATGCATGTAGTTACTATTGAATGGAAGACAGAAGCAAATGAAAAGTAGATGCTAATTGAAACATTTGTATTTTGTTAAAGAACTTACTAATGAATATTATTGAAACTTTTCTTATAAATAAGACATTCAACATTCTTGTGCTTTTGATAAGTCCTCTGTTTTTAATCTGATTGTTCATTCAGTGGGAAGCAATTCTACTGCCAGTTTTCCAATTTGAAATCCTAATAAAGTAGTTCATCCCAAGCTTTAACCGCCCAGCTTCTTTTTAGTTTGCTTTGCTTAATTTAATGAGTGGTCATATTGCCCACCACTGAATTCAGATCAGCAGTGCAGAAAACAGAAGGCTTGAAAGTGTTAAGCCAAAGCAGAGACCAGCAGATCAGATAGCACTCAACCAGGACTCTCTGAATTACTGTCTATTGCTTTTATTGCTATTCTATTGTCTATTGCTTTTATTACAGAGTATTGCCTGAGACTGCCCATGGAGCTTACTAGTTAAGCAATGTTATTTAAGAAAACTTTGCAGGCCTTTTAAGCCTTTGGCATCTTAGTGATCTAGACACATAGAGTTATAAGGATTTCCATGGCCATTTCAGTCTATGGAATTTCTTCAGAAGTTACCAAATAGAAGTAAAATTTTTGCTAGTGTGCTCTGTAATATGAGTAATTACAGAGATTTTAGCTGGAGATGGCCAAACATCCTTGATTTTATAGGCTTTATGGCTCCCCATTTTTCGTCATCCATCAGAAATACCTTTAGTATCAAGAAAGGAAAGCAGAATCAGGACCCAAGGTGTAGAAAAGTTGGGATTGATGACAATAGCACATGCTGGTTTTGCTGATCTAGTTGTAGCTTGAGATAAAAACTTATATTGCTGGGCAAGGCACAAAAAGTAAGAAGCATAAAAAAAAGTGTCTGGCCTCTTCAGTATTCATAGAATTTCTTCTGTCACTGCTATTATGTTCCATATCTCCCTTAATTTACACCCAAGTGAGAAAAAGTTCACATATTCTGTCTCTTGCTTTGTGGACTTCTCTTAATGTACAAATGTCATCTGCTCAAGTCAGTGGAACTTTTCTTTAAGGTGTGGAGAAGAGAGTCTGGAGAGGTGACACTGCACTGAATAAGGCATGTTTTCTCCTCCAGTTATTCTGGAGGTTGTATTAGAATGGACCCAGGTTTTCCTGTGTCACCAAAAGCACTTACTGCTGATGCCGAGCCTTGTAATATATGAAATGATCAAGCAACAGCTCCCAGTTGATGAGAGTGTGGTGGGGGGAGAAGAGTTATGCTTCAGATATATTTATTTAGTTTCAACTTAAGAGTGTGCCACGATGAAATCATCTACTAGGTATTCCCCTGTGTCAGCGTGGACACTAAGGAGATGAAAATAACTGGATTCAAAGTAGATGCTTTTAATGGTCATGATGGTCCTTCATTCCCTAGGAGATTACTTTGCCTGTGTGCATTGCTAGGGGATTTGGTTTGACAGCAGAACTACAGCTTCCAGTGGCTGTGGCTTTGGGAGTCTTGTAGTTGAGCAGTTGGAGATGTTTTCATTTGGTGTGAAGCCCGCTGGCTCAGGTGAGATTTGCAGCTCCCAGTGCAGGCGGCATTATGAATACACTGTCATATCTTGGGTTTCATTCCGAACCCTCCATTTTTCAGCCTGTCATCACAAGTCAAAACCAGCCTGGACCTTGTGTTTGCGGGTATTTTAATGTGCCTTAACTATGGAGGGTCTGCAGGGCCTCCAGGGATCAGGGGTTTCTTGGGGAAATATGAAAGGAAGATTTGGAACAGGCAACTTCTCTTTCCCTGTCAGTGTCTCCCTGTAGAAAGCTTATTCCTCTACACTGATTCCCTAGCAGGACAGTCTCTTAAATACCCATGTAATTTTTTATTAGCATCTGACAGTGAAAGGGAAAATGTTTGGTGAGGGAAGCAACTGTTACCCTTCATTTCAGGACCTCTTAAAGTCACATTGCCGGCCTTGGTGTCGTTCACAGTGTGCGTGGGATATCTATCCAAGTGGTTAAAAGCCAAGTGTGAGTTTCCCTTTCTGCCCCTCTCACCTCCCATTTTATTTCTTTCCATGTTCATTAAAGCTCTGAAACTGTATACCATGGATCAAGAGCGTTGAAATAATCTCATGTAGGTGCTGAAATGGATGGATGGGCAGTAGTAGGCCATTCCAGTGTGTTTCAATTAATCTCACAGGAAATAAGTAATATACTAGGTTTTCTAAATGTCTTTGTGAACCATTTGTTAAAATGCAGCATAGTACATTGTATCTAATTATTTGTCCAATTTAACCTGGTGCTATTGAAATTAGTCAAAGGCACAGAATTGTCTTAGTAGTTTCCTTAGCTTTTGGTGGGTTTTGGAGATGTAAAATATGTATCTGCTGCTGTCTAAAGTCATTAAGGAGCAGCAAAACCTTCTGAGAGCCAGTGTTGTCAAATCTTTACAATTTCAGGTTTTGAAATGTTAAAGATATTTAAGAATCTCAGCTTTTATTTAAAAAAAAAATCTGGTATTGGAGAAAATTTTTAAAACACAAAATATGAAGAGATAAGAAACTAAAGAAAAACTTGAAAACAGTTTGTCAGAAAAGTTTCTGGAGCTATGAGCTCTGAATTTTTGAAGTTCTGTGGTTGAATGAATGGATTGCTTTCCCATCAGTAAGGGCATGGCATAACTGCACGTTTTGTTGGTATTTTTAAACTAGTTTTAAAAACTAGTTAACTAGTTATTATTAACTATTTTTTAACTAGACTATTAACCAGTTTTTGACAAATACCACTCTCAAATTTCTCCTTTGTTTCCCTCTATGTTTTCACTGTGATATTTCTGAGCTAGGGAATTGTCATATCAGACCTCTCTCCTTACTTGTGTTCAGTGCAGGTTTGATGATTCTGTTGCTCTTGGGTAAAAGTCCTTATTCTGATATTCTTTTTACCCAGCTCAGTGTGGTGATTGAGAGGGAAGTTTTAAACTCTGGCTGGATTCTCAAATGCCGGCTTGTGAACATTCTTTGTAGGCCAGATAACAAAGCTATTAAAATGATAAACAAACTGCATTGGGATTAAGGCAGAAGAATGATCTGTGTCTTTAGAAGCCATTTGTCTCCTGTCTGGTAGACTGGAATTGTCTGTGTGGTCTGAAGTCAATTCCTCAATGAGGTTTTAGCAGCTCCATTTAAAGGCTTCAGCCTCTCCTGTAGACATTTTAAAGTAGACTATAATTTATTGTAGTTTTCAAGAGCTACAAGCTGCCTGCTTAGGTTCAATGAGAAACCAATTTCTGCTCCTGCTCAGTGGTGAATCTAATAGCCTGAGACTAGTAAGTGGTGAAGAGGCAGAGAGGCAGATGAAACTGAAGGAATTTGCCCAAAGTCGTTCTGAAGCAGTAACAGCAGGCTAAGCACCTTGGTTCTTGACCTGCAACCTGGTGCTGTCATCCCTGGACTCATGGTGCCTTCTGCTCCTGCCAGGATATGGTGCTGGGATTTGGAAGACACTGCATTAAACTGTCTGGCTCCAGGAACGGCTTTTTAAAAGCACAGCTGATCCTTGAGAAGAAATGTCAGTGTTAGAAGTGACACCAGCTACTAACTCTGATCCAGTGAAACAGTATCTAAGAAAATTTCAACCCCAGTGCTCAGTGATGACTGGATAATTCATCACTGCTTTATTTTGCATAGTCTTTCACACAGACTGGAGAGACTATGTGACTTCTCTCACACAGAGAAGACTCCTCTGAGAAGAGCTGGGAAGTGTCAGAGGTAATGAACCGAAGAGAGACTGGATCAGGCTGTTTATCAGAAGGATTTGTAGAAAATGTTTTCATCTCAACATAAATAAAAACCCAACGTGTGATTGAGTTATTGTTTAAGATAAACTTGAAGTAAAACCTTTCCCAGCTGAGATTTTTTTAAAACTCTTTCTGCTTTAGTATCTCCTTTTTCCTAGCGAGGAGGGTTTCTAACTGCCCAGTGGGATGTGCTTGCCATTGCAGGTTCCGAGTCTGCTCCTCCGTGTGGCACCTTGGAGTTTCTAGCTGGCACCATTACCTCCAACGAGTGGAGTTCTCCCACCTCCCCTGAGGGGAGCAACGACTCAGGGGGCAGCGAGGCCTTGGACAAACCCATCGACAATGACGCTGAGGGCGTGTGGAGTCCGGACATCGAGCAGAGCTTCCAGGAAGCGCTAGCCATCTACCCACCATGTGGCCGGCGCAAGATTATCTTGTCAGACGAAGGCAAGATGTATGGTAAGGAGAGAGACAGGCCACAACGTGACACTTCAGGCAGCCTGCCCTGTGCCCCGAATGAGGCTCTGAGTGAATTCCCTTCTCTCAGGTGTTCCCAGGCTGGTGCTGTGCTGTTGGTTGCCTGGAGTTGTATTTAGGAAAATCAGTGTGAAGATTTTGACATTCACAAAGCGGAAAGGGTTATAGATAGAGGTGTCTTTTTCAGGTCATTATCTGTAATGTAGATCTCAGAGCTGAGCATGCTACTGAACTAAACTAACTAACTAACTAGCTAACTATATATATATATATATATAATATCTAATGGCTTCACGGTGTGACAAAGCCTATATTTTATGGTATCTCGTGCTGCTTTCTTCACTGCTCTAGTTGGAGGTAAGAGCAGGTAATGGTCTGCATGTCTGGTGCTGCAGGACAGAAGTTCAACTCCCGAACCCCTGAATGGCTTTGCTGCTGTGCAAACACTTACACTTTGTTAGCTAGCTACACTTTTCAGATCTTAAGGGCAGAAAGTTATGTGTACTCCTTTTCATTGTAGTTTGCCTTCTCATAGCCCTGGCACAAGTATCTTTTAGCTGTGAGTTCTTCTCATCTAGCTAACTAGATACCCAGCCCTGAATACAGAGAAGCTCTGGCTTGCAGCTGCAACAGAAGTCAACTTTATATGTGGCAGGTATGCTTTTGGATTGGGTTCTTTGACCTTTTCCACAGTTAAAATTTATTTTGATTTTGTTAATAGAAAGCTGGTCTGGCCTGGATTCTCTAGCTGAGTATTGCAAGAAGCCACCTGGTACTTGTGTGACTAAAATGCAAAGCAAAAGGCTGAATACCAGTATTTGGTTTTAAGTCCCAAGGTGTAGAGTTTCTCAAAACACTAGCAAGGATCTTATGGAAGACAGCCCTCTTCCTACCCAGTCACTGCTAGCTTTTTTTTTTTTTTCTTTTTTTTTTTCTTCCCCATACATTGGAATATGCCTGTCTTCACAGATCCCATTGTGGGATCCTCCGTGCATGCCCCCGGAGCTTTCTAGGGAGCACTTCACAAGTCATTCTGCAGGTTTCTATGCATCCATCAGGCCATTGTTCCCTGAGCAAGGGAATGGACTGCTCTGACTGTGGGAGCATGGGTCTGGTCTTGTCTACATGGCCTTATTTACAGTGGATGGTGTTACTGGGTACAGGGCTGACTGCCCTGAGGCTAATCTAGGGCCAGTATTCCTAGGCAGATATCAGTTCCTCCTCTGTGCTGGTGAAGACGTCTTGTGGTTGTGCTATGGAACCAACAGGTGAACGGATCTAGCTTAAAGCTAACAGGGTCAGAAAGGAGAAAAGAAGTGAACTTAAATTTGGATACTGCCCAGCTACTTGTGCTGGTATTTAGAGAAAGGATGGTGAGATTTGGAATGAGCAGCCATGACTGAGGTTAAAGTAAGGCTGCTTTAGGGACTGCTTGCTTAAAATGTTACTCAGACTAAAATATTACTTGAGAATCCACCCTACAGTTCTTAAGCACAAACTAGTGACATGCCTCTTGTTGCTCTATGTCTGCATTGCTTTTCATGATGGATGACTTTTAAAATTACTGGTGAAAAATTACAGTTGTGTTTTAAGACTATTAATTTACTGAATGTTTTGCATGGCCCCTGAAGTATTTTAGCTTTGGAGTGAATGTGTCAGAGCAGAGTGAAAGACAAGAAAAAAAATAGAGAGCAGAAGTGAAGCACAAAGGGATATAGAAACTAATGAGACTTAGCTGAGCTTGACTTAAAATGCATTGGTGTTAAGTGGAGCACACCTAGTTGACTGGACTGGTGAACTGCAGAAGGTAGATAACCCTCTTGCAGGGTGAAAAGTTTAGAGTAGGCTCAGAGAGAAGAAATGAAGAGCTTTTCTGCACCCCCTCCCCCACTACTCCAAATGGGAGAGTGTCCCTGCTTGCCTTCAGTGCACCTGTTCCTTGTGTGGATGGTTGGTTCAGTGTGCTCCTGACAGAACCCAGGCACTGATTTATGCCCTCCTTTGCTTACTCGTCTCCAGGATCCAGGCCAAGGAAGTGGGGCCCTCTCTGGGATCTATAGAAAGATATGACCACGAAGGGTGAATAAATATAGTCCCTGGTTTCATCTTCAGTACTCACAAACCAGCTTGTGGAATAGGGCAGGCTCCATGTGGAGCTGGCCCTGCCTCTGAAGGGATGGTTATTTATCCACCCTGTGATCGACTTGCACAGAGCTCTCTGAACCAAGGGGTGAGGTTTTAAAGCGAGCTGTATACGCCTGTTTCCCCTGACTCAAACTGAGACCATTTAAATGTTTTTTTTTTTCACTGAGGAATGGCTCGTGTGGTATTGCTGTTATGGCCAAGATGTGCCACGTCTCAAAATCTCTTCTATATGCAATTTATATGCTTCTAATCTTATGTGAGGCCACCTGTTGTCAGTTTAGGGTTGACAGCTCTTAGATAAAGTGTACTGAGGCAATATGAAGAGTTTGTGCTGTTTTGCTTAAATGCATTTAAAATTGTACAGAAAGTTGTGTTTCACTACAACACAGGCCTCATGCTCATGTTTCCATGCCTCTTCAAAGTCGTCTTGTTTACAGCTCTTTAGACAATACTGCTGATTGCTGAGTGAACTCGATTCCATCTTCACACCAAACTAGCCAAGCTCTTCTCTGTACACTGGTGACCTGTGTCTCGGTTCCTTTGCTGCCTTTCTTTTCCATACTAGACATGTTCCATTTCTGCATGGAGGCAGCATCCTGGCTGACTAAGCTCATGCCACAGCCTGTTCTGGGTGCAAGCCCTCACTGGCCTTTCCAGCAGGCTTTGCTGACCACCTGCTTAAGGCACAAGCAGCTGTCTCGTGTGATATAGAATGCTGTCCTTTCTCCTGATCATTGTGTTGACATTAGAAGCATTGAGTCGGTGGCACTTTCTGCTCTCGTGATTTCTGGTACCACTAAGGTCTTGCAGAATAATTTTATGAGTGTTACCTGCTAAAACACCGTGGGGGTACAGTATTACAAATCTGTCATTTACATTTCCCAACAATGTTTTTCCATGACAGCAATCATATCTGTAGCATTTGTACTAAATAAACTGTCACAGAATTAGGTGTTTGGTATCTTCTGGCATCTTCAGTACTAATGTAGAGGAAGGAGAGGGAAAAAGCTTAGTACCTTTGTGAGATTTGCATGGAGATGCTAAATAGACCAGGTCTCCCAGCATTACTGAGAGCAGAGAAATAAGAAATAGTAACTTGCAACATGATACGTTTTTGAAATTATAAGAGATTCAGTAAGATCTCAGAAAAACCAAATTATTACTTTAGCTGTCCAATGTTCCCTTCCACTGCAGGAACACCTGGATTGGAGCACCTTTTTGCAAGAGGGGCTAGAATTGGTGGCAGTTTGTTAGATGGCTTGTTCTGAAAGAGTCAGTAGTTTAGCAGCTACTTTTCAAACAGCTCAGCCATTTCTGTGATGAGCAGGGAGGGGCAGACAGCTGGGGGCAATCATCCATCTCCCAGGCTGGTGCCATCTGTTTGTGAATTGCTGATAGGAAATACTTAAAGATGTACAAAGCTTCGTGATAGAAGGACAGTCAACCATGTTGCTAGTTAAAACTTGGAGCAGGCAGTGGACCACAAAGTCTTACTTTTACAACATGACTTAAGATGGGATGAAAGGTCAGTTTGATGCTAAAAGCTACCAGGTCACTGATGGTCCCTTATACCCCTATCTGAAATTACTAGGTAAATTTGCAGGATAATGCATTTATCTCAAAGGCAGAAGTTGTTGCCTTTATCTCAAAGGCATTTCATGTTATCCCCAACCTCAAAGAGTCACTAAAAGTAGAACTGAAAAGTAAAAAATCCATAATCCATACATAAATCCAAAGAAGCATAGAACATACACTGCCTGTCCCAGTTCATGAACACTTCTTCCTGAGGGGAAAAGGGGGAGGACCATGATTGTTATTTAAAATATGGAAACCTTCAAGGTGACAGTCTTCAAATGCCTTCCTCTGTATTGTAGTTTAGCATCTTATCTGATGTTTCAGTCAAAGCTATTGACACATGACGAGAATGTGCTCAGTTGACACTGAACTGAATGTTCCAGGTAATTGCAAAATTTGTATTTCAGCTGTGATATCCCTCAGAGTGATAATTTTGAAGTTCCTATCCCTTTATTATTATGATCTAGTGAACTCTAGAACAGCCCTTTATCCTATTATTTTGGAAAAATAAAAGGGATCTTGTATTTTAAACTGTGGAAGACAGACAAAAAACTAAGATTCATGGTATTGGTCAGGATGCAGATTTTACCCTCCCCTCTGGTGGTAGGCGTAATGTTTTTGGAGTTGCTTAATAATGAGGTTTTGTTTCACTCAGTCATCTTTCAGCTTTGCTTTTGTGTGGCTCTGGTTCTTTGTTGTTGACTAGACGAAGCCAGACTTCTGAAGACATTAGCAGTGGGTTAAACTTCTGCTGGAGTTTGTCATGCTTTTCCTTCCATCTCCTTTATAAGCCAAATTTATGGTTCTTTGTGTTAAGCTGTATGTCAACTTAACTGTTTTCTCCATGCGAGCATACAAAGAAATATTTTTGCATGAATTCCAAGCATTTCCTGAATATTGAGAAATTTGCCACTTTTGAAACGCCAACCTACCAGGAATCTTATTGCAATTAATAGTATTAGCTGTGGCATCTTTCCTTAACATGCTTACTACTGAACATAAATATAGTAGCAAACTTATTGTGTGTAACATGTTACCAAAATTATTGTGGCTCCTTTTTGCAGGGGCTTCATTCTGTTGGTTCAATAATGGGTGCATATTTTTCCTGTCCTTTTTGATTTTTAGCAGCTCTGCCGTCCCATATTTATCTGTCAGACTTAAAACCAAGTGAGCTGTGTAGTGCTACGTTTTTCCCATTGTATATGTCTGCAGCCACAGAGTTTTCATCGTGTTTAAGTGACTGCCTTAATCGATAACATTGCATTACCCTTATGACTCTTTCTCTGACTTTTTCATTTTTAAATTTCAAATTTTTAGTAATTCTCCAAGTTAGAATTGATTCTTAGTGGTATATTGTCAAAAAAGCACTTGGTCTGTTTTTTTAAAAAAATTTTTTTAATTTATTTGTTCTTTTTTTTTAAATTTTTTTTTTGTTTTTGTTTTTTTTTAATTGTAGATAACACATCCAGTTTAATTGATTTCTAATTTAGTAGGCCAGCTTTATGTTTTGTAGGCATATCCACTCACCTACCTTTTAACTAAGAGACTGTTTATATTTAATTTTCCAGCCTTTTCCCTTGTTACATGTTATTGTTTTCCTTCTGCTCTTCTTCTGGATAACTTCACACATATCCAGTGGTTTTCTAAAAATTTTAGTTTTAAAAAGCTGTAGTGTTCTTTAACATTTAAAAACCCATTTCCTTCTTTCAAAATAGGGTTCAATACTATCAGTTCCTAATTTTCTCTTACAAATGTTCATTAATATTTAAAAATTCAGATTGAATTCAAAATCTGGGAACAAAAACCAGGTACTGGTAGAAAAATTAAAACTAATAGTGCCCAGTGACTTGGGTTTCTTCTCTCTTTAAAACAAGTACATGTAAAGCTATCTTTTGGACAGGTTTCTGCAAATACATTACCAGAAAGATCTCAAAAACATGGGTTGAGTTCTGAGAAGAGCAAGCATACCAGACTTAACATTGAGCTCTGGGAGTTGAAGGGACTGATTTAGGAGAAAAGATTAAAGTAGCTAAATATACATAGCTTGGCTAAGTGATGACTGAAAGGTGGAGGGTGGGGGGACACATAATAACAGTCTAAAAATATTTGAAGGGTGTTAACATTTAGGAGGGAGAAGGATTTTATTTGGAACATGTGAGCATGACTAGGATTAATGGGGGAGAAAGAGAGAATATAGGATGTATATCAGCAAAGGCCTCAGGACAACATGGTACTCAGTGCTGAGGGTTCTCTCTCCTCTGAAGAGTTTTAATGGAAGTGCTGTTGTTGGGGACTTTTGAAATTGTATCAGACAAAACTATAAGGTTTGTATTTACAAAACTAGTCCCAAAGAATGGTGTGTGTGCATGTGCGCATATGTATCTGTGTTTTACATGAATAAGAGGGGGATTCCAGATTGGAAGTGCTATGGTTTTTTCCAAGAGAACAGTGGGCATTTAAACTGTAACAATGGGCTTTACACTGTAAATGTCTGCATTTTTTTGTAAATTGTTAGTATTGTGATTCATACTACCTGTGGTTTTGGGCCTTGAGCATGTTTATTTAACTGATTGAGCAGGAGCCCTTCCTTAGGTCTGAAACAAAAAGAGCAGACTTCTAGGTAAATTCCAGGAGTGCTTCTCTGAGTTTGTCTTCTGTCAGTTAGCCAGACATTGAGTAGAGAAGGATGACAGCATTTCTCAAGAAAGGGTGTGCATATACATAGAGGGAGCTGATAACATCAGTATGCAGATTGTGTGGAGACCTGGCCTAGGAAAAAAGGAACTCCCTTCTTCAGCGCAACTAAGAAAAACCTATCACTGTTAACTCTCTTTTAAAGTCTGTTTCAAAGGCATTCCTTATTTCTTAAGCAAAACCAGCGTGAGATAACACAACCTTTCCATTTTCTAGTGTCCAAAGTGAAGGGAAGCTGCTTGCTCAGAAAAAGCCAGTATTACAGTTAAAAAGAACAAGCAGTATTCTTATTCATGTAGGATCTAGATAATGAGCACAGGAGAACTAGTGCTGTCTATTGGTTTAAACAGTTGCTCATTAGCTAATCCATAACAAACCCTGTATTGTCTGTGTGTGGTGAAGATCTGGGCAGCAAAACTGGGAAAGGCTGTGTGCAGTTTGTGCCCAGACAGATGGTACTGTAAATATGTTGGTCACTGGCAGAGCTGACTGAAACCTCTGGGGCCTGGGTACACCTGCTGCTGAAGGGTGCATAGCCAGCAGCTGTTGCTCATTGCTGTCACCTTGAACTTGTGACCCATCTTCTGGGTACTCCTTCACATTCTTCTCAGTCTCACTCCATGCACATAAACAGCCAGAGTCTTGATCTTGTCTTTGGCTTCTTGAAGAGGAAATAACAATTTTTGCCTGTAAAATGCCTTTAGAGTCGCTCTTTCTTCTTGGGTTTGATTTGTCTAATTGTTGCAAATGCCTTTCCAGGAGCTTTGGTCAGAGTCTGTGGGCAGGAGTGCAAGGAGTGTAACCAATGCTTGGTGAGGTAACCCAATATCAATGCCCAAGTTGTTGACTGCAAGTGCTGCAGACACAGGCCCGTTTCTAAGCGTGGCAGTGTTTCAGGGAAACACACGAGCACGTGTGGCATTCAGTTCAGTGCTGCTTTCAAACCTGATCCAGGGATTATGAGCATTCCTGCATATAAACACAACATCATTGGCTTTGGTTGTAGAATCATAGAAAATAGTGCTGGGAAAGACGTTCAAAAATAATTTCATCTGCTCCTGGGCCCAGAGGCAAAGCCAGCTGTACTTGAGGTATTCATTTTTAGTCTGATCCTTTATGGCTGAAGTTGTGGGGAAGTGATTTGACAAATCTAAATATAGAAGCTTTCATATAGAAGGCAGCTGAAGCACCTAGATAAGTGCAAATTTCCTTCTGGATCCATGGACATTTTTAGGTATCTCTGCAGTTTAAATGTTCCCGCTCTCCCGCCTGAATCATGGTTGCCCAGTTATCTATCAGACTTACACTGTAAACTCAAGCAGGGAACAGGCACTTAAAGAATCTGAAACAGAATTGTGCCAGTATTAGAAGGAAGAGAGCAGGGTGGGAAGGAACAGGGAATATCACAAGCCACTGTAAGGGATTTTCATGATCTTGGCAGCATTCAGCTGTTACCCAGACCAGTCCCTGGGTGGCTATACAATTATTTAATCTGTGTTTCTGCTAAATTTTTCTGTTCACATTCTCTTTTCACCTGTTACAGAGTATGACATCTTTAACAACTATTCTTAGTAATGTTGGGATGGCGTGGAACTGTTGCGTTTGCAACCAAGGGTATATTTCCTTCAGAAATGATGAGATGACTTAACAGTTCACAGCAGAAGAAAAGAGGGAGACAAAGATACATGTTAGATTGCTGAAGTGATAGCAAGCTATGTTGGCAAAATGAGCTGGACAGTTTACTGCCAGATTAGAGTTGAACTGGCATATGGAACAGTCTGGTGAGAGGGAGGGAAGAGGAAATGCAACCACATTTTTCAGGAGTATTCAGGCATTTGTTATGCCTATGTTGTATTGAATCTATAATTTAATGGCTTAAAATGGTCACAAGCCATGACTGCACTATAAATCATGATGCCGTGAAACTGAAGTTGAGTTGTGGTAGCCATTCCAATTAAAAATTCAGTATCCATTTATTCATATAATGCAAGAACAGTCTCTCAGTTCTTTTGCTCTCCTTGTAAGGCTGCTGTGAAATTATCAGTGATTTGGCTGGGACTGGGTGGTGGTGTAGTGTTAGTTGGTTAGTGAAGCAGTCGTGACTCCTCACAGGACTGAGCCAGACCAGACCCGTGTCATCTGCCCTGAGAACTGCATGGTCTGTGCTGGTCATGCAGCAAGTGGCTGCACAGATCTCACAGTCTCCTTTTAGCCCTAATTTCTGTTGTAGCTGAAGCTTTGAGTTCTTGGTCAGCTTGTCATCCGGGCGCATGCACAAGATTGGCACTTGGGACAGAAATCTGCCAGAAACTCTTTACTGTTGGTGCTGGCAGGGGTAGCTGACCACAAAATCAGTAGAAAAGCTAAAGTTTTTGCTATCCCTTAAGACAACATCACTGAGAATTGCTTTCAGATGCCCCAAAGTTATTAGAAGATACCAAAATGAGCAGACATTTATTGATTTAAGGAAGACTTTAGCCAATGTCCAGATCTGTAATGTAGAACTTGGACTGATGGTAACTGGAAAATGCTGTTCCACTTAAACATTGGTTTTAGTGCTAATTTCAATAGTCAAGTTTCTCTGAACCTGGGTGCCTCAATAAGGTCCTTCTCAGGTGTCCCAAGACACTGAAAGCTGTCAGTTTGACTTGCCTTCCCGTGTAGGATTGTTACTGGCTCTTTGAGGTGTTACCTGATACACTCCCTGGCATATGAAGGACTCATGTTACTATATGCAGCTGCTTTGGTGTGATTGTGGGATTTCCCAGCCAAACTGAATCTAAACATTTTCTGTAGGATTCTTATCCTGGGAAGTACCAGAACAAGTCCCAGCTCTGCTCTTTTTTGCCGCCCTTAACGTGTGTATGGAAGGGTATTTATTGGATGGATTAACTTACATTTCTGTGGCCTGAGGCGATAATGTGGGAAAACACAGCTGATGAGGACATTCAATTTATGCACTGAAAAGCACTATTAAAGACTGAAGTGTGGTGAAGAGCTGCATAGCCTGGAGTTTAGGCTGATGGGGAGGAACTTCTGTCTGCATACACTGTTGTACCTTAGAACATGCTCATCTTTACAAGAATTAACTCCACATGCCCTTGGGGCAGTAATTAGAAGGCAGTTTAACGCTGTTTAATCTTTAGACAAATGATGCAAGCACAGGAAGTGCCTTGCCCATTTTCTTACCAGCCTGTTTGTGTGTGAGGGTTAGGTGGAGTACAGTTCCAGGCTATAGTTTCTCTGGTGACAAAACTGGTTTAAGAAGTTCTGCACCGATTCTTCCTCCGTTCTCTTTGCTGTGCCATGCCGTGGTTAATGTGACTACAAAACGAACTAATTCATCAATCCAATTAAAAATAGGCTGATGGGGGAAAACAAAACCAAACCAAACCAAACTAACAACAAAATCCAAATAGGGACGGGGAGTTTTATTTTTAAATTATTGATAATTAGAATGGTGCATGTCAGTCTTTCCTCCCCTGTCCCCCCTCCCCTTTTCCCATCAATTTAGTTGATACAGCTGCACACAAGAGTTGATGGAATGTTGCAGGAGGATGAATGACCAACTAAGGAGAGGGAAAGCTCTTCAGATTGTTCTAACTACTCCCATGATGACTGACTTTTCATTTATCTCCAGTACTTGTTTGGAACCAGTAAGAGACTTCCCCAAAACTGCAGGGTCTGTAATTATTCCCCAGTCATATACCTTGTGTGAAGCATCTTAAACTGACCATCAAGAAACAGTTTCTAAATGGTGGTGGTAGCACTGTTTGTGTTTCTTGCTGTGAATTTAGGCTGTGCAGTAGCAAAGGAGATGAGTAAACACTTTTCCAGCAAAATACTTTTTACACAAGAGATGGTTTTAGTGTTTAGATCAGTTAGTAAATGAGACAGCTGAGTTTTATTACCTTAGACAGATCAATCACCTGACTGCCATCTGAGGGGCTTGACTGGTGCATTCTGCCCAGTAAATAAAGCTTTGAATTTGTCATTTCAGAAGAGGGAGGAGCTCAGAACTTGCATAGTCAAATGATGGAAACAGGTATTTTAGGGAAGAGCTGACTGTGATGGTGTTAATCACTTCAATGTTGTGTTTTCAGACTTAGACTGTTTAGATATTTTTCAGAAGTACTGGCTTATCCTTCTTTGATTCTCTATCTCAAAATCCCCTTACTATAGGGACTGCATAAGCTCAGAGAATTTTTGTGTGGAAGGTTAATCCTGAGAAAATTCAAGCAGGAATGAGGAAATTTTCGTTTCCCAGTGGAATATAAAATTAATTGGTGTGTGTAACTCTGCTATGGAAATTTGAACCTGACTGTTGAGCACTGAAGTTCTGCTCTGGTGGGGTCAAAGGTATCCTCATAGGAGGGGTCATTGCCATAAAATGCAAAATGATTTTCCGTGGTCGTGGGAAATGATCACAGTATGGTAGTCATAGTATTAAGTATTATGGTGTATTAAGTTCCATTACTGCCTCCTGAGTAGAGGAACCAAACAAAATCTTCTCAACAAAGGCTTTGGGGAGAAAACATGTGTGATGAAAAGAAAGTCTTAATAAAGGTAGCATTAAAACTAGATTATATTAATAGAAGTTGGATGTCTATGCATCTTAGAAACCATAAAAAAGATAGAAGTATGGTTTCTTAAATATGTAGCCCTATTTCTGGAACAGCTGATGTTCAGGAAGACATTAAACATAGTTGGGATGAGGAAGCAGTGGAGTGAGAGATGGGAAATAAGGCTGTGCTGGGAGCTATGGATGGGGCAGACCACAGTGGCAGTTAATCCCATATGGACATGCAACCACACACTTTTTTTAAAAAAGTGTCTTTCTGGTAAGACTTGGTTAGCAGTTAGTTTTGCTTTGTATGCACAGAGAAACACTGACATTTGGTGGACAGATGAGGTGTCCTTACCTTCCCTCTTTTGTCTAGATTTATTTGTCTGATGGACACACTTCATTATGTTTATGCTGATTGTAACCAACAGTTAATTAAAAAAGTTCAAGGAGAAAGTCATGTCCCAAGAGATATCATTAAGTGACACAAAGAGATAGAAGTGGGAGTTGAGATGGCTTTCTTGACCTGGATTTGATAAACCTTTCACAGGATACAGCAGGCTAGTTGCTTCTCTTATAAAACTACTTACATGTAGTTGTAAATATTTGCTTTGGGTACAGAAAGGGAAATATATAGAATCTGCCAAGAAACAGACACTTCTGTGCAATTTCCCACTGAAAGGATTTTGCAGAAATCACTGAGTTCTTTGCTCTCACTCTCTTTGGCAAACAGGTGTGTGAGGAAGTGTAAGTCTTTAAAAAGATACTGCTTATGAGAGGCAGAAAAATTAATATACCTTTAATAACAGAAAGTCAGCACAAAGTTTTGAGGTAGGACTGTAAAATGCTTTCCATGGTGTTGGGAATTCCCTTCAATTATCCCTTTTCCTTACAGGAAGACACTTCTCTGCAGTTATATTCAAAGGTGCACAGGTGTAGGTAGAATGGAGAATCCAGAAAAGCCTCCTTATTCACTTCTCTTAGCAATTCCTTCCTTTACCGAATGCAAAATTTTGCAATTTAGTGTAAGATGAAATGGGAGCCAAATTGCTGCCCTTGGAAATTTATTTGTTGAGAATGAGAGGTAAAGAGCATAAGAGAGTATCCCTTGACTACTTTTTTTTCGTGCCATGCTTCCAAGGGCTAGGCTCCATGGAGCATAAAGGTGCTGTGCCACAGTTGGAATGTTGGCCGGGGCTTTGTGAAACCTGACGCGTGGTTTCGACAGAGGAGTCACAACTGTTGGCAGGTTCTGGTGACCATGGCAGACCTCAGCAGGAGTTATTCTAAGAACACAACATATGATCAGATTACTGAGGGACACTCTACATGGCTGTAAAAAATGTACCATCTGACGGTTTATGACAGCTCTGCCTGTTCCAGCCAAGTGAGGAGTGCTGGTCTTTGCTGACCCTGCAGCCAGGGGTGTGAAGCAAAGGAGGTGCCTTCCAGAGCCTGAGAGCCTACAGACTTCCAGCCACATAATACCTGCTTACATCTAACTACTGATAAGAAACACAAAATACATTTAGGATTTGCTTCTCTTGCAGTTTTGATTCATGGTAATTTAATACAGTCTTGCTGCAGTTTACTGGGCTTGGCAATTTACATGCTTCTATATTTAGTAATCCCTGTGATGAATGTCTTTGAAGAGTGATCTGCTTTTTTGTTGTTGTAGTAGAGTTTTTTGTTTGTTTTTGGTTTTGTGGGTTTTTGTTTGTTTTTGTTTTGTTTTGTTTTGTGGTTTGGTTTGGTTTGGGTTTTTTTTGTGCTACCAATACTTTTATTTACTTAATATAACCTGCAACTTTTCTGTTTTAACCTGACTGTGAGGACAGACTTCTGAAATAGGAAGACTGTATGAGAGATATTAGCAAGTGGGAAGTGAATTATCATACCGCAAATTTTGATGATTCACAATTAAATGCACTCTGTCTAGAGAATTTCTGTACTGGCATCTAATATCTGCAATTTATACAACAATTTTGCCTCCCACTAGTCTTTTTTGGTCAAGTACATGGCCTGAAAGAGCTTTGCAATTTTTGCTGCTGCTGTTATCAAAGACAAACAGTTAAATGCACGCTTATGGAAATACCTCCCAGTTTCCCAGGCTTGGCTACAGTTCATTGTCTCTCCTCCCTGTTTCCTACTCGGTTTCCCTTCTTTTGTTCTCTCTAACACTCAGTCCCTCTTAATTCCTTTGATGAGGTGCTGGGTGATGCAGGAGATTGGCATCACTGTGTAAAGATTTCTTTCTGCCAGTTCCTGCTTTTTTTGTTTGGCTTGTTTTGTTTCCCCTCTGGTGTTCCTTGTTGCTAGCTGCTTCTCTTCTCTACATGGGTTTTCAATGGGCTCCAGTCCTTTCAGAGTTGTCTCTGCTCTGACATGGGTGCTGCAGGTATCTCAAAGTGTTCTTCTGTCATGGAGCAACTTTTTCCATTACTTTTCCAGCCACATCCCCAGGAATGTCTCCTACCACATGTCTCCTTTTCTCAATATTCATCTTTTTACATTTCTTGCATTTCTCCTGTGCATTCTCATGTCTCCTTTTGTGATTCTTTTTGTGTCTCCTCATGTGTCTCCTGTCCCTACTGGATCTTGACCTTTCCAAAATATATTCCAGCAAAGGTATCTTGTGCATCACTGACTGATTGAGGATTTGATGGATTGATTATTTTCATCCAGTTTGGTGGTGGCTGGAATTAGCTGTGACTGGCACAGAGCTGTTCATGTCATCCTCGTACCCATTAACCCTGCAGCCCCTTACTGCTAAAGCAGAATAGTGTTCTGTCAGACTGTTCAGCCTCCGCAATTTCTGTACTTAATTTGACACACTATGCATATGAATTTACTCCATAAAATTTATTGTATCTGCTTGAGAATCCATTGGAATTACTTTTGCAAGGATGACCCTTAATTGAGCCAGTGTCTGGAGAGTTTCCATGGGTTCAAATTTTCAGTATAGCCTGATACATGCCCTTTAAAAGTTTGCCTGAAATTCCCCATGTCTACTTCTCAAGGCTAGTTTTCCCTCTCTTTTCCATCAACTTATTCCCCTTGCCTCTCAAAGGGTCCTCTGGTTGAAACAAACATTTTTCTTCTTCTTTCATTATAGATAAGAGGGTTTGAGTACCTTATTTTGTTCAGCACATTTCCCATTTCTGATGTGTGTCAAACAGTCCTTCTGAAATTTCTTCTAAGTCAGCATGAGACAAATCACTTCAGTTGTTTCTTACTTTTCAGCTTGGATCCATGTCTAAACAGATGAAAGCTTTGAGAAGCCATAAATATGATTGTTGTCAGTAGAGGAAGGTGGTGTGGATATACGTTGCTAGTAATTGGTCTCAGCTTTATGAAAATGGTTTACACGGGTTGGAAGAGCAGCCAGGTGGCAGAACAGCATCTGCTCCCTCCAAACTCTCCTGGCCATGTCACCGTGCTAAAGCAAACTGTGGCAACTGAAGAGGTCAGTGCTTACATGACAGGGCATTGTGTGTCTGGCACAGACACAGTTCCTAATTTGTGTTTTCAGGAGCTAGAGCTGATTTCTCAGATACAGACCTGTTTCTTCTCCCAGGGGAATAAAGAGAGCTGCTAAAATGACACCATTAGGGAGAGATTAAGATCTGTACACGTAAAATGCTTTCCCATCTCTATGTGTGCATTGGTTGTGTTTCATGAACACGGCCTAACTGCAGTGGACATTTGCATTGTTCTGTTTCAGAAACAGATGGAATTAAGGGCTTTGCCAGTCCTTCCCTGAAGGCGTGAGTGGTCATTTTCAGCAGTCTTTCCTTGCATATACTTTTTTTCAGGGATGAGTGAAGTAAGAGTTTAAAATAAAAACAAGTTACAGCTTTTTCATAGAATGTTTAACTACTAGAATAGGCAATACTGATAGTTTAATGCTGCTTTCACTACTTGCCTTTTGATGTCTGTGATGTCCTGATATACAAGTTCTTTGCCCACAAACTTTCCACAGACAATACTGGGGTTTTATAATTTTGTTATAAATAAACTTTACGAGAGCTGTGGCTTTGTTTCCCAGTTCATTCCTGCTTCATTCTGAATCACTGCAGTCATATCAAGATGTCTCCCAGACTTACAGCTTCTACTCACAACTTCTTATTATGTACTTCTTTTTATTACTACTGTGGTCACCCCAAACGTATTATTTTGCAGAACCTGCTCTTTTTCTGTTGTGTTTTCTGCTTTGAACCACCCTAATGTTCAGATGTGTAACTGCTGCCTTTCTGTTTCTGCTCTTAATTCCTCCACCTCCAGAAAGAAAGTAAAGTCTGTGTGACTGCTTAGATGTGATACACGGAAGCCAGTGTAATAAAGCTGGATAGTCTGCCTGCCAGAAACTGAAAGCACTTGTAATTCACTGTACCAGAATTTTCCAATTCTGGAAATCTGTTTCCATATGCTTCCCCATAGTTGTTTATTTTCTTGGACTTAGTTACATAGAATTACAGGCCCCCTTTGGTTGGAAGGGGTCTCTTCAGATTGCTCAAGCAGTGTCCATTAGGTTGTATTCTCCAAGGATGGAGACTACTGCCTCTGTGTGCAGCCTGTGCCAATGTTTAACTACCCTTAGAGTAAAAAAGATTGGGTTTTTCATTTTTTAAGAAAATTATTTTTAGACAGAATTTCATATACGTTAATTTGTGTCAGTTGTTTCTTGTTCTGTCACTGGACACTATTGAGAGGAGGGTGGCTCCTTTTTTCCCTTCATTGCCTCCCATCAGGTATTTATTTATTATTATTGATTAAAAACTGCGCCTGAATCCTCTTCAGGCCAAACAGGCTCAGTTCTCTCAGCCTCTCTTCATAGGACTCCAGTCCCTTAATATTTTTTGCTGACATCTTGCTGGACTTGCTCCAGTGTGTTCACACGTTTCTCCTGCTGAGTAGGCCAGAACTGGACTTAGTACTCCACATGTTGCCTCAGCTGGGCTGAGTGGACCCGAAGGATCATTTCCCTTGACCTTCTGGGAACTGGGATTTGCCATAAGGGTGCATTGTTGCCTCACTGTCAGCTTATTGTCAGCTGGGACCCCATCTATCCATCCAGCCAATTTTCATCAAGCCCCTTGTCCAATTATCTGGCCCAGACTTTGTCAGTTTGCCTATAGGGATGTTATAGGAGACTACTCCTAAAACTCAGACTTCTACCATGTGCACTAGTAAGTTCCTTCCTAAGAAAGGAGTGTGACAGAACCATCCTGCTGCTGATCTCTGTGGATACACAGTGGAATCTTTTTTCCTGGGATCACTGCTTTCTAAACTTGTATTTGTGTTATTTCTCTGTTTCAGGCCGAAATGAATTGATTGCCCGCTATATTAAGCTGAGGACAGGGAAAACACGCACAAGGAAACAGGTAAGTGTACAGTTTTCCCTGTAAAGATTAGCTTCTTTGGACCTCTAGAGATTACGTGGGCTAATGAGAACAAATTTCTTGCTGTTCACTTGTTGGTAGTTTCTGATTTTGCTGGAAGGAGGTTGTTGTGCTGAGCTGCTAATGGCAGGAAGAATCAGCTCAGATCTTTTACAGGAGGTTTATAATGCTCATGTCCACCAACCATATTGTGACCCACAAAGTTTTCTACTGTTAAATAGCATGATTTTATTTGCTTGGCCTGCTTATGAGTGTTTCAGGGAACACCAGTGGTTCCCTGCATGAAGATTACTTGTTCAGCCCAAGCAGCAAAGACAGTAATGATGATTTTGAAAATACCTGGCGCACAAGATAGAAAAGGAATCTTTGTAATTTGGGAATGAATATCCAGGCTCTGCTGGACCAAGCACTGAGCAGTCTAGATTTGCCTTAGATGGCCCATCTTTGCTGGCCCTCCACCTTTCTTCATGGCATTGGAGTTATGTTCAGAAAAGCAGCTCATTGTTATCCCAAATCCCTCCTACCCCTAATCCAAAATAACTGCCTAAGGTATGCTTACTTCTACAAGAGGCTACCAAGTAATCTGGAATGAATTTGGGATTTTGTCTTTCACTGCAGGTATCTAGTCACATCCAGGTCCTGGCAAGGCGGAAAGCTAGAGAGATCCAAGCTAAGCTCAAGGTATGATGGATATCCCTTAGCATATCATGCAGTTCCCCCCCCAAGTCAGCTATTCCCTCTTTGAATAGCCTTTAAAAAAGCCTGAGATTACTCACTGAACTGTAGTAAGCAGGAGAGGAAAAGGTTCTTCCCAGGAAATGTTGTGTGCAAACATTCATTATTGTTGAAGCTCTGTGACGTCTGGAGCAATTCTATTTAAAGAATAAAGTAACAATAACTTTTTAAATTTCATGTGTCTTATTTCTACCTCTGGTTTATGCTGTTGTCATTCAAATCTGAAAGACCCTTAGACTTAGGAGTGGGCAGAGAGCGTTTACCTGAGCAGGAAGGGTTTATGGTTACAAATGCTGACCAGTAAGCAGTTGTTGGTGTTGTGGTGGCCTTGGGAAAAGGTGGCCTTAGAGTTATTAGAGCACCAGCTCCACCTCTGCTGGGGGTGTTGATGTGGAGTTGTCCACTGAGAGGAAGCAATAAAGCCAGCTGGCATCTTCTCAGGTAAAACGGTGTCACCTGAATAGACTTTGCTCCTTGATTAATTCAGACCTGATTTGAAGAGGCTGGAGCTAACGAGAAAGAGAAAATGGTTGAATACTTGCTTGAGAAAAGCTGTGTTTTCCTTTCCATAGGAAAAGCTTCAAGATCACCCTAATGAACCTCTTGACATTTATTTCTACTCAGATTTGATGTGGGGAAATGGTTTATGTGCTCAGACTGAATTGCCAGAAGTGTTGAGAAGGTCAAGTTTGTATGTGACAATTGCAGAAGAGGGTGTCTGTCCCCTGTTAGAATGTGAGCTATCCAGAAAGGGCTTGCTGAGCAGGATGTGAGGTCTGGGCCTTGTTATGTTTCACTGAGCCAGAGAAGGAAGGTGAATGCTGACCTTTCTGTTTGGTATGGCCATAAGTAATCTGGAAGGAAGAGATTTTGCTTCCCTGATCTTCCATGACAATGACTGTGACATCCCAGCCTGTCCCTGACTGCTGAGAGATGGCTGTTAGCATGTGCTTCCTCTTGGCTGCCTGGGCAGCTCCTCGCTGGGCACCAGGGCAAATGGACTGTGCTGTGTGTGAGCTGTTGGCACTCGGTGTTGCCCAGTGCTGGCGTGTATTCATCTCTATTGCTGGCAGTGATTGCCTCTAAGCCATGACAGCACCCCCCCTCCCCGACATCCCAGCCCCATTTTAGAAAGCTGTGCTGTGTCTTTGTTAGCCTGTTGTGTTTCCAGCTGCTCTGATAAAGAGAAGGAGGCACAAATTACAACTGTCTAATTCAGTGCACCCAGGTAGGGCTGCCTAAGCTTGAAACCTGTGGTGCTGTTAAGTGGTGAATTCAGGTGGAGGCCTGCCGGACAGGCAAGTTAGAGCAGGCAGGAAACAACAACTGCCCGGGGTGTTAAAAGACTCACCGCAGCTTACATCTGTAACCTTGATTCTGTTCCTTGTGTGTCACAGCTCTGGGGTTGGGCATGATTGAAAAGCCGGTCAGCTGAGCCTGTTTCCACTTAGCTCACAGGAGCTGGCCGGTTTTGTTCTCAGGGAACGAAGGTGTCTCGGGGAGCAACATGGAGCCATTGGCTGCTGTCCTTTTACACCACCCAGGCCATGCTGTGAGCTCTGCCCAGCTGCCTGCAGAGAACCCTTCTCCAGGACCAGGCTGTTCCTTTCTGCCTGCAGTGGCAAGTCGGGAGCACTGATTCAAGTCATTTACTTCTCTGCTTTCGCTGGCCATTTCCATAGAGCAAGGAAATGAAATCACAGAAACCGCTGCCCTTCCTCCAAGGTCCTGCTGACAGCTATGTGTTCTCCTGTCACTGTTCATTTTCCATAGCAAGTGCACAATTTTGTGTTTATATCCTAGCGATCAGAGAAGCTATTATGATGACAGCAGCTATGATGACTTTTCAGAGTAGTGACTGCAATGTTTCCATCTCCACACAAACTGGGGTGTCTTTTTTAAACATCCGCTGTGTCTGTAAAAGATAGAGCTGGGAAATAGGGTAAAACTCGAAGAAAACTCTGTTCCCAAAAGTCAGTAGTTTTTCCATATCCTGAGTGGCTAATTAGTATCATCTGCACTAAGGAAAAAAGTGAGAAATTGTGGTGATATGTTGTTTATTATCATCATCATAATCATTACCACCACCATCATTATTGTGTGTTTCAAGAATAATAAAATACAAACACTGCAAATATTTAGTAAAAGTTTTTATTGTTCCTTTTTTTCCTTTTCTGCTTTTCTCTTTTTACGCTTGAAATGAGTACAGAACTATTAGCTGAAACAGAAAGATGTCTCTTCTAAAGACATGCTCTGTCCAGCAGTCCATCAAGCATTTAAACAAAACAAAAACACAGCAGAGGTAAATAGGTAAATAATTTAATAGGTAAATAACTTTCCTTCCCTAATTATTTTAGATTTTCTTTTACCTTTTAATACCTCCACAAGTAAATGCATCTTCTCCATAAACTCATGTATAAACTGAGTAGACAAATATAATTTTTCCAGTGAGAAAATGAGGGAAGGAAAAAAATCCCTTTCTGCAATGGCACATGGGAAATAGTTCTTATATATATTAAGAAAAAACAGAAAATAGTAATTTCCCTTAAAAAATATAGGTAATCCTTCAGTTATTCCCAAAGGCATAACTAACAGGAGTCACAGATGCTCTAAAAGAGGTGTAAGTTTTGCCCATTTTACTAATCAACCATTCCACTTGAACATTAACATTTATTACTGAGATTTTTGAGGATGCCTGCTCCATTCTTTTTTTT
>VWZN01021493.1:197147-221988 GCA_013396955.1 Regulus satrapa
TTTTTGTTAGACATATTAGGATATTTGGGCTTTGAACTTTCAGAAAACCTTAAATAAGTTTGAGGGATTAGAAAGAATGGAGGCCCAAGAGTGAGAACTTACTGCAGTTCAGTGAATGCAAATGGGAAGTAAGAACTCCTGAAGAGGACAACAAGGGCTGCTGTACCTCTTATGGCAGTTTCTTCAAGCTATGAATTAATCTGTGAGTTTTCTGTGGTAATTATAATTACACAGATAAATGTGGAATGTTTGAAGGATTAATTATAGGAGGAAAGGCAGAATGTAAGGAAGTGCTTGTGTTTGCCTATTTATTCCTTGAAAGAAGAAATGAAGAATGCTGTTTGTTTTATGCATATGTCAGACCCACTATTTGTGGCACTGCCATTGCTTGCAAGAATGTCTGTAAATCTAGAGTACTTTTAAAGTGGAAAAAGGAATGTCCCCTGCATATGTGGAAATTATGAAGATTTCAAGTTTCCCTGAAGATGGGGATAAAATGATAAACTTTTCCTGAAACTAATGCAGTCTCAAACCGAGGTAGAAGTTTTTGCAGTGATGATGATGATGATCTCCTTTTGTGACCTTTTCCTCAGAGGGTTTTGTTTTTGTAATCAATAATCTTTCCCATTGAATGTTCTTACCAATTATTAAAACACAAAAGTCAACTAGGGCTGTACTTTCCACACTTTTCAGTTGTGTGGTTGAAAACCCTCAGACAGAAAGGAGAAATGCTTAGCAGTATTTAACCAGCATTTCAGTCTTTAGCCAGAAAGCATGATTATTCACATCCATGTGATGTGAATAGATGCTATAGCTATAGTGTTGAGTGACAGCCTTACAGCTTTAAAGAGCTCTTAGGACAGTTATTGGTGGATTTGCTATCCAGAGTTTCAGAGTTGCTTACTCTTGACAGAGAAGCTGATGAGAATGCTGGTTATAGGGCATTATAACTGGCAGCTTGGTAATCATTATAATAATAGTGTTTTTTCTGTTTCATAGGATCAGGCAGCTAAAGATAAAGCCATGCAGAGTATGGCTACAATGTCATCTGCCCAGATAATCTCTGCAACTGCCTTCCATAGTAAAATGGCCTTGCCTGGTCTCCCACGACCAGCCTACCCTGCTGTTTCTGGGGTGAGTGGATCAGCGTCTTGGTGGAGTTTTGAAAAGACACTCAAGTATTTGAAAGAATGTTGGGACCTCTCAGGAAAATCCTGAGGACTGAGACAGAATAGGCCAAAAGGCAATGTCTCTGTAGAAGAAGTCTGTCATGTGGCTTCAATAGTTTTGCTCACACTGATGTGAAACAATAGAGTTTTACTATGTATATTTTTTAAATGATACAAGGGAGAGAACAATTAGTTCCTTTGGATGTTCATCTGTCTGAAATGTTTTTAAGTGTCTGTATCACTTTCTTAGCCCAGCATCTTTTTGGAATAAATCTGTTTGGGTCATCCTGATCCTTTCTCAAATTTATATTTCCCAGCCTTATTCTCAGCACTTTTACCAGATGGTCCTTACATAAAATTCCCTAATAGAGAAGATTTGTCAACATCCCCGTACCTATGGGTTAAGCCTAGAGAGCATTTGCTGAGCACTGATTTCTGCCAAAATAACTCTTGTGGAACTTTCCTGAGGAAAATGGTCCTTCTAAGAGAGTGAGCATCATACAAGCTTTGGAGATGGAGGCAAAATGTGCATGCATAATATTTAACATTGAAGATCACTTTCGGGACAGTTTCTTGCATGTCAGTAGTAGTGGTGTGTAGAATAAGGAAAGAAAGGGCAGTCAACACCTCCACAAGAATGAAACCAGGAATGTAGGAAGAAGAGAGAACTCATTAATGTCTTTAAAGGTCTGTGAGCTTGCAATTTGTTTCCTCAGAAAAGAGCAGGCCTTCCTTTTCATCTCTGTCCAAAGAGTGGTGACTTTTGCCTATGTATTGTTCTCTTGCAGTTTTGGCAAGGACCATTGCCAGGCCAAGCTGGATCTTCCCAGGAGTAAGTATTCCTTCATTCCTTCATCCAAAGCTTCTGCTGCTTTCTCTGCTGCCTGAGGAACACCATTAACTATTACAAGAACTATGAAATGCTAGCACCTTCATTTTTCTTACAGTGGTGTTAAAATGGAGCTGAGCTCTCCTGAAAGCTGTATTTACTTGTGGGTGTTGAATGTCTCTGAATTTGGGCCTAAAAGTCTGAGAGGCATCCAGTCCAGACCTATATCCACCTGTGTAGATATAAAATCATTTGTAGTTGAAAGGAAAGGATAAATAAATGGGCACCAGTGTATTAAGTGGCTGGTAGGGATCTCATAAAAACAATCTGTAGGGAGGGCTTGCTGAACACCTCCAGGGGAGTCTTAATCTGTCCAGTCCTGGCCCCTTATTGCCTTCTGAGTCTTTGTCCATGACCCTCTCTTGCCCATACAGAAAGAGAATATCCAGAAGACACTTATGCCACTTTCACCCTGAGGAAAAATACTTAATCTAATCTGTGCAAACTGCTGGTGAAGAATATTTTTTGTTTATTTGGGTTTTTATTAACCACCTCTCTTTGTGTACTTCTCTAGCGTGAAACCCTTTTCTCAACAACCTTATGCTGTACAGCCTCCACTTCCAATACCAGGTATGCAAGGAAATGTAGTTCCTTCCTTTGAAATGGTATTCTAACTTCAAAAACAGCCAGCACTCTAAAAATCTTAAAAGTTAATTTAAAAACAAAGCCTATAGAAACATTTCAATGAGCTAAGCCAAATTTTTGTATGATTTCCTCTTATTACCTGTTCTCATCCTTTTACTGAGAGAGCTGAAGCTTTTAAATTTTGTTCTATTTTACAAAACTTTTCTTCCTGTTCTATATTGGTTGTGTTGGGTTTTTTTTCCTCCTGGCTCAGCAGAAAATAAAAGCATATCTCTACTGTAATTACATATCTCTATCGGTCTTCCACCATGCTTCATGCTCTAGAACACTGTCTTCTGTCACTACATGATTGCGTTTCTAATTCCTCATTAAGTGGAATGACAAATGTCTTTTCCTTCTCAGCTTCCCCATTTTGAGAGATTAATGGTGATACCTTGTTCTAATACTAAACAGTTTCTTTCACTGCTCCTTTAGGCTCCATCTAAGTCCTCTTAAAACTGCTGGATATGTTTTCTCCAGTGTCAAACCCGGGTAGTTTGTCTTTTACATCATGACCCCTTGGCAGTGCTGTTTTAGCAGAGGGTGACTGACAAGCCATTTAGAGCACAGGTAGACTGAGGACCTTGTGAATGAAATTTTTGCATGATGAGTGAAGCCATAAGAAAGCTATGAGTCAGCTCTGACAGTAGATGCTCTACTGGAAAGCTATTGCTGTTTTTTTCTAAATTATTGTTATATAAATCCTGTGTGCTTAGGGTTTGAGTCTCCTACTGGCCTCTCACCTTCCCCGTCAGCACCAGCTTGGCAAGGAAGAAGGGTTGCTAGCTCCAAACTTTGGATGTTAGAGTTCTCTGCATTCTTGGAACAACAACAAGACCAAGACACAGTAAGAAACACACCTTGCTTCCGTCCCTCATTAATTTTGCATTTTTGGACAGCTCCTATTCATCGTGGATGTGTTATACTACTCTATGTGTATGGAAATACTCACTTCATTGCTCTTCAGAGAATAGAAAAGCATCTTTGGGAAACACCAGATATTCTCCTCTTAGGAGAATAAGTAGGAGGTTTAGTTTAGAGGAAAAGTAGTGGTAGATCCTGATCTGTGCAATGTGCTTCTGGCATCCCTTTCCAGGGTCATGGGCATTCATACACTAGTGCCCAAGGCACTGAGATCATAAGCCCCTGCCAGGCTATTCTGACTGTCCTGTCCATCCTTGTAAGATAGATTCCAATATAAAAACCAAAATCAGAAGTAGCTAAGATTACATAAAGACACGTGTTTCTCTGGTTTGCTGAGAACTAAAATTGGTGACAACTGTGATGAATTTGCATCAATGTGTTTCCACAGTACCACCTATGAAATGGAAGCAGTAAGATTTGCCTCTCTCACTAAACCTTTTGATTCTGCATCTTGCCATGTGCTCTGGTGATAGGCTGAGATAGGAAGGCTCAGAAAAGGTAGTATTATTATTTGCCTGGGATTTATCTGCTGTGGGATTTCAGGTGCTTCATAGGACAGGAGCATCAATGTGTGACTGAGTGACCTGTCACAGGTAACACTCTGTGTCTCAGATTGTTTTAGACTATATGGCAACAGCACGACTCAATGATTTAGGTGTGACTATAAGAAGAAAAAAGCTAACAACAGGGTTTCAGAAAAGGAAGAAGCATAAATGTATTCATAGGAAGGAAAGAACAGCATGAGCTGGTATTAGCAGAGATATTTCTATTGATTTCTTTTAGAAAATGCTATCAAATCTTCATTGACTTCTGTATCCTTTCTGTCTCCTTTTATTGTCCTTCTGTAAGGACAATAGATGTTCAGTATGAATAGATTGGTACTGAACAGTTTTCTAATTCCATGTTTTTCCTCTTTTTACAGTATAACAAGCATCTGTTTGTGCACATTGGGCAGTCGAGCCCCAGCTACAATGACCCCTTCCTTGAGGCAGTGGACATCCGGCAGATCTATGACAAGTTCCCTGAGAAGAAAGGAGGCCTGAAGGAGCTCTTTGAAAGGGGGCCAGCTAATGCTTTCTTCCTTGTCAAATTCTGGGTAAGAGAAGGCTCTCTATAGGGTACCCAATTGCTATGAAATGTCTCGCTTTAAAAGCTGTGATCTTGCTGGCTGTTAGAAAGCTGATGCTTCCCAAAAAAAATTTTTCCCACTGTAGGCAACTTAATAATTCCAGGACTGTCACTAGAGATCTTCCCTTGACCCCACAAGGCAAGCTTTCTGGCATGCAGCAAGACGTATCTTTCACATTGTACATCTGTAGAGTTGTTCTTGACTGCTGTCTGCAGATTTGCTAGTGGTGTCACGGACCCTCTAGAATTTTTATACTTACTACTATGTATAAGTAAAGAATTCAGGGGGAATTATTGTCTGTATACTCTTATGCATTCACTTCTCTCAGAGTTGTGTAACTCCTCAGTCAGAAGCAATACTTTTCCATCTCTTCTCCTGTCTCTGTAGCTGAATTTTGTGTTATCCAAGTACTAATAATTTACCAATGCATACTTACTGCTGGCAGAGCAAAAGATAAGAGTAACACATAATGAAATTTAACTATGCAGATAATATATTACTGAAATGACTTCTGGTAAATTGGCAGAAATCAGCCTGGCAAAAGCTTACTCACTCAATTTGGATTTTTGTGATTTAACTGAAATTCACAAAAACTGTGCCATTGTGCTTCAAGGTACAAACAAAATAGCTTTGATGATCGATATTATCATAAGAATTATGAAATTAAAAGTAATAGTAGCTCAGGGCAGTTGTACAGTAGATGGCTGAGGGAATGTGTAATGGGATTTGGAGCCTTTCACCTTGAGATTACCACATAATTCAGCCTCACGTCAGAGTGAGATGATGAAAAATGAGCTTTTATATTTCATTCCCTTCATACAAAGTGGCACTAGAAAGTCTCCTGACTGCTGCTTTCAGAAGGAAGAGTTAAGTGCTTTGAGATGCAACTTCCCAGCTGTCCAAAGCCTAACCTTTCCAGAAATGAGTTAGAGAATGTTGGCTGGGACTCTTCTTCTCAAGCGCCTGTGCCTAGAGTGTTGGTTGCTGATGATTTTTGGGGACACATAATTCTATTTCCTGCAGTCTCTATGCTACTCAGCTGGGCCCTTCATGGGATTAGCTCCTTCCAAAGTACAACAAAGCCTGCCTGGGGTGCTCAAAACAAAAGGTGAAAGATCAGCTCTGTTCTGGCTGTGAGAGAAAAGAGCACCTTGCTGAGGAGTTTATCCTTTGGCAGGGCACCCTTTGAAAGGTATTGGTCGCCTTTTGTGCTTCGCAAGTTTCGAGAACCAAAAGGAAGAGCTTAGAGGGAGATATTACATAGAGAACACTGAAGAGAGAGAAATTAAATTCTAATCAGGTGCAACTGTGATTTTATTTATCAGAATTGACAGTGTGCTTTTCTGCTTTTGTGGTTCAGTTTGGCTATTGTGATAACTTGGTTTTTAATATCAGAAGTATAAATGTGGCCTATGCACTATGTCAGCCTAACCTGTATCAGGGTTTTGAAAGATTTAGGTGGTGGCATGTCATCCAGTTGGGCTCTTTCTGTTACCAAGTGAGGTGTGTGGTATTCAGAAGGTATCAGCTCACTGGAATTTGGCTTGATTAAAGAGATGTGAGATAGGATTCAAAACATCTTTACTCCAATGTGCACACAATGTTGTGGGGCTCTGCAACTCCATAAAGACAGAAATATTTCTGGGCTTGGTTCAATATTTTGACTGTCTGATTCTTTTTTTTGTACCCTTGCATTGTTGAATCCCATCTGGAGTTAACACCAGGTTTTATTGGTGGCAACATTACAGCTTGTCACTTAGAAGTAGGCAAAGTTTACAAGTCAAGTCATTAGTTAAATAGAATCTTCTAAGAATTTTAAGAAGCAAATAAATAAACACATTTCACAGATGTGAAATATGATAAAAAGCAAAAAAGGAAGAAAACTAGATTTCACCAGCAATTTTTATATCCCTTTGCATTTTCATACTTTTGGAGCAGTATGTGCTAGGGTGCTTTTTCATTTTGCTGCCTGATAGCTCTGGACAACTATAAATACACTGTTGACGTTCAAAGATGTATTGGATAAGTGATTACTACACTGTTTAATTTATAGCATAATTTTAGGATAAAATGGTGAGTAGAATTAAATACTTGAAGGGATGTTTTGAGACATGAAGATATGATTGATTTTCCAGAGGTTCTGAGTATGGTTGAAGGTGAAAAAGACTTTAAAAAACCCCCAAGGAATGAGTAAGTTCGGGTTCTGCAGTTTTAGGATTGAAGAACCTGAGGGATGAACCTGCCATTGCTGTGGTAACCACTGAATATACCCAATGATCTATTTTATACCAGAGGCCTAATACTAAACACCAGGGTTGAGGTGTCTTGATGTCAGTGGTAGCACTGAGGATCCAGTATGACTGACAGAGAGATGTTCATGTTTATACAAAGGTGCTTTAAATGATGTATACAGCAGCTAAGAGTTAAAAGTTGATGAGTTTGAAACGTAAGCAGTGTTGCAGTGCTTGCAATTCTTCCTTGATTTTGGCATTGGGAATTTAGTACAATGAATTGATTTTTGGAGTTGGCTTGGCAAGTTGTGTATGACATCTGTGTGACATTTCTCTGTGTTCCAAGTGCATTCTAGCACATGACAATGAATGTGAGACATCAGCCTCCCAACACATGGGCAGTGGCAGCCCTGCTCTTTTCCAGGCTAATATTATCTCTGTCACCTGTTCCTTGCTTCTCCCCATGAGCTCCTCCTATATGGATCATTATTAATAGTGTGGGGAAGAGGCGTTCTCAGGGCTTTGCACGTTAGTAGAATGGTGCACTTGAATCTTGGAACTTTCAGAAGTTGTCAGACTCTGCATGGAAGACAGAAAGAAAATGACAAACCAGGAATTCAGGACAGGTAGTGCTTTGCACTGAGCAGCCATCTGCAGAGACATGAATCAAGGAAATTTCTTGGAGCCCTGTCCTGCCTGTAAACAATTTATGTAGCAATTTCTTCTTAGTGATGGGCAGTCAAATCACTGAGCATCTTCTTTCAGCTAAATAAAATATACTTTTGTGGGAAAGTGCTGAAGGGGTGGGCTGGAAACTGCTGTCCTGCACTTGGCTTATCTCCTGTCACAAGCAAGTTCAGTCAAAACAGCACAGTGCAAATTGCCCTCAGCACCCTGCTTTGTACACTGGATGCTTTCAATCATGAATCTGCCTGGAAAACAAGGAATGGCAATTTGGCCCCCACATCCATTCTGTTCTTGGTACTCCTGAGGCAGCAAACAAGACAGCAGATAGAAACAGAGAATTTTGTGGTTTTCACACACATTAATTTCACCTGCCATCAGCAGCACCACCTCCAGTTGTTGCCTTATATAAAGGGACACTGCCAATGGCACTTCTTGCACCAAAGTTTTCCCCCATAACTGTTGTTCAACAGTACTGTGAACTGTGTTCAACAGTTGAGATTATTGGCAGGAAAAGGCAGATGGAAAGGCTGAGGAATTATCAAAGAATCTTTTTCAGAGATGGAGGGGAGTGAGCAGCATATTGGGCTTGTGGAGGGCTACTATACTTTTCCTGGAACAAATCCCTTCTCTTTCATCTAGAAATCTTTTCTTGTAGGTAATTAAACATTCTGCTGACTTCTCTGGAAAGGAGGAAATCTCAGAAGTTTCCCCCCAGGCAGGCAGATTGACTCTTGCATGCAGTTTGTGAATATATGAGATGTGCTATATCACTAATATCTCAGTGATTGTAGTTTCAGCATGTTTGGAAGTCATCAGGCAAGCTATGGATAAGTGTGTTATCTGTGCTGAGCTTGCACAGCAAGTTGAACATATCCCAGACGCATCAGATTTCTGCTATGCCAGAGTGTGCACAGGTTTTTGCATCTGGAACTTCTTGGACAGAAAGCAAGAACTCTGTCAGATAAGGTAGTATGGTCCAGCTGGTGGCTCATAACTCACATTTAGCTTGCAATATGCCTTGTTTATTTGATCTTCTACCTTTGCTTGTAAAAGAGACTGAGAATGGCTGTTTGAATGCTGGACACCACCCAACAGCCTGAATGCTGCTGCTGCCCCTGCAGTCCCTCCCTGTTCTAGCAGTGGCAAGTAGGAGCCTGGACGGGCCAGGCAGCTCAGCCCCATCAGTGAGACTTTCCTAAATCCTGCCTATGCCTCCTTTAGCTGCCTAGGTTGGAGTAAGGAATGTATTTAAGAGTCATCTCTTTAGTTTGCCAACAAGGTCATTTGCCAGAGAGGATTTGAGGTACCTGGGTTCTAGTCACATCCAATTACATATTAAAAATTTGTATGCATTCCCAGACTATAAATAGTCTGTGAATAGTCTAATTCTTCTAATCAATAATTATAACATTTTTGATTAGAATCTTCTAATCAAGAAGATTAACCCTTCTGCTTGATGGAGTTCTGGGAACATTAATTTCTTTTGAACCATATCACTGTTATTCCCTTGCATCTTTTCAGAGTGGAATGTACTGGATACAGTAAGTCAGACCTGCCTCTGCTCACCTTGGGTGCTCACTGCAGCGCTGAATGTGCTTTGACACAAGGTTTTCTTTAGAGAAGCAATATAGTCCTGATGGTCTTGGTCTTGTGAGAGGCTCATAAGAATCTAGGCATGAAGGCCATAGTGTTTTTAGTTGTTAAGCTAAATGCAGTAGCTCTTTTGGTCGTTATGGTCTTGTCCTCATGCAATCTTGAGAAGTTTTAACTGCATCCTTTCATCAACTACCCCAGTGTCCGATTGACATTTATAAGTTAATTTGGCTATGGCAGATTACAGTGTTTTTCCTCAATTTTCTGCCTTGTCTCCCTTCAGGAGATAATCATCTCCACAGCAGGGAAAGCTAAGAGATTTGAGTTCCACTCCTGAGTTGTTCTTTGGCCTTGTATTAATGTACACTATTGCTATTTTTGATTCACATGTATAAACCAGGTTGCAAATGGTTCAAGAGCACATATATGTGTGCTAAATAATCTCAGTTATGGGGGTAGTGTCTTCCTTGAGAAGGTTGGAACCAGCAGCTGTAAATAAATGAAAAAGCTGTAACTGTAAGGCCAGCAGTGTCTGGGGTGCTTCAGCCCCATTCTCCTGCAAACATGAACTGAAGCCCTCAGCAAACTGCTACTGTCATTCCCTGGAGCTGCTGAAATTCCATGTATGTATGTTTGGGAGATCTGCAAAGGTGACGGGAGATAAGTACACAGCTCTTGGTGACTTATCACTCCATGTCTGACCGCCCTAGCCCATAATATGGGATAAGCTTTAGAATACAAACTGCAGTGTAAATGTGAGGGAGTTCCAACATGATCCTACCGGTCCACTGCAACGGGGCTTCCAGGACCTGATTGTATGTCATGTCAGTGAATGATGATGCCTCTTTAATTCAAACAGTATTACTATAGTTTTGCCATTAATGTTGATCAATTAGATGTTAATTTGCTGTGAAATTCTAGTCTGGCCTTCTGACGGGTGGCTTGTCAAACTGTGCATGCACTTAGAGTGGCTTCTTAGGGGTAGTGAAGCTTTTCTCATGAAGTGAAATGAACAACTTTCTGCTTTACCTTGTATTGAGTGCATTTATTTTTAAATTTTACTAGTGAGTCTTTTGGAGAATATAACCTTAACTTTTTTAGTGAGACCCTAAAAATGTTTGTCTGGTTCTGCAATGAGAGCCACTGCTGTGTTTATGTAGCAGTGGCCTGACCAACCCTCTGTAGCCTTGACCCTTTGTTCTTTTTGACTCAATTGGACAATTTCTTTGGAAGATTGGAATCTAGTCCATACATTGTGTTTATCACTCCTGAGGGAAATAGCTGAAAAAATATTGTGAAGGACTCCTAGTCTAGTTCCTCTCTGGACAAGGAAATAAATTAATTTTTATTCAGACAGTTGGCGTGTGGGTGAAATAAACAACATAGTTAGTTGCATTGACATGGAAGTGAGTATTACAGTATTAAAGTACAGTATTACAGTAACTTAACAGAATGGAGTATTACTGCTATTCTCTAATACAGGTACATTTGTGGTACAAAGGAAATAGCTGCATAATTTCAGTTATTTAATACCAGGGTCTTCAGCATGGCCATAATAATTCTCTAGAATAAGCTATCCTGCCTTCTGCTATCCCTGTTGCTGCCCATCCTCCCAACACACATTCTCTGTTTGAACAGACACAAGTGTTTCTGAATCAGGCCAGGGAACTGATCCCACTGAGAACTAGCTGAGCAATTCCTTAGTAAGCCTTGTAATACAGCTACAGAAATGTGTGTCAGTACAGCAGGAATGGGGAAGCACAAACTGCTCTGGAAGAGTGAGGCTGCTCTCTCTTGGGGTCACAACCAGCCTGGCTTCACCAAACCACAACTCTGAGGTGCAGTTTCTCAAGAGACTCAAGCCAACCTGAGTATGTGTTGCTATTAAAATAGGTAATCTTTGTGCCCTCATCTTTTGTGGTGCCACAAAGGCAGCAACAAGCTCTCATGTCTATGGAAGGGGAGAAACCTGTCACTTTCTAGACTGACCTAAACGTTTTGTGAAGTTGCTCCTTAAGACAACTAAGCTAACAGTATTTATTATCCCATGGCAGATAAGAGGCAGGTATTTTGCATTGCAAAGAAAGAGGGACATTCATTACTGTGGTGGTCCAGTTCCACCACATTGCTTGTCTATAGTGCTGCTCTAGATCTCAAATAAAAAACTCTTCACTGACATTGTTTAAGAAAACCCTGCTTGAATGGCATGTAATGCTAAGTCACACTGTGTCCACTGTACACACTTTTTTCAGTTTCCTCTTCCCTTGGTTCCCCTGGGAAAAATAAAATGCTCTGGGGCAGCCAATGGGAACTGATCCTTGTTTTTATGGTGATGTAAATTAGCACCTGGGCTTGTGGAGCACAGAGAAGCTCTGCCCTTTCAGTTTTGAAGAGGAAGAAGCTGAGCTGGGCATTCCCACACACCCGTAGTGTTTCTAGAGCTTAAGGGGGATGCCACTTCTTTCATAACTGTGGTTGTAATGACCCCTGGTGGAAGCTTCCAACAGCCAGGATTTTTAAGAGTTATGTCCCGACAGGAGGCTTTGGTTGGCCAGCCTTAGGCACCGACATTTGAAAACTGTGGTTGCTGCCAGAGATAGTTTTGAATTCAGATGTAACTGGGCTGCATCCATCGGTAACCTACATTCCTTATGTTGCATCCTGTCTATTTACGTTCTTTACATCATAGTACCTGAACCTGATGTGTATGTGTACTCATATATTCCTTTTCGCTGATGTCTCTTTTTCCTTACCTACATCCCTAGGGTGGAAAAACTTTATAACTGTTGCTTTACCATTATTTTCCTTCCTTGGTGAGTCAGCCCATCTGTTGCACTGCTCTGTCTCTGAAGTTTGCCCACCACATGGTTTGAGAATACCTCCAAGCCATGTCACATGTTTTTAATGTTAGGAGGATATTCCACCAGATTTCCCCAATGTGCAACGTGCAAATCCACACAATTTTCTGAAGTGGAAATAAGATTTTATTCAATACTTCTCAGATTTCTCCCGCTTGCTCAATGCACATTGGTCTGCTTAAGGAGCTGGGGACAATCCCAGTACTTGGCTACAGAAGGAATGGTGAGAAAATGCAACAACCATCTATTCATAACCATCTGAAGTTTTTTTGTTCCTTTTTTTTGGCAGGCTGATTTGAATACCAATATTGAAGATGAATCCAGATCTTTCTACGGTGTTTCCAGCCAGTATGAGAGCCCAGAAAACATGGTCATTACCTGTTCCACCAAAGTGTGTTCCTTTGGAAAGCAGGTGGTAGAGAAAGTAGAGGTAAGGAGCAGACACCTGGGTGCAAGGTTCCTTCTGGCTGCTGTTTTGTCACTTCAAGTATTTGCATCCTGCCCCCATATCTCAAGGCAAAATATATCTCATGCTTCTTGTCAGGGAGATTGATGTCATAGATATAAGATCACTCAGCCTGCAAAATGGGCTTGTCTTAGGATTTCACTGAAGATCTGTTAGTGTTTGCTACTTTTCCTTTAAATCCCAGTTTCTGAGGAGATGTAAATACGTATGACTCTTAGCTCTGCTGATCCTTGTAGCGGTTTGGATGACAGGTATCTGTTAGGGAAGACAAGAGTCTCCCTTGAAAATAGAGATTGTAAAAACTCCCTCCGAATTATTTTGATTTTGAAATGAATGGGCTTTCAGGCAAAGGTATGGGAATAAGGAATAGCTGTTCTTTACTAGTAAGTTTAACAAGGCAAACAAACAACAGCAACTGGAGCAGTCAAATAGCAAACAGAACCAGGGTTTTCTCTTCGGTGTAGCTGCAGTCACAGCTGGCAGGGAGCTCTGGTGGCTCCCGGGGCACACGGTGGGTGCAGTGATTCCCACAGGGCTGCAGGGGTGCTCCAGCTCAGGGAACACGTGGGGAATGGCGGCTCGGCCCACAGCGGGAGCGGTGGAATTCCCGAGGCTGAGTGAGGTGTACCAAGTGTCCGTGGTGCTGGCTGGAGAGCGTGGAGGTGTCCAAACGGGTTTGGGGTGCGGAATGTCGAAAGGCAGGGAAACTCCAGATCAGCGCTGAAGAAGCGATGGGATTGCAGCGGCTGCGGCAGCTCCGAGCAAGGCAGCGAGAGGGCTGGTCCCGAGTTCCCAGACACACCCGGAGAAAAACCCAAAGGCAGCAGGCCAGGATTCTCAGGGAAAAGCACCTTCTCCTCTCCCCTCTGCTGGGTGACACACAGTGTCCTCATCCTGTCTTTTCAGCTGGGTTGGCCCAAACTCTTTGTTTTCCTCAAGTACTCCCAAGCACCCAAATCAGCGTTCCTAGAAGACTAATGGTAAAAAATTATAGATTAAAAAAAAAACAACCAACCAACCAACCAAACCAAAAAGAAATTAAAAACCCCAACCCCCAACAATTATCTGGGTTTTTTTTTGGGAAGCAAAAGAAAGCTAGAAACATAGATGTGTTTTTTAGTCCAGAAATGTGAAAACATATAAGCAACACCTCACACTCATCAGTGTTTTTAAACAGATCATTTATAGACTGTAGTTATTAATTTGACTGTCTGATGGTTTTATTAAACCTAGAGCTTATACACTTAAAGTTTGAGCAAGATGGGAACTGCAAATAACTGGGTTACTCATATAACTGCCATTGAAAAATCATTTTTGATGCCACGTTCAGCTGTTAAGAGAGCTGCTTTTACATGTCACCTGCTGCCCTGTTTCTCAAGGAACCTTGAGATGCAAAATTATCTATGTGCAGAACACTAGCTGTTCTTATGCTAGCAATCAGTTCAAGGTGCATCCTTCCCCAAAATCCATCTCCAGTCACATGATAGTCACGCCTGAAGTTGGGTTAAGTATTTGAAAATGGGATAGAGGGGCTTAAGGAAGGCGTCATGGTGTACATTAAAGAAGTCCAAGCTTCTGGGGTGAAAGAAGGTGACAGGCATTTAAGGGTCTGCTGTGAAATCATAGAATAAGGTCTGTTTCTCTTCAAAGGCAGATAAATATACAGGAGCTAAGCTGTGCATGTGAACAAAAAAACCCCTCTCTGTATCACTGGCCAGACCCTTTCCTAAAGAGGAGGCAGAAATTCTATGTTCTCTCACACAGGTATCAGAAGGCTCTAGTCCTTTTTAGCTATAAAGCATCCTGAGCATAGTATTACTATCATTACTTCCTGGTTTTGCTCAAACAGTAGTTATGAGCTTTTTCAGTTTATTCACACCTAGGCTTTTTCCAGTAGAGATGCAGACTGTCGTGTAGGTGTCAGTTGGTCTGTTGCTCTTAGTTATCTTTCACAGTGTGTGTGCTGCTCAGAAGCTGGAACCCACCGTTCTAAAGAAAACCAGAAATCAAGCCAAAGAAATTGGAGAACTCAAGGGGACTGATCTTGGTGCAAAGTACTGTGGTCACTCTTCATAAAATGATTTAAAAGTGCCACTGTAATTTTTCTGGTCTGAGTCCCTTTTTGTGGTGGTGTTACTGGTGTGCCAGCGTAGCCCCATGTGCCCCTTTTGTGTTTTGCCTTGCAGACAGAGTATGCACGCTATGAGAATGGACACTATTCCTACCGCATCCACCGCTCCCCTCTCTGCGAATACATGATCAACTTCATCCATAAACTCAAGCACCTTCCCGAGAAGTACATGATGAACAGTGTACTGGAGAATTTCACTATCTTACAGGTGGGAATTTCAGCTGGTTTCATGACAACTCGGCAACATGCAAGTACCATGCAGGAGTTCACTGCTGAGAGTCAAAGCAGCTTTCCTTTTATAGCTCAGCAGCTAATTGAACTTAGTGTCTTTCATGTGTATTTCACTTCAAGACCATTTATGGAGCTCTAGATATAGTAACTCATGCAGAGGAGCAGCAAAAGAATTTGGGAGACCTGGGTGTGAGAGAGAGAAAAAATAAAAGTAGAGATCATGAGGCAGAGAGACAAAGGAAGGGGAATGATAGAAATGCAGTGAAGGAAATGCTCATTCCATTATTTCACAAATATTGAGGTCCATTCTGTGCCCTGGTCATTTTTGCTAGGTAAAAATCCCACAAGGGCACTGTTGAATGGCTTTAAATTTTTTCTTTGGGAAGAGTTCTTCACTGACCATATTAGGGGGGAAAGAAAGTAGTTTCCTCAGGACCATCTGGGACCTGTACAGAATATGGAGGCATGCAAAGGAAGTGGGATGTTGTGGGGAAGCTCTGTGACATCTTCTGTATCACTGTACAGGAATCACTGTAACCTCTAGCTAGGTCAGGATTACAAGGCTACAGGAATTAGATTTGCATTAGTGCTTTGTTATACTGGGAGCCTTTCCAGGCTCAACTGCAGACTAAATTTGGGAAGAGGGCAGACAGCTTAAAAGGTGGAATTTTCTAATGGACTGAATTCTGTGTTCACCTTTGTAAGAGGCTTCACAGATTTTTGCCCAGAGAATGTGAGGCTGGGTAAGTAGAAGAGATGCTGGTGGCTATATGAAAGACTGAAAATCAAAATGGTTTTCATTCCTTTCTCTGAAGATTTTGGATAGCTGTGGCAACTCATTTCACTGCTCTGTGGCTCAGACACATCAGCTATAAAACACAAGGTTAATAATATACACCACAGGGCATTAAGAAGTTTACTCTTTCATGTTTGTATTATGATCTTAAACATCTGGAAGAAATGAGTTTAATGCTGAGAGTTCTTTTAGATGTGCAAAAGCACAAGAAGGGCAGAGACAGATGGAGACCTGTGTGCTGTAGTCCATACTGGGGAACATTGTAGCTGCTTTCTGCATGTTTCATTCCTCATTTAGGCTAGCATTTCCTATAAATTCTAAGAAAAAAAGCTGTCACGTTGTTATACTTCCTCAGGGGCTTTATGTTTTGAGCAATCTCGTGTTCTTCCTTTATCTTTGGGCATTGAAAGCATGTCACATGTGGGTGCTGGCACACATTACCTTGCAGTCCTGTACAAGGTGAAAGTGCTTCTCCCCGAGCAGCAGCCTGAGCGTTTCCCACTCCCCACTGGGGAGCTGAAAAATGCATAATGTAAGGCATGTTGGTAGTCCTCAGTCCCCACTTCCACCTTTGAGGCAAGTCTAATTATACTTTTTCTAGACCCTTTTATTAGCTTAGATGCCCCTAATCCCACAGGCATAATTTATCTTGCTTTGCACATTTCTCTGGACCTAGAGCTCCCAAGATTTCAGAGCCCATTTTTCAGAAAAGGGCCTGGTGCCCTAGCACACCTGGAAGTGTATAACTCACCACATCTGGCAGAAGAAAGGACTTCAACTGCAAATCCAATCATGAAGTAAGAAAAGAAAGCAGAATAGACTGAAATCAGATTGCTAAAATTAATAAGCAAGTTTGAAAAAAGCTATTTTCTTCCTTGTTTCTTTCTTGTTTTCACAAGAACAACTGGACTTTGGTACAGTTCAAGCTTCCAGCTGGAATGGTTTTCTTCTACAATTGAGTTTGTACTACTGCTGATAAAAATGTGTCTCTTCCAGCAGGAGAGAACTTCAGCTATGGCACAAGCTCAGACGAAAAGAATATGCAAAGTTGTGCAGTGACAGAGAGAGGGAAGCTAAGCTAGGAGTTCTGACAAGGAATTCTCATCTCTGCCATGTAGTACATGCTGGAGAAACTAGGACAGCACTGCTTCTTCACCATGCTGCTGACAGAGTCACGTTGTAGAGACACTAAGGGTCCTGAGGGGCCATAGGAAAAAAATGGGACAAAAGGAGCTTTTGTAAGAATGCATGAGTGTAGCAGGCATCCTTCTCCCAACATCTACAGTGTATGGAATGGGAAGTGTAACGAAGTCAAATCTGTGTCTCCTGTGAAAGGAATTATACTCTATAATCCTCGTGTTCTGTGTCTACCATTGACAAGCAGGAGCAGATGAAGGAAAACAACACTCTGGGGTTGTCTTATATTGATATATATGTGAAGAGGAGTGGGTGTGCCACAGGAGGGGGCCTCTCCTATACCCAGCAAAGAGAGCAAAAAGAGATTTTTATTTGTGAAACACTTCCTCTGCTAAAATCTGCAATGCCAGGGGTAGGAAGTAGAGAACCTGGTGGACCTGCTTCCGCTGATGTGATCACTGCTTGGTCACAGTGGACTTCTCCTCAGAGTGGACTCTGCTCACCTCCCTGTCTCTTCACTGCAGTGTAACTCTGGGGCTATAAAAATGCTTTGGTATGTGGGCTAAGCTGTGTATAGATCCTGCACTTCTCTGTTCTTTGTATATTACTGACTTTCTGCTTTATGTTAGATGTGTTGGAATATGTTAGCAGAGAAATAGCAGCTACCATTTCAGCTTCTTCTCCTTTTCTTTCTAGGTTGTGACAAACAGGGACACACAGGAGACCTTGCTGTGCATAGCATATGTTTTTGAAGTATCAGCTAGTGACCATGGTGCCCAACATCACATCTACCGGCTGGTGAAGGACTAGAGACTTTCTGCCCTGAGTGGTCCATGGAATGCATGTCTAAGAAAAAAGTCTATGCTTGAAAAACCCCTGCCCCCCCATTACCAAACTGAAAAAATAAACTGCACATATTGTGTATTTTCAGAAAAGTACCTCTGAGCTGGTTTGTGATTGACAGAGTGAAGTTTCCATCTCCAGGTTTGTGCAAATGGGGAAAAGACTTGGAGTCAAGGAAACGGGGAAGTGACTGCTTTACGGTCTCACCACCATCAGCATCCTGTGAAAAGCATTTCCCACAGTGCACATCACACACATGAAAGGAGTGTATGCACCTGAACCTACATGTGGGGCAGTGGCAATGGCAGCAGCTTCCCCAGCTCTAATCAGATATGAGCACATTGAAAATGTTCATGCTACACCTGGTCTGAGTGTGTGCGCTCATATGCGTTCATTTGGAAGTCAACACATGCACAGATGTGGTTACCATATGTTTATATAGGTGTCAGTTAGACATACATGGTCATGTGCCTGGGTATAGAGGTTGCACATATATCCTGCACAGCTGCCTGTCCACATCAGCAGTTGTGCAGTCACAGGCTCGTTCAGCCTTGCTCTGTTAGAGGCTTGTTTCTTTTTCCCTCTCTTCCATGCATGAGAGAGACCAATCTTTCATTTGTGTTTTAAATGAAATTATGCTTAGAAAATTTGGTATGTTAAATCATGTCTTGCTCAGCAGATTTCTTCTATATATCAAGTCTGATAACTTGGCAGACTAAAATAATTCTTGCTGCTTTTGCTTCTGTTCTCCCTGCACAGCTATCAATGCTCAGTGCCAGGCTGTGCTCTTGTGCACCATAATTGTTTACAGAGGTCAGTTTTTTCCACCTGTTAGCTGCAGACAGTGAAGTGCACAAGTATTGCACAGGATGTCATTTGGCAAGCAACCTGGAGGAAAAGAAGGAGAGAGAAGGGTGAAAACAGCTTAGCTTTCTGTGTTTCGAAGGCAATCAAACACAGCCCTCTGCTTTACTTGTAAACTGAGGTAGTCTACTCAGAAGTCATTGAGAGGCAATCATCTTGGTCTCCACAATGCTGCTGATGTGGGGGAAAGATGCAGCCATTCATGTTGCTCTGATGGAAGAGGTTGTTTGCATGATGCTCTGGCAGCTGTTGAACAGGAAATTTATTGGGTGATCAGGCAGAGTTGCGTGGTCTGGACAGTCAATTTACTGTGGAAGGGGGACTAATTGACTTACTTCCTCATTAAGCAACTGCATGCCAGTCGATCTGTTGTGACTGTAAAAGTGTTGAGTTTCCATCTGCACATGGTGGTCCCTAACAGGGATGAGTCTTCACCAGGCATAACCTGTGCTTTGAAGCACAGGAGGAAAAGAACAAGGGTAAGTAGGATTAGCAAAGATGATGCCATGAAGTCGGAGCTGGAGAAGGATGGTTTGTTTCCTGTTATGGGAAATGTGCTCCATATATTTTTTCACTCTCATCTTGCAGACCCTGCATTCCCAGAGGCTACTTTTAATGACTTTGCAGGGCTAGTTCTGTTAACCTTCTTTGTATGGGAGGCAGAAGTGGATGGTCAAGAAGAGAAAATTTTCTTGAACAAAATCCAAATACCAATACAGACAAATACCTTCAAGAGTGGACTTCCAAGCATTAATACAGACACACAGATGCCGGCAGCTTTCCTTAAGATCTGCATGACTGGTAACCAGAACCAGTCAAGCTTGGAGAAAAATGAGCCAAATACTCTAAACACCTAGAAAACAAAGCATCTTGAAATACCTGCTGTTCTGTGCCACACATAAAAAATCCATGCAAGCACAGGCTGCTCTCAGCCATACATTGGGAGTTATTACTAGTCTCAGCCAGGTGACCGAGCCACCAGGACTGAATTAACTACATCTCTGCAAACCAGGCAGTCCCTCCACCTGGCCATGTAGGAATGAATGGCACCAGCTGTCTACAGTCCGTTGCTGATGCATGCACCTGTCAGTTTCAGCCCTGTACAATTTCCTTCCTGATCTCTGAACCATGCGTGGGGCAGGCAACAAATCAAATAAAACCTCGCTAATAAAAAATAAAAAAAAAAGACTGACTCTTGGGAAAAGTATTTTCGGCCAATGTAGACAATAATGTTTTCAAATGAAGCCTGTACAGATAAAGTCCCCAGCAATGGAAAATTCCTTGTGATGTGTATTATTACTCTCCTGCAAACACGAGCTTGGTGCCTTGCGTGCATTCACTGCAGGGTTACGCCACAACAGCAGACACTATGGAAGTCAGTCATTGAAGGAGATGAGCTCTAGAAGTTCACTTAGTCCATTAGTGGACTGGTCATTAATAAAACCACATTAAGCAAAGTTTTAAGATGTTATCAAGGCAGTAAACACAAATCAACAGGCTGAGGAACAGATTAAATATTTGCTCAGTTGATTTTTGAACACTTATGAAGGTCTTTTTTTTTTTTTTTTTTCAACTCAATAGCAGTGGAAGATTCTTCTCTGCTACTATTCCTTTCTGTGCTTGCTCTTGGAGTTCCCTGGTGACAGCTCCCTGTCAATAACCAGAGTCAGCAAGAGACATCTACCTGCCTTTAAAACTCAATGGAGAAAGGAAAAGAAAATTCATGTGTCTGGGAGAGCTCAGTTTTATGTAGGCCACTAGATGAAGAAGATTTAGTAAAGCTAAGCAGCAAAAGAACTACTGGAAATTTTGATCTGGACTAAAAGGCTTCTGTCCCCTTGCAGAATGGGTGAGATCCATACAAAAATACTTCAAAGACTGGAAGGATTGTAGCTCTCTGTCCCCAAGGCTTCCTTTCTTGGAATTTCACCAGAAGAAACCAGACAGTGCATCAAACTAAGAGCCAGCTGCAATTTTGCTAAAAATAAAGCAAACCAAACACAAAATAGCAGCATATGTAAAAGAAGAGATAGCCTAGTTTCAAGAGGAAAGGCTAAATTGAACTCTAAAGAACTGACAACAAATGAGGATATCAGAGTATCTTGCAAGTTTAATTTCTGTTGGGGCAGAAATGCCAGAATTATTAACTTAAACTGTAAGAACTTGCTGTAAAATCAAACGATGAAACATTAAAAGCTGATTCCTCTGGTCACTTTCCAGCCACAGCATGAGACCTTAGAAGGTAAAATAATGAAACAGAGATCTAAATATCCATATTTTCTTTATAACAAAGCACTTTAAAAGTTTCCATTTGTTTGATTCCCTTTTTTCTAATGTACACGCTTCAGTTTATAATTTTATTATTTTAGCCCTAATTTGTGCAGCTACGTCTGCTTGTGGAGTCATGTCAAACTGAATTACTAAAATGATTCCACATATTGATAGTATTCTGAGATAAGATAGACCATGGGTCTGAGCAACACGAACTAGGCAAGACAGGAGCCCTCCCTTCATCTTCACTTCAAAGAAAAAGGAACACTTCAGGTAAGACAAGTTCATTTGAATTCATTCTTGTAGCTGTGGTGAGGGGGCAGGAACTTCTTAAGCTGAATTGCCAACAAAGAGAACATGAAGGTAAGCCTAGAGGCAAAGGTAGGGATTGAATTTAAATCTCTTTCTATTTCAATATCTAGACCCAAGGATCATTATTTCCTTGAGTATTACACACATACTTTAGCCTTTGGTGCAGTGGTTTCCCAGTGACCTTCCCCGTTACCCAGCTCATTTTTGTCTTGTTTCTCTGACATATTGGACCAGATGAAAGACTAGAAGAATAAGAAAGCAAAGAATAAGAACTAATTCAGACAGGTGAGAACACCCTCAAACTTGCTCTAGAGCTGTAGAAGGGGCAGGAAGAGCACATGCTGAGCCTTCAAGAAGCTGCCAGGGGATAATGTTATTTCACCAATCCTGCAAGCAGAGTCTACATCAAAACCATGCAGGAGGGCAGCAGAAAACCTGCATGCTTGTAAGCAAGATCAGAGCTACTCTCTATGAGGGAAGGCTAGCCAGAAGCTTAGGTTGACCACAGCTCTGTCCATAACCTCACAGACCATGGTGCAGTCCCAATCCTCTTGGACACCAGATCTACATTGGAAGCCATGTTTGCCTGCATTTAACATGGTTCAGCAGTTAGTCAAGACTCCAAATCTGTGATTCATATAATTTTGGCCTCTTAAATCAGTCACAAAAGTACTGGTGTTCATTCTGAGGAAAGCTAATAGAGCATCTTTAGAGAAAGCCACCTCCCTCATCTCCTTTAAGTGCAAAATACAGCAATAACAATGGAAAGAACCTGAACACAAACAAAGTTAGAAGGTCCAGATGGATGATCTCTTTCTGTCAAAAAGAGAAGCAAAGATTTTGGTTTTCAACCTCCTTAATTTCCCCACAGCATTCACCTCTCTTGCCATATTATGGTTTCTTCTGAAATTGGTGGCTGGGACCGAAGCCACAGACTTGCTATTACGGTAGATGGGGTACATCCTGTGACTTAACACTGGAAAGTGTCCTTTTCTTGATGCCTCTAATGCAGCTACTCAAAGCTGTTCTCAGAAGCTGCATGTAGCTTTCAGGTTTGCTGGTTGGATGCCATGGATTCAGGTACAGAGAATCACAGAATTAATGAAGCTGGAAAAGATCTTTGAGATTGTCAAGTTCATCCTATGACCTAACAGCATCTTATCAACTAAACCATGTCACTAAGTGCCACATCCATTTTTCTTTAAACACCTCCAGACACAGTAACTCCACTACTTCAGCCTATTCCAATGCTGAACCACTCTTTCTGTGAATAGTATTTTTTAATGCCTAGCTTAAACTTTACCTGGTGCAGCTTAAGACTGTGGCCTCTCGTCCTTTGCTGGTTGCCTGGGAGATGCTGTTGAGGTGCAACTCCTTCTGTTCCTCACTGTATGACAAGATCAGAATGCCCCCACCTTAGATTCAGTTGCATGTGAAAGACAGTTGAAGCTGAAACACAGCTAACAGATTACTTTCCTAAACTTACTGGCATAATTGAGATGAGACCTGCAAATAAACACAGTTTCATTGGTGCAAAGTGTATCTACACGATCAGCCACTCCAGTCCTCAGTCTCACAGTGATCCTCAAACTCTTCCCTAAATGATCAAGTTCATACAGAGCTCCCATATATGTTATATTTTTTCCTGTGCACTTTTTACCTTTTTACCAAGGTAGACACCAAATGATGACTTGATTTCACATACTGATTTTTCACTTCGACTTGAACTATAGAAATCCCATATACCTGGGTATAAAGCTGCTTTGCTTATGCAGCAGGCAAAGAACACAACATCATGCTGTTTCTTTTAGAGTGAACAATCAACCGACAATAACATCACCACAAAAAAGTGTCAAATGTGTTCTCATTGTCTGCTGACTTCCTGTGCTGCTTGTCTTTCAGGAAGTGGTTGTTTATTTCCAAAGTTTAAGTTATTTAAAGATTGGCACCAATTCTGGAATAAAGATCCTTCAGTCCTCAAGTATAATGAGATTTGCTGCATTAGAGCTACAGCACCCAGGAGATGGACCCTTTTTAGAGCCTGGAACCAAAGAACCAAAAGAAGCTCTCTCCACAGATCTCTTTATCTCTTGGTGCATTGCAGGACATATTTCCTTCATTGCTTGCTTTAAGGTAAACACACAGCAACACTTGTGTACTTCTGCATGTAAATAAATGACGAACAGAGAGCTGCTGCACATGCTTCTCTTCTGGGAGGGAGAGAAACAAACATGGCAGCAAATGACCATTTTGTTGCTGGCAGCCCTGCCACCAGGATGCTTTGAGTCTTTTGAACCAAGCAGTTTATAAAAATCCACTTAACACACAATGGAAGGTACAAGAGAATATATTTGATGTGGACATCCCCTTGAATTGAGAAGTGTGACAGCAGCAGCAGTACCAGAGAAGGAAATGAGAATACTCAGGGGACCTAGGAATGTGAAACAGATCTTCCCTCTGCAAAAACATTTATGGTAAAGCCTTGAGATTCTCTTCATACACTGTAAAATAAAGTTCCTCTCAGGAGGCCCATGCTCATAACTGTACCGCTCTACTTCTGTAGACATATCTACCCCAGTTCTAGGTTGTTTCCTCAGCACATGACACTTCACTTAAGGGTCCATGCCAGAACCTTCCCCAGCTCTGTTTAGACAACTTGAGAGGCTTCTGCTGGAGACAGTGATTAAAGTTGACTTCATTAAGTTTTTGTTGCACTTCCAGTGACACCCAGAGGAAGGCAGGTGGGGACTTTCTATATGGTGTCAGAAGATCTCCCTTATGGCCCTGTCTCTCATAGCACCACAGATTAGAATCATTAAGACTGAAAAAAACCTTCAAGAGTCCTGTCCTATATCCAGGACTGCCAGTGTCCATCACTAAAACAAGTATCTAAACATCATATGTACATCATATATGCATTTTTTAAATACTTCCATGAATGGATGGATACTTCCACCACTTCCCTGAGCAACCTGTTCCAATGCTTGAACACCCTTTCAGTGAAGAAATATTTCCTAATATCCAGTCTAAATCTCACCAGGCACGGTTCGATGCTTTGTCCTCTCATCCTATCACTTGTTACCTGGGAGAAGAGACCGACTCACACCTGTCTAAAACTCCTGCGACCTCAGAAAGCTCAGAGGAGCACTCAGACACGCTTTCCCCCGGTGTTAGAAGCCATAACAACACATTTGGCAACCGCGGCGGGCTTCGGACCGCCGAGCATCTCGGCCCGGATTTGCCGTTTGCAGCAGCGGTCCGGGCTGCACTCCGGGCACCACCCTTGCCAAACTGAGTCCCGAGGGGACATCCAGCCGCGGGTCCCTCGGGGCAGGGGCAGCTGAGGGTGGGCGGTCGGTGCCCCCCGCATCCCGCCAGCTCCGGGAGGGATGCTCCTGGCGCCCACCCCAGGGGTTTCCCGGAGGAGAAAGGGAGCGGGGAGGGTGTCAGGCAGAGCTCTGCCAAAGGGGCTCCGGCGGGCGCAGGATGGAGCGGGTGGGTCGCGCCGGAGGAGCGGGGCCGGCAACGCTCCCTTCCCTCCCTCCATCCCTCCCTTCCCTCCTCCGCGGGGCTGGAGCCTCCCCTGGGCAGCGCCCCCAGCTCCTCCCCGCTCGGTAACGCCGGTCCGAGCCCCTCCTCCCGTTTCCGCTGGCAGGAGCTGGGGCCGTGTCGTGCCCTACCTCCGC
>VWZN01021493.1:222144-260683 GCA_013396955.1 Regulus satrapa
GCGCTTGGTGGGAGGCTGCGCCCGGCCGGGATGGGAGCGAGCCCGCCCTGGGCTGACAACTCCGCTCGGCAGCCGCTCACGGACGTGCTGCCGGCGGTTCCTGCCTTCCCCCTTATATAAAACTTGATTCCAGCGTGGCCTTTTCCTGTTCGAGCTTTTGGAAACTTTTCTTAGTGAATCCTGGGATATCCGCCTGTCACCGTGCTCCTGGTGGGAGCTCTTTGAGATCTGCCTCTCAGGAAGGCCTTCAGCTCCATGGGTTTCTGATGGATGCAGGGGTGAGGACCTGTGGTATGGGGATGCTATGTTAAGGAAAAAAAAAATTAGACTACATGAGCTAGCTGTGTTTCTCTACTTAATCCGTTTATCAACTCTTTTGTTCTGTGCTTTTACTTTGTATGGTTATGGGCTTCAAACCACAGGAATGGGGGCACCTCATTTTCCTACCTGACTGCATTGAACTGACTTTAAGACTTGGGCATAAGTCACCTGGGATATGTCTGGATAAAAGTTAAATATTCTCTAGAACAGCCATGAGAATCAAATCACACAGTTTGTTTGGGCGCTTGGCCCATTCCCTAGATGGGCCTGAATATTGCTTGTGGAACCCAAAACTTAACATGTTCCTGTAGCAAAGTTGTTAGTAACAGGTGCCACAAATTGTTTGAATGGCTTTTTTTTATTTTTTATTTAAGCTGGTAGTGGAGTCCTTTGTATCCAGGGTGTATAATTGCAAAGGACAGCAGCCACTGAAGTGTGCATTCATATGAATTGTGTTGACATGGAATGTGGGGCCAAAGTTAGCACTCGATAACTTTTAGAGTGTTAGAAGATGAATTATCAATGTGATGTGGAGAACAACAAGGAAAGAAAAGAAAATCAGTCCTTGCAGTTTTATGTCCTTTGCTTCCATTTTGCATTTTTCCTGAGCTCCAAGTATGAAAACTAATGGAGCTAATATAGCTTCTGCCTCCAGATCTCTTCCTTTCGTATTTTTAGACCTGTGATGATCAAACTGCAAATCCTACAGAAAAAGCCTTTTCTGTAATGGGGCTGTAAGACTTGTGGCAAACTAGGTTTTGGGTACCTGCACTTTCTTTGCACCTAATTCTCATTAATAAACCTGCATAGGACCTTAGGGTCATAACATAGCAAATGCAATGTCATTTGCATTATTCAGGCAAAGCTCTGAAGTTATAATGACCCTTCCCATCACTGTTGAGTAGGATAGAGGGTTAACTGTGAATGTCAGTGTTATCTTAGCTATTTTGCATTTTTTTAGCAAAAAGTAGCTATCAGAGATGCATATCACACAGTCTTTGCTTTCTGTGCTATTTTAAGTTATTTTCTTCCAAAGCATGTCAAACCTCAGCTTGTCCATGAGAGTATTTCCATCACAGCAGTATATTTTTAGTGTTTAACCCCTGTCTCCCCAAAGACACAAACTAAAAGACTGCAATAGAAAAGTGAAACACAAAAAGAGCACAGATTAAAATAGCAAACTAACGCTGAGGTGACAGCACTGATTGGAGGAGTTACTTTCACATTTGTGTCACAAGTGAAACTAGCAAGTCTTCACTAGTGAATCCAAGACTTTGTCTTGGTGTTACTCTGAGAGAGCTGGAGCAGAAGCGTCTGCTTATTTTAGAAGCAGTATGTCAATATTGCTGAGGTACTTGGGTTTTACAATTGAAAACCCATCTCAGTTTTTCCCTTTTATAATGTTTCAGGATTGTGCTGTTTGCAAGACTTTTTTTTTAGTTTTCTATGTTGAATATCACTAGATTTATTGATGCATGACAAAAAGAGATGAGAATGCCTTAAAGAAGCAGAGCATGAGCCGGTGTTGTGCCAGGGAAGAGAAGGCAGCTGGCAATACTCAGGACTATTTTAATAAGAGTGTAGCCAGTGCCCAAGGAAGTGAATATCTCAGGTCAGGTCTGCATCAGCGGGGTCCAGGACCAGGATTCACACACGTAGCTGGAGTCAGGGCACAGCTACAACACAGGTTGGGCAGGCACTGAAGGCCACAGAGCTATAATGGGATCCCTGCGTTATGAGCAGAGAGCAGGGGTGGATGTGAGGTTAAGAGATAATTTAAAGGCCTTTCAGGGCTCTCAGAGCTCTGGTGCAGCACAAGGATCCTATGCTGAGGGAACTAGGCTTGTTCAGCCTGGAGAAGAGAAAAATTTGATGGGACTTGTAGAGACCTTCTGGTAACTTTAGAGGAAGTTCTCAAGAAGACAGAGCTTCTTCACTTTGGTATATGGTGACTGCATGGAGGACAGCAAAGGGAAGTTGAAATGAGGTTCAGCATAGATACCACTTCCAGCAATGAGGACAGTCAGATGCTGGAACAAATTGCCCAGAGGGGTTTTGCAATGTATGGTTGTGCATGGGTTTTCAAGGTCAAAGTGGATAAAGTCCTCTTGGGACCTCATAGGTCCCAATAAATCCACCACTTGTTCCAATAATATTGGGACATGCATACCCTGTGTAAGGTAGAGCATGTTGGAACCCCCGCAGGCCTGCTCCAACATGATTTCTCTGATCCTGAGATCAAGCAGCCATTTGGTCTGAGAAGGAAAGAGATATGTAAAACAATAGCAATACTTGTAAATACCCCGGATGAAGAAATGAAGGAAGGTTTTAGGATGTTTGATGTGTTGCTAAGATGCTAAAAGAAATTAAATTTAAAAACTTTCCTCACTATGTTCACAGTTTATGCTGGAAAGGTGTGTGTGTGGGTAGGGGAATGATTTGCACTTGTAAACTCACTTTCCTTTAGCGATTCTCAAAGTACAAAGTGCCTTTTTGGTGTAACAGCACTTCAAGATGCATTCTGGAACAGATCAAACCATGTTCTTTCAAATTTCATGTAGGAAGTGTGATAACAATAAAGCATGGTGCAGAGCTTGGGGAAAGACCCTGTATGACCAGGGATAGCTCTTATCTGAGCATTGTCTTCTTTGACTCTCTAGAAAATAAAATAAACACGCCACGACCAGCAGATAATTTCCCCATTTGTGCTGTGGTTGTTAACAGACTTTAGGATTGAGTCAGTCCTGGTGAGGATTAGCAATACCCACAAAATGAGTGGATCAGAAATAGATGTTTGTCTTTTTCTCTCTTCATGGCAGTGAAATTGTGGAAAAGTAGGGGTGTGCTCAGGAAGTGCCATTTCTTCATCAGTACAATGTGTGCTAGTATTTAATTTTGAGGGGAAGTACTTTTTGGGAAGATACAAAGTTTTGTACATTTTGTTCAGGTGTTAGCAAGATAATTTATTTGCTACAGTGCATTCAGAATGCACTACTAGTGCATTCTGTGCTTCCTCTTCATCTCTCCTGATCTCCTAAGACTGACTTCCAGAGATGGTTTCTGCTGCTCCTTGTAGCCTCCCTCAATGGAACATGTATTGCTGAATGTCAGTGCTATGTTTTCTGGGAAAAAAAAAAAAATCCATCAACTCTGTCCTGTGGTTCAGTGATGTGTTTTCTGTGGTGTGTTTGCCATGAGGCTGGACTCTGTTCTCCAGTGAAAGATGTTGTTTGCTCATTGCAAGGTGTTTCTGGGAAGGTGATGTCTATGTGAGTTGTGTTAATACAGCTGGACAGCACTGTTGCTTAAAATGTCTTTCAAACTCTACCTCACCTTTCCCTCTGTTTTCTGATGATATTCCAAACACTTGCATTTATTGCTGTCGAAAAATAAACCTTGAGGGCTAGAGTTTGTAGAATGAGGCATGATCCTTGGGCAAAGCCCAGCGGCTGCAAGATGTTACTGTCTGCAAGCCCAGTAAAAAAGGAGGGATCTGACTGTGCTTCACATGGAAGAAAGAACAGAGAGGAAATGTGGGATCCTGAGTAAGTAATGAGCTGTGTTTTGATGCCAGTGAGATGTCTTAGTCTGCCTGTTGAGGAGGGGTGAAAAAATGCTATTGTTGAAAAGCTTTTAAAATCTAGAGTATCAGACAGGCATGTTGTAAGGGATAGCTTCAGGCAGATGGGGCAGACTAAATCATAAACTTATGCTCCAATAAGCCTTTAAGTGGACAAAGGTATTAATTAAGCTTAGCATTTCTCTACAGTGATGTGACTATGATTTAATAATCATAGTCATTAATAATCATAGTAATTAATAATCACTGTAATATTATGACAACACCGAAGTAGTAGCATACATTTTAAAATTTTGAAGTTTGCATTAATCTTTGTTTCAAAAGGTATAACAGGAAAACTTATTAAGGTCTTTTTGAAAGCACTTTACCCCTTTGCTGTCAGAATTCTCCTTTCTAATGCAAACGCTGTCATGCTGTTCTAACGCTTGATATTTCTGAAGGTGGAAGTGACTAATAGCTGAGTGTTTATTTCCATGCTCTCTGTCACAAGTGCAAAAGGGGAAGCAAGCTGCATTAACTAGTGAAAAGCTGATGATATTTATGAGGCCGACTCACTGTGTGTCTTTAGATTCAGCTGAACTGTGTTAACTGGGCTTTAGTTTCTACTCTGATCTTGCTCAAGTAGAGCTGTCTTTGCCCTGGGCTGTCCTCACTGATTTACAAGTGCTTGGATTGGTCTGTGTAAGCTCACAGTGAGGGTACGATGGAATCATATGGAATAACAACCTCATGCAGGCACTGGACCACAGGAGCTGCATTATCCATGTGTGGCGTGTCTGGACAGGAGGCAGGGCTGGACTGGAGAAGTAGCTCGGGGGGAGTGGGTGGGAAGGCAGGAGCCTTGAGAAGGCACTAGGCGAAGGGAGAGGAAGTCTGCAGCCTTCCCCTGGGAGGAAGGGCTGAAAAGGAAGGATGAGGTGGTACACTGAACAGAGAGCTGAAATGTCACACCCTGTCAGCATATGTGAAGGAGACCTAGCTCAAAATTTGGAGGCTCTGTACTAGGGCACAGGGATCAGTACAAACCTTAGAGAGCAGAGGGCTCTGTGAACTCTCCTGTATTTGGTGTTCTTTCATTTCACTCTTAATTAAATTCATTTGACCTGAAGGATTGAGGGAGGCAAAGCTTGAAGTTGGAGGAATCCTGGGTTTAGCCCACTGGTGGGAAGAACCCAAGTGACTTGTCTTGTGCAATTGGGTAGTCTCTGCTGTCTCCTCAAGTGCCTTATGGCAGTATGCTGACAATCACATTTGTGATGGTTGCAGCTGTACTCCAAACTCGTGTTGAGCCCAGGCAAGGAGACTTTGTGTTTTCATTTGCACATTTCTAAAGGTTAAATAATTCAAGAATGCTTTTGAAAACATACTTTGCTTTCTGTTTCTCTACTGCTGTTACAACTTTGTGTACAGTTCAGTGTAATGTGGTTCTGCCCAGGATGTTCATTCAGCTTTATTTTAAACAGTTCCTTGATTTTGTACATATATACTTATCCCAAAACCAGTTTTTCATTCAGTTTCATTTTAAGACTGTAACCTTATGTGAATGAAGGCTGTTACTGGACTTTGTTTGAAGAAAGTGCAGCTGAAGTTGTGAAGGATTGAAAGCAACGTTCTGAGAATGTCTAGTAAGTTGTTTCCACTGGAGGACAGTCTGCACAGTATTGTTTATATGTATTTATATACATGTGTAGGAAATACCATTAGGGGAATGGGATAATGGTTCTGGCAGTAGAAGAGACCTGTACTAACGTGCAGATGGGAGCATGTCTCCTTGTAAAATGGAAACCTAAATGGCTGGCCTAAAAGCCTGTAAAGGAAACCTTCCAAGTATAAATAAAGTGATTTTCTTTCATACATCAGAGCATTTGGATCTCTCCAGTGCTGCTGTGCTGTCTCACAAAGTTTTGCCAAGTAACAGTGGCTCTGATAGTTAGAAAATCTTTTGCTGATCTGTTTCCCAGAAGTGAAAAAAGCATCAGGACTATCAAGACTTTGCATTCATAGCACCTGGGACACTGTGGACAGCAGTGTCATCTATAGGGGGAATATAAACAACCAATTTCTCTCCTAATGCTGAGCTATTGGGTGCCATCAAAGATGAAGAACAAGGGGGAAGAACTGCAACTCTGCGAAAATTCCCAATATATTCCTCTCACACCTACTCAGAATGGAAGATCAACTAAATCCTATACAGCAAAATTTTTCTGTTTCATGTGGGAAGACCCAGGACAGCATTTCAGGTGAATATGGTCAGAGATTTGGATGTGGAGGCCATGGTGCAAGTAATTGCTGGGACCAGTGATCCGTAGAGCGATTTAACTATCTGTAGAGGAGGAGACTTCATTAAAAACAGGAGCCTTTTGGATGTGTGCTCTATTCTGGTTACATAGAAAGCAAAGTAAGAAGGGCTGTGAAGCAGAGAAGGGATCTTCTAGGGAGAACTAGGAGGAGGAAATGAGAACAGAGTTTTAAGTTCCCACACTGATGTAAATTCATCTAGATTGCTTTCAGTTTTCTAAGGTCGGTATTGTTGCACCACTTTCCTGGTGAATGGTTACCACAAAGGACCTTTCAAGACTTATACAAGAAGCTCTCTCCTTTTCATTCTGTTTTTACTAAAATAATTTCTTAAGACATCTTTCTTAAAGCAGTCAGCTTGCCCTGAAAAATCCACCTTCAGTTTCCCACTCTCCAGGGACACCCAAGCAATCTCTATTGCAGCTTTCTTTCTTTTATGAAAACAGAGTCCTGTTTGTGTTTCATTATAGTTTGAATTTCACAGCTATTTGGTCTCTGTCTTCAGTTCTCCCTCTGTGTTCTCTTCTCCGTTGGTTCTTTGAGGAGTTGAGGAAGTTCATTCTATGGTAAGAACAGAACAGTTTTGCTATATTTAGTCCATTTCTCCCTTGCTGTTTCTACATTAAACCACACAAAAGAAACAAAGCTGGTCCAAGTAATTTAGATATGTTATTGTTTTTTTCTGAACTGCTTTTCGAAGAGCTCTTTAAAGAGAAATGTTGCTTCATTTAGGAATCCATCTTTCTCCCTGCTTTAGCAAGTACGATATAGTTCCCCTATTTTTAAAATGTGAAAGTAATTTATCAAAATCTTCTTAAGGTCCCTGTTTGTTTTGAAGGTGCTAAGTCATCCCCCTCCTTTAGTTTTAAGAGATACTGAGAATTGATGTTCATTGCTCCATGTTCTTCTTCAGTCTTTACCAGACTATTTCTGCTTCTGTCACTGTACAGCCTAGTTTCTGTTTCAAAGATCAGTAAGTGGTTAGAGCTGTAGGTTTTATTGTTATTAATAAAATGCACTCATACTTCAGGTACAAAATATCTCCATGGAAAACTCAAAACTTTGAAGGACAACCAGTGTAGGTACTCACCTGTGATGATGACATTGGTCCAAAGCACCTGTTTACAAAAGCAAACAGACTTTGCTTGCTCTTGGACCATGGTTTGAGAAACCAAAAGACAAGAGTGCTTTTGTTTAGAGGATCATGTATCTAATGGTTACCAGGAGATAAGTGTCTACCAGTCGCTGAGCTTTCTAGAAGAGGAAAGATCTGCATTTTCTTCTTCTGGGTTTTGTTAGGCCTCATTTGTTAGGACTTCTGCTTTGGAAGGCAGACTTGTTGTCTTACTTTCTTCTACTCTGAACTGTGGATTGAACAGGTTTTCTAACTGCTGAGTACAGTTCCCTACTCTTGTAGAACACATTGTGAAAGATTCAAGTTTTTGAAGGATTTGCAGAGTGGCTGTTTCTTGCACCTTAGTTTTTTGCAGCAATCTTGTGCTTATCCAAACCACGTAGTGAATCTGTGGGGGGCATGAACTGAGCTCTTCAGTTGCATCTGCCCTGAGTTTTCATCTCACCAGTTCTGGTCTGTCAGAAGAGTCTTGTTTCTTTGATTTTATTAGTAGTATTTACCTTGTCCAACAACAAGACCTCTTTAACAGCTTTCTTGCAAGCATTTCATTTTCCTTTCTTAATTTTACTATGTAAAGCTGGCTTTTGTCAAGCCAGTCAGTGTACCTCTGACATGGCTAGGACTATTACTTGTTTTACAGGACTACATGACTTGAAGTGCTCCTCTCAGACCATTTCTGCATTTGCTACAGATTGTGCTGTGTTCATAACTGGCTTACATCAGTGGTAAAAAAAAAAAGTTTATTTGAGTAGCTGACAGCATATTGTGTGTGACAGCAGTCTGACTAACTAGCCCTCATCTACACAATGGAACTGTGGGAATCTTAGCTACTTTAATTCTCGATTAAAAAAAAAAAGTTTATTTGATTATTTATTAGTTATTGCTTAGCTACCCTTGACTTCAGTATGAGTACTTCAATGGCTGAAATTGTCACCTGTGTCACTGGGGAGCTGGTTAGGTTGGGTGGAGGATGCCTGCAAATGCTTTCCATGGAATGTATTCATATAGTATTTAGTTCACTGTAAGGAAGATGTGTAGAAGTGATGTGTAAGATGTGTTGAAGTGTCCATGTGCTGAAGCAGATAAGTAAACAGACTGTGTGAAATCAACAGCAATGTTTCATTGTCTTGCTTGATACAGTAAAAAAGGCAAAGGGAAAACATTAATTTAAAAATCAACAACAGCAGAACGATGGGAATATTTCCATTGACCAAGTTTTGGTGAATAATCACAATTTAAAAGAAATAATTAGTCTGTGCTTCTTTTCTTTGTCTGCAGCTGCAGTAATATGGACGGGCTTTCAAACAGTGGAGATGGCCCTGTTCCATGTCATTCCTCCATGTGTTTGAAGGAAATCCTACTATCACTTTGCTAACTGTAGCACCCTTCTAACATTGGGGTGGTGCTGTTACAGGCTCAAAAGCTCCAATATGAATTGGAGAAGGTGGGGTGCTTTCTGTTGTGTGGTTTTATGTGGTTTTGACTTCAGCAGTTGTCCTAGAAGTAAAGGACTCTTTGTTGTACTAGGAGCAAAAGTGGCACCAGTCAGAAAGCAAGACTACTGGAGGAGAGTTCATCAGGAACAGTCTTGCTTAATTTCTAGTTTGGCTGCTGTAAGCAGGTCATCAGGTGTCGTGGTGGTAATGGAGGATTAAATGCCAAGGGATAGAAGCACTCGATTTTTCTGACTAATGTTTCTGATTTAATAGACACACAGCTTTTGCTTTTCCCTCTCTGTTTTCCCTTTAGTTTCTGTAAGTCTGTTTTAATATTTTGCCTTGCTATTATTTAAACTTGAGTCCAGATCAAATCAGCATATTATACCCTGGAGACTAGTGTTAAGACTTACTCCTTTTGTTCAGAAGCAGATAGAATTTGATATATCTTTTCCTGGTTTGTTTTTTTTTTTTTTTTAAATTTTAAATTTTTAATCTCCATAAATCTCTCCTTGATCTCCTCCTAAGCTAATTATGTTTGTGGTGGGAAGTGAGTCCAAAAGACAAAAAAATTAATTTTGTTCTTCTTCTTTCCAGGTTGGTCTGTGACTTTTTCCTTGGTGTACATCCAGTTACCTCAGTAAGTAAGATCTCTGTTAAGGATTCTTGGAGTCATCAAGCCTTATCTTTAATACTGCTTACGTTGACATTAAGGGAACACTAGTTGGTCCTAAACCGAGCCCTTAAAAAACCTTTTTGTAATCTGTTATTTTCGTGCCACAAATGCTGAGAAAGTCTAGAGTAACATGGTTATTGTTGGGATTGTCTCCAAGTGCTGCTGTAAGTACTGAAGGAAATGTTACAGAGGAGGACAATAATCCTCTTAATTATATGTGAATATTCCTCTTCCTCTGTTTTCTTACCTGTTTGTGACATTTTTTGAGAAAGGAAGCAGGGAAGAATGAAACAAGGTTCTTACTGAGGGCACTTTCGCTAGTCCACATAGGTTTTATCCTTTTGTGCAAGGCTAGTTCTATAAACAGGCTTAGAAAAATAGACTCATCTTGGAGGAACCCAGGGCTACCCTGGGGTAGGTGTCTTAGTACAGCTGCAGGCCCATTGCTTTGTATTCTTACATTCCCTGTGTTCTTCAGTGATTTAGCCTTGCCTAGGAATGGGTGGAAGATGTGGGACTGCTTACCTTTCATTAAGTTTCTGACTCAATGGAAGAAACAACTTCTGCTCCTTTAGGGAAAGCAAGGTGATCCACCTTTCTGCTGAATGCCATGTGTTCTGCCAAAGGCTGCAAGGAGTGCAGTTTGATAAATCCAAGCAGCGAGAGCAACAGAGAGATAATAGTCCACTCTTGTATTTGGCTTGCCAAGAACTGTTTCATACTTCTGTGCTGCTGTGTAAAACTTGTCATGACAGCTGCAGGCAAAGAACATCTACTGTTGTATATTTTGGGACGAGTGATGAGAGATTATGGTCTGTGAAGAGAAATAATCTCCTTGCAACTGGGAGAAGCTAAGAACATATTTAGGTACTACAGCTACGAAAGGGCTACAAAAAAGGAATGCTGGAGCTTTCCTTTGCTCTTGTGTAAATCATCATTAGAGGTGATGCTGCTCAATGTCTCAGTCTTGGGGATACTGCAAAGATCCACTGACTTAGGAATACCATTTATTTAAGAGAGAATTGGGAAATAGCCTGAAAAGGTTTACAATATCAAGGCAATAGTTCTGTTGTCTAACTGCTGTGGAAAATTTCACTTGTAGGACTTGTGTGTTTCTAAGAGAAAAATCAGTAATAGAAGGTATACAATTAGCTTAAAATCTGTACATTTGATGTTGGATATGGTAGTTGTTTAACTCTAGCCAACAGCAAAGCCCCACAAAGCTGCTCGCTCACTCCCCCACTAAGTGGATTGGGGAGAGAGCTGGAAGGATAAAAGCTGAAAAACTCACTGGTTAAGCCACAAGCACAAGCAAAGTAAGGAGTTAAATCTGCTTCCTGTGGGCAGGCAGGTGTTTGGCCACCTCCAGGAGAGCAGAGCCCATGGCACGTAATGGTGACTTGGGAAGACAAAAGCCGTCTCTCCAATCTTCCTCCCTTTCTCCTTCTTTCTTCACTTGATATGATGAGCATGATGTTATATGATAGGAAATATCTCTTTCATCGGTTGGGGTCAGCTGTCCCAGCTGTGTCTCTTCCCAATTTCTCACATACTTCTGATTTCCTTATCATGGCAATACAAGAAGCAGAAAAGGCCTTGGCTCTGTGTAAGCCCTGCTCACCACCAGCAAAACCCTGTCTGTATTATCACCCCTCTGCTCAACACAAACCCAAAACACAGCCCCATACCAGCCACTTTGAAGAAAACTAACCCCAAAACACAAACCCAGCACAGATGTGAATAGCTTCTTGATATTTCTGTTGCAAGACCAAGAATTAAAAGATAGGTGGGGGGTGTTAGGCATTGACACGGGTAACATCTGTATTTGTAGTAGATGAGACACAATCTTACAGCATGTAAGATAAAGAACCTATGAAATTTCATGCTGTAGAATTTAAGATTGTTATAAAGAGTTTTGGCTTGGTCATAAAATGTCTCTCCATAAGGCTGCTGTGTATTTACATCTTGCAGTGATTTTTCTAATTACCTTTTGCATGTGTGCCATGCTCTGAATCACACAGAATGGTGGTTTGTTGATTACTGTGTCCTAGGAGAGCTGGATGATGGAGTACACCAGGGAAAAGATAGCTGGGGAAGATTGAAATGGTTGTTATTTGTTCCAGGAGTTCTCTTTCTGTTCATTCTTGTGCCACTTGAATTGATTGCTGTATTGTGAGCTCTTTCATCGTGTTTCCACACCTTTAAAATTTGATACTGCAGAAATTAATGTAACATCATCTATAATGTTTAAGCTGCCTTATCTTATGAAAGTGAGAATTCCCACAGCAGCCGTAACTCTGCCCCCAGAAGAGAAAGCAAATCAAGTGAGTGTCTTAAGTTACACCACTGTATAGCACTGGGCACTAGGATGTGCAGTTTGGCAAATATTTACATTTCAGATCTGGTCCAAGTCCATGGCAGTAGTGAAATATCATGTGTTAATTATGCTAAATATCATATTACGCTGGTAAATTGGAATAGGCTTGATTCCCAGAATGCTGATCTGTGATTCACATCATCAAGGAGTACAAAAGAATCCACATCCCTTAGAGAGGGAAGATAAATAGGATATTTCAAACATTTTTCTTGCATGCATGGTAATATGCAATTTTCCCCCTTTCTATTATGTTTCTTAAATCTGTTTCACAGCAAATTGAAAAATTAGTATCCCATCTCTAATGGAGGTTTAGAAATTACTTTCTTTACCTTGCTTATTAGTGTTAGCTACTGCATTTCAGATACCCTTTTGTATTAATTCAAGGATTTTCCTTTCAAAGTGGTCTGTTTCAGCAAAGTAGATAGGACTTGAACATGCTGAGCAGAATGGGAAATGTGCTTTTTGCTTTCTATGAAATGTACTCATGCATATTAAAAAGCTTGCCAGACTTGAATTTCTAGAATCTGAGCAACAAATTGTTGTTAAAATAAAGTGATTGAATGCCTTGCTGATGTGTGGTATTGAAGTTGAGTGAAATGCTGCTACTCATCACTCAAAATTAAATACAGTGTTTTACCAAAGCTTTTGTAGGAAACTGCTCAGTAGAGAACTCAGACCAGACTGAATAGTGAAGACAATCTTCAGTTATATCTTAAACTCATCACATATTGTGGGGTTTTTTAAGTGTCTGTAAAACACTGTTGTGTCATGAAATCAAAAAGGACATGTGAGATGCTTTGTGATGGTTTGTTTTTGGCAGGCAACCATTCTAGGTGAGATGGACATTTTAACATGTAGAATGTATTGAATAATGGGTTTTAAATGTTTAAGGTGCTATTGTATGGGAACAAGTTTTCACTGTGCATTACCCCTGTGGTGGACTGTAAGGTGTTCTAGGGTGACCCTGGATACCTCAGTGGGGCAGGGCTTTGCTTGTGTGGTTTGTTTTGGACTGTGAGCAGGGTCATTGCTCTCAAGTTCTTCATGCTATTCCCAGCAGAGTGAGGCACAGAGGGGAGGACCTGGGACCTACTGAACAAATACAGACTGTAAAATTTAATCCAAAATGAGGTGAGGCAAGGAAGGCGAGAAAGAGAAGTATGAGAAGAGCGTTTTTTAACTTATATTGGCTATATTACAGTCAGAAATAACTTGATGAGCCTGTTGTGTTAAAAGCACTTATTTGTAAAATGTGTGAAATGTGCTTGGATGTTCCACAGTTGGGCCAACACGTTGTTCATGTCTGATCACTGCTTGGTATCAGTCTATGTTCTTTGTCATAAGAATAGCTTGCCCAATCAAATGGATAATGTTAGACCACATCTTCAGGAATATTATTAGAAGTTCTGCTGAGGTAGCCTAAGGAAAAGAAAGTTGCTGTGGGCAGTGGTCTTGGGATTGGCATTTGGCCAGATCAGGGTAGTTTAGTTTTCACAGTCTCTGTTTCAAGCTGGTGTCTGAGGCCTTGAGGCAAAATTGTAAATGATCCTGTCCTGTAAGTTGCTAAGTAATATGATACAGCTAAACTTTAATGTGCCATAAAGTTAAATCTCCATGTAGGAGAGCACCCCACTGGCAAAAGATAAATTAGTTATGGGGAAAGGAAAATTATTTGTCCCAGAGATACTCTTGAGTTAATTGCTGGTCCTTCTCAGATTGCTTAAACCTGGAATATTTGTCCCCATCATTAATTAGGATGTTTTATTATTTCTTCTGCTCCCTTAGAATATCAGATTTGTGGCATTTTCCCATGGGTGGATTTTTATTTAAGTTTTTTAATACAGAGAAAAATTTTCACGTGAGTATTTAGCCACACATATAACCAAATCTCCTTATGAATGCTAGGGTGATGTTGTCTCTTACTTGTTTGTCTTGTGAGAGAAGTGATGGAGGAATGTGTTGGAGCACAATTTTCTGCTCTAACTTAGCTTGTTTTTCCTATTGCCTGTCAACAGAGCTGTGATCCACAGCTGTCTTTCACAAAGCAGTGCTTGGGCATGGCAGCCCCTGAAAGAAACAGTGGGGTCCATCTCTCTGGGCCGAGCTGGTTTGTGGTACCTGTTTTTGTTGCATAGAGTGTATTTTCTGCTTCTCTGTGATGGGATAAAAATGCCTCATTTTAAATAGTGATATGTACATGTTCCTGTAGTAACCTGTGGAACAGCTCGGAACGAAACTAAATTTCTTAAAGCAGTAATTTTCATTTTTACCATTATCAGACCTGAAGCATTTGCTGGAGAGTCTCTGTATACTCAATTCAAATCCACTTTGTTTTCTGATTTATTTGCTCGGTATTTAAATTGTTGACTCAACTGTTCATGTCTGCTTGGTGTATATCACACTCATGCAGCTGAGCTTCAGAGAGCCTGTGAATGGTTAGGTGTATTTGTCTTAAGGAACTGGGAAATTTTGGATCTTACCATCGTACCAAAGCTTGGATTGTCAGTGAATTCTTTCTTGGTTTTTTTTTATTTCTTATAAAATTATTGCTCTTGTAATCCCTGAACAGTTTCTTTAAGTGTAGGAGAGAAATCAGAATTCAGTGCAGGAGGGAAATCTGTGGCTTCATGAGGGCATCGGTGAGAATTTCAGGTGCTGTGTTACCTTCCTTGCTAGTAGTCCTGCAATGCTCCCCATCAATTACAAAGGGATACTGCTGTGACCCAGCAGAAGCATTTGTAGTATCACAGAGATTAGAGATGCCAATGAGGAAAAAACGTTGCAGTTTTCAGCCAACCCTCTGCAGAGCCAGTATCAAATGTCTCCCTACTAATGTGTTTCTTGGCATTTTGGTTCAGTTGCTGCAGGTTTTCCAGCAGCTGAGTGCCCTTGAGGCAGGTAGGTTTCCCTGCAGCAGAGACACAGAATTCCTAATAGAATTTTTTTGCCATGTATCACTATCAAGTGTAGAAGTCATTGGCAAGGTTTCTTCCAAGCCCATTTTCCAAGCTAAGTTCAGTGTTTTTTGAAAAAAAAAAAGTAAAAATTTGGGATCCGTGTAGGTATCAACAATAGCCGTTAATCCTGTTTTTTCTTCCTTTTTGTCAAGCTAATTAATCACTCTCCTGCTCTGTGTTGCTGCCGTGGAAGTACTGGGAGGCTGTCAGCTTGTGCTCAGCCCTGTGCTGTTCCTGACTGAACTGTGCTGCTCAGCTGCTTTATCTTTGCCATCCTGCCAGTTCCTTCTCTGCCTGCCTCTGTAATGCCCGCAGGCTGCCATGGAGATTAATTGACCTAGTATCGTAGGATGTTTCCTCCTTTAAAATCCTCTCTACAGCGATGTTTAAGAAGGAAAAAGGGGGAGTTGGGAAACAAATAGTCAGCTAGCTAGGATTTGGTGTGCAGCATCTGAGGACAGCTAACACAAAGCAGCATTATTAATGGGAAAACTATGGCATAAATGCACTATTGCTTTACAGACCACAAGATGTGAGAGATGGAAAGTTTCTTTTATTTCCTCAGTTTGTCCTCTGCAGTGAGTTTCAGAGGCTCATAAAGAGATCTCCTGAAGTAACTCATCAGGAAACTTCTTTTTCTAAGTGGTTTGCATCAAGCAAATCCCAGAACTGTACCTGATTCAATTATTTGATTGAGTTGAGAGTTGATAAAACCTATTTGGGGCTTGATAAGGTCTTCAGTAACAAAGTCAGGCAAAGTCAGGTGGAAATTGAAAGACACATGAACTGACAAGTGCCTGTCACAAGGACCGGGAGGAGGTGAAGCTGCAAAGATTTTGAAGTGGCCTATTTGATGCTATGCAAGATGGGTAAAATTTGAACCCAGGGTTGCTAGCATTTGGCCCATCTTTGTGTGTTTATTTCTGTTCCAGGGGAGCACATTCGGTCAGGCTTGACTGTACATTGCTAGCAGTGCTGGGAGTGACGGGAGATGCTGTGGGCCATGATGAGAGTGAGCCATGCATGACTAAGAACAGAAATGGAATTCAGTGCCTGCGACTCTAAGCAGGACAGATAACACAGATTTGTGTGGAGCAGTTGCAAAAGCACGGGCTCTTCCTTACAGAAAAAATACTAGAAAAATTTGTTTGAATTTGTAAAGAAAGTAAGTTTAAAGCACAAGCAGGCTTTGCAAAGGGCTCTTCTCTGAAATGAATGTTCACAATACCGAGTGTTTACATTGTAGTTATTTTGGACTGTTCTCAGCCTAAACAAGCTGAAAGGTGGTGGATTTGTCGCATAAAACTGCTGAAAATAGGTATGTTAATACCAATTACTCAGCAGAACTCATATCAAGATGAGCATCCTTTTGTCAAAATAATTTTTTTAATCTTTTTAAAGCGTTCATGCAATTTAAGGTGAAAAGAGAAAACGAATTAGTTTTAGATGCCATGCTTTGATTTTAAAATCTGTTTTGTTTTTTAAAAGCATATTTTAAAAAAAGTATGTCTAGATTTAGTTTTTCATGTTTCCAGAGATTTATTTTTAGCTTAAATATTGTTTATGAGTCTAATTTATGTTTAAGTGTTGTATGCTTCTTTGACAGCATTGCCTGCTTGTTTCTTACATGTTTTGTGCATATCAAAAATAATATAGAAACAGACAGGAAGAAGTTAGTGAAGTCTGTGTTGTGACGTGTATGTTTTGTTCACTGCTCACAAATGCCTGAGGTTTATGTCCAAAAAGGAGACAGAGGAGTCCTTCCATTTTATTTGAATAAAGGGAGCGAGTCCACTGGAGCACACACCTACAGGTGTGTAAAAGTGAAAAGGCCCGTGAAAATCCTGCAGGGTTTTCTCTCGAGGTTTTGGAGGGCACAGCCTCCTTTGATCCTGAACTCCGGACGCATGTTGCCCTCTTCTTTTCCCCATTGCTGAGGTACTGGGAAGGCACAGCCTTCCCGAACCACCTACCACATATTCCCCCCTTAAACCTACTGTTTTACCCCAAAGCTCAGCAGTTCAGGCTTGTGCAGACCTTTGTCTGTTTCTGGAGCCAAGGTGCCAGGGCTCTGAAACAAACCTGCTGCCCAAAGGCAGTAGAGACATTAAGACCCGTTTCAAAGACCTTTCACCGATGAAACTGTTTGTAAAGGCATGAGTTTTCCTCTTAACTGTTTTGATGTTAAAATGTTTAATGGTTGCTATGCAATTTTAACTTACAGCCTTGTGAACGGTGTTGCTTGAAATATACATCTTCAATCCTGTTTGTTTTTCTCTTGTGGCTTTTAAGTTCTGTTCACCTGCTGGAAAATAAACATTTGCCAAGAGCTGATTCTTGTCTGGGGGCCTCACACAGAAGTGTCAAGTGTAATCTTTGTCCAGCCACACCTTGGTGCAGTTTAGGTCATTCCAGAGACATGCAAGATGGGCGAAGGACTCCTGGAGTGAACTGAAAATTAATAATTTGCAGTTTTATATAAGTAAAGCAGCATGCTATTAAAACTGATATTCTTCCTTGTGATTTATTATTATAATCTTGGTACAAAATTAAAAAAAAAAAAAAAAGAAAAGAGAGAGAATCTTTGGAAAGCCAGTGAGCATGTCTATATAAGAGTACTGGTTTCTACCTTTTGCATTTACTGACATTTGTATATATCTGGTTTTCAAAGCTGACAGCTGAAATGAAAGTGTTGTCTCAGGGACAACATTGACCTTTGTTAAGATTTTTTTCTTGTCACAATTGTTTAGTGCTTTAGTCTTCAGTCTGCTTGGGTTTTTTTCTTTCTTTCCTTTTTTTTTTTTTTGAGTAGGGGGTGGCTGTTTGTTTGGTTTGGGTTTTGGTTTGGTTTTTTGTCATTTGCTTTTGCCTTAAAGTGGCTCACAGTGCACCTTTTATTTATTGGTGTGATACAGTACACGGTGAAGACTGAAGCTGGCAAAGAGCTGGTGCCACAGAATGTACTTTTTTACTGTTTCCTGCTTTTGTATTTTCATGTGAGTGCTTCCTTTGGTAGTAGCTTGTAGCAAACAAGAACAATGCATAGCCTAAACTCTAATTTTTTTTTTATTTTAACAATTGTTACTTGTTTAGTAACAGTGCTTTACAGTTGGCTAGTACCAGTCATCCACAACTGGTGGAAGAGGGTGCAATTGAGGGAATCCAGCCAAGCTCAGACAAATTCCTGTTTGTTAAAGTATCCTGAGCTACCCAACTTGAAATATATTAAATGAGGCTGATGAACCTTTAATGAATTAGAAGATGTAGCAGAATGTGGAAAGAAATAAAGTAGTTTGGACATGGAAATTTTCTCTTCTAAGGGAGGGTATATAAAGAGAAAGAAAAAGACTGATCTTCAGCATTTGTATAGGTTAAAATACTGTAGTGACTTTGTCCACTTTTTGTTCTCTGCACTCAGTTTAAATGAAGCTGTTTGTGTACCCTTGTTTCAAAATAACATCTGCTAATTCACCTTAGGCTCTTCTATTTATGTTATCATAAGTCCATGGATACTTAACTGGAACAAATATATGAAATACTTAAAATTGAAAATATACAGTATTATTATGCATGCCATCCTATCTTTTAATTTAGTAGTCTCCCAACATGCTTAAAAAAAGAAGGGGAGGTTCACTGAAACACAAAGATGGTAAAACCAAGAAAATTGCATGGCTCTTTAAATATATCATATCCTTATTATAGATGGTAGAAGTCATCATCAAGGTTGAAGGTGGGGCTGTCAGTTTAGTGCATTTAAAACAGTTTGGGGTTATAGTTATTTAGTGAATACCAAATATAATACAAAATAATTTCTAATTGGCATGGGATATTAAAACTTGGTTTCAGCTCTTAAGTCTATTTTCCACCTAGTAAGTTCTATTAGGGATTTTCAAGTACAAACGATTTTTCTTTTTACCAACTGCTGTGAGGTTCTTGTCCTGTTTGAGGACAGCACTCAGCATTATAAGGCTGCACATGATGTAATCTTTTCTTCAGTGCAGCACCCTCAGACTGTGTGTCATGGTGCATCTGCTCTGCTCTGACCACGGTGCCCACAAACAAGAAATTTGTGGGCATCGGTGAACTTCTGGTACTGTAGGAGCACAGCTCATGACTGTGTCACCATGTCATGGGAAGGTGTCACATCTGATCAGATGCATGCTTATTAGTCAGCAGAAATAGAGGCATTTTTCTTCTATTTCAGTGCCCTCTGTCATGAAACCAGAGTGTATTTTATGGGAGTGTCAGGAAAGAGAGAGAAACCAAACAGGCTGCAGGCCCCTGGGGAATTTTTCTGCCCACAGCTTTGGGACAGTTAACAAAGATGATGGGAAGTTGGGTTAGATGAGTTGTTTTGTGAAAACGGCTGGATGCAGACTAGATGCATCCATCAGAGATTCCCAAAGGATGGCCCATGTGCTAGTTGGGGTGTCTGAGTGTGACCACTCAGCAGAATTGTATTACCATGCTGAGAATGCATAGAGCAGCAGCACTGCCGTAAAAGTATGTAGCTGGCCAAAATTATTTTTAAACCTCTGTACTTGATGAGCTCTGGTCAGCTTTAGAGACCTTGACATCTCTATCAAATATTTATAAACATCATTCTGTGTTTTAAAACTGTATTTGTCTTTGTCTTCCTAAAGAGCTAACTGGGCTTCAGTGATCCAGTGTGCTTACTGTGATGTAATGCCTTCTGCTGATACTGGAGTGAAGAGCATTGAATTTTTTGACTGATTTTGCAAAACTGTTCAACAAAAGTAGCTGTGTAATGTGAGTGACTGTATCTGTATGTGTAACTTAGAGTCATAGGAGCAACTTGAAGCCAAGTATTACATCAGACTCTGCATTCCAGGCAGTGATTTGGTGGATTATTGCTGCTCTCAGAGTTTGTATCAGCAAGTTTACTCATGATATACATGAATCTTTAGTCCAGATTATTGGTATTGAATCTAGGCCCCATGATCAGATACTTGGCACTACTCTACCACTGGTAGTCTACATGCTGGTGTTGGTTCTTATGCAGCAGACATGGTAAGGACAGTGGCACATTACAGATGTGATACACAGGCCAGGGGTCACCATCTGTGTTATGGAAACTTTCCAAGGGCTTGCTTCCAGCCTGATTAAAAGACTGTGTCTATATGACCTTGTGTATCTTAGTGCCCATATCAATATGTTTGTACCGGGGGAGGCATTTGGAGAGAGTGGGGGCTCTCTTTAAAATTTTCTTGAAACTGAAAAAAATGCTGCTAATTAAGCAGATAAGCTGTGGGTGGAGCAGCTCAAACATTCCTCAATGCTGCAAACATTTGCCAGCACTCTTTGTGTATTGCATGGTGCAGGAAGCCCTGGGATAGGCATATCTCAGATGTTAAAGCCTTTTCAAATACCATTTTATAAAACTGCATTTATAAATTCAGTAGCTTCAGAGTAGTGAGCACCCAACAATAAACAAACAAGTAAACAAACAAACAATTAAATGGTATTTGTGATGTTACTGTCTGAAAGGGCATTGACTTTATGATACCCAGATTCCCGTGTGCTTAGGTTTATAAGGTGATGTCACTTGCAGAGTCATTCAGGTTGGAAGGGACTTCCAGGGGTCATCTAGCTCAGCTCCTGCTCCAAGCAAGATCAATGCTAACTTCAGACTAGGTGGCTTGGATGTTGTCCAGATGGTTCTTGAAAATCTGCATGGATTCAACAGTGTCTCAGATACCCGTTCCAATACTTCAGAGCAGTGATTTTTTTAATGTCCTGTCCTGTGGCAACTTCATTTGGCTCTTGTTCTTGTACCACATACTTTCATAAAAAGCCTGGCTTGTGTTCTTAGTAACTCTCTCTTGGGAATTGGGGAATTGCAAGCCTGCAATCGTGTTCCTCCAAAGCCTTCATAAGTGAAGCAAGCCTGTTTTTACCAGCCTTTCCTCACAGGCCCAGAGCTCTAACTCCCTGAGAAACTTTATGACCTTTGGCAGGACTTGCTCAGGTTTCTCATTGAATAGTTTGGGTTGGAAGGGACCTTTTAAAAGCCATCTAATCCAGCCACCTGCAATGAGCAGGGACATCTTCAACCAGACCAGGTTTCTCAGAGCCCCATCACACCTGGCTTGAATGTTTCCAGGGATAGGGCATCTATCGCTTCCCTGGGCAATCTATGTCAGTGTTTTGTAACAAAACCTCTTATATCTAATCTAAGTTGGTTCTCCATCAGTTTGTAACCGTCCCTCTTTGTCCTATTGGTGCACACCCTTGTGAAATGTCCCTCTCCAGCTTTCAGGACCCCTTTAGATACTGGAACATCCTATAACGTCTCCATGGAACCTTCTCCAGGCAGAACAACCCCAACTTTCAGCATGTCTTCATCAGAGAGGTGCTCCAGAGCTCTGATCATCTTCATGTACCTCTTCTGGCTTCACTCCAAGAGTTCCACAGCCTTGATCAACACTTTTTTTATTTGAGGCTCAGAACTGTATTTAGTACAGTGTTGAGTAAAGGAAAACAATCACTTCTTTTATCTACTGTGTATTGTCTTCTGGATACAGTACAGTAGGCTTTTAGCCTTTATTGCAGTTCTGAGTCCTGTTTAGCCTAGTGTCTACTGATATCCACAAATCCTTTTTAGCAGAGCTGAAAGAACTGTGTTTCCTGGCAGCCTGTTTCTCTGGCTTAGCTGGGTTCCCCAAAATGGTAGCTCTGCCCTGGAGCTTATTGTCTGCATCCCCTAGTTCTCTGTCATCTGCAAGCCTGACAAGAATGGACTATGTCACCTTCTCCAGGTCACTGATAAAGATGTTAAACAGGACAACCCTCCAGACAGACCCGTGCAGTTGATGGCTCCCAGCATAGATTATGACATTTCAGCCACTGTTCTTCAAGCCCAACCTTACAAACAGCCTTTTACCTTCTAATTGCCCACAATTCAGACTGTTAAAAGGCTTGCAGAGGTAAATCATACCTACTGCTCTGTCCACAAATCCAGTTGGTCAGACATTATTTATCATAGCTAACTTGTGTTAACTGGTCCCATTCATCCACAGCATGTGCATATGCACAGGAATGTGTTCCAAGAATACCTGGTTCATGCTCCAGTTCATGCTGATCCTCTGGAAAACAGCTCTGTCTGGTTGATGACAAGCTGACCATGAGCCAGCAAGACACACAACTTAATATTTAGCATATCTATTAGAACATTTCTCCATCTTCTATCAGTACCTAATATTTTTAGGAGTTTCACTTTTTGTCATATGAACTTTGCTTTGTTATTGGTGCTCAAGATTTCATTGATTTTGCTGGTAAAGAGCACTCCACAGAAGTTTCCCCTCTGAGATTTCCTTTTTCTGCATGCTAATTTAAACTCAAGTTAAAATTTATATGTGGAGCCTGAGGAAGAAAAGGAGAATTTTTCAGCCATGCTTATATATAAACAGCTTGTTTTAAGTAGAGTAAATTATAAAAAAACAGTATTTCTTTAATTTTAATATTTCCTTATCTTACAACTTGGGTAATCAAATAATGGAAATAGCTTATTGATTCTTTTCCCTTTTAGAATTGTAATAATTTAGTTTTTTAGTATCAAGCAGAACCTTATTTTAGGCTGAAATATAGGGCTGAAGCTGCATAGAAGATCTCCTGTAATTTCATGTACTTAGTTGCTGTGGGGCTGAATTGCATGTTACAGGAAAGGTTTTAATACCTTGACTTTAAAGCAAGATTAGCCCAGTGGTATTTTAAAAATCTACTTTTTAATTTTTAGTTTTACAGTAGTTAAAAGTAAACCATAATGATTAGTTTCTTAGCTCAAGCATCTTTTCAGCCTCACTTTTGGCTTACCTGTGCATTAATTTTAACACTAGAGGGCGGCTGAAACACTTCAGTTCTTTCAGAAAACCAAAAACTTTCAGAGAACAACTTTCATTCTTCATTAACCGAAGAAGGGAGTTTTGTTAGCTGCCTGTTATGTGATGTTTATCTTAGCAGTCAATTTGCTTTAGTTCTTTCAGGTTTTTTAAAAACTTTAAAATCTAGCCTAAACTTAAAACTTTAAGCTTCAAACTTAAACTTTAGGCTAAAAACTTTAAAACTTTAAAATCTAAAAGCTTTTAACTTTCTAGCTTTCTTTGTGCCTCTATAGCTGTATCATGCAGTTAAACTGGTCAGCAGTTGAAGAGGGAGAATAGTTTCACATTTTAGTAGCTGTGAAGATATATTGCTTGTTCTTCCTGTGCAATGGGTATTTGGAACCACCTTGTTTCAGAAACAAAGAGAGAGATACCAGAGATGGGAAAGTATTAAACATCTCTTCTCTTAAATTTTCTCAAGAAAGTAGAAGTTTGTCTTATAGAACTTAAAATTTATTTCATAGTTTTTGTTGTAATTTTAAATTAGTGTAATTTTAAATTTATGTAATTTTAAATTAGTTTCCAAAGCATGAATTGATCTTTTCTTATTCTCTATTTCGCTTTAAAGCCATCCTGTTTTTTTTTTTTTAGCAGGGCTTCAAAATGGCAATTTCTGTGCCTCCAGATGTTATTCTATCCTCTCAGCAATCAGGAAACAATTCAATATGAAGATTTTAGAAAGGAAAGGTCAAACCAACTAAAAATTACTACTTTCACAGCTCATGTGAAAATTGCCAAAGAAGTTCTTGACTTAAACCTGAAGTTGGAAACATAACTTATTTTTATTAAAAAAGTGTGGGGAAATGCATGGTGAAACATGTAAGTTGTTTTAAGGGTGTATTGTCAGAGATGGGATATTAATCTGTTCTGGCTTTAACATAAGAATATATTCTGTCTTCTGAGTTGGTTGCTTTTGTATCTTTTCGGGTTTAATTTCCTCTCTTCCTGCTTTTGAATTCATTACACTTACTGCAAGTGTTGAACAATATTTTTCAGCAGCTGAGCAATCGAATGTTTATTTGCACTAAAACTTTGAATGGTGTCTGAAACAGTAACAAAATGGTATCATGAAGCTTTTAAGAAAGGAACTGTCACTTAAGAGTTTCATCTCTTACACTTAATTGATTTGGGATTAGATTTTTTTTTTCTATATTTACAGATTATGTGATCGGAAAATTAACCTGTGCCTCTCATAAGGAAATTTTGCACCTTTGCAACTTTGCAGCGACTGTAAGAACATAGTGTTTTCTCTTTCAAGCTGAGCTTCTGGAACTGTGTAGCTAGAAGGAAATCTTGTCTGGTTTTGTCAAAATCTTTACTTTTGCTTCAGAGCTGGAGAGAAGAATTAAAATACTAAAGCAATAGGCTCAACCAATAAGATTTTTTTCTTTTAAAGGCATAATTTATTATTTTGAAGGAAAAAAAAAATATTTTGGACAGTGGAGTGCATGGTTTGGCTTGTGATGCTAACTCTGATGCCAAAGTATGGATTGCACTTCTCCAAGGCTTGAGGAGAAAAAGGCCTGAACTGGGAACAGAACAGCTTTATCTCTTTTTGTTGTGATATCCTGAAAGTGCTGCAGGTTTTGTGACTTTGCTTGGTTTCTGCAATGATTTCTTGCTTATGTTGCAGAGTGTATCTTATCTCTGACCCTTCTTTGGCAATTTTGGACATAACACAAATGTTCTCACCAGCCTGTACTGACTGATAGGGTGGCAATTTTGGACATAACACAAATGTTCTCACCAGCCTGTACTGACTGATAGGGCAGATTTTGAAAACGATTGATGCTTGCTTAGTTTTTTCATACGGAGTTCTGCAAAGTGCAGGGCTGCTTTGCTTTTGGACAGTACCAGACAACTGCTGTAGTAAAAGCTGGATTTCCATAGAAGGGATTAAAACAAATGCAGTAGTAAAATATTTTTATTTCTGTTATTGGTTCTGCATCACAAGAAGGAGCCAAACTGTAGCATTTTTATTTTGTCCCTAGCTGCAAGTCCTGCAGATTGAGAAATTATAAGTAGGCTTCACTTATAAACTGAAGAGAAGTTGCCAAGGGCCAGATTTTCTCCCTGTGAGGCTTAGTTGTGGGGTTGTGGGTGGTTATGCCCCAATTTGTCACTGTGCAATCTCTTCACTGTGCAGTTGTTTGGAGGTGCGCAGAAATTAAACCAGCTGTAAATTATTTTGATGATTTACAGTCAAGGGTAAATGTCTGCTCCCTCTCTCTGAAGTGCATTGCCTTCAAAAAGGAACGATAAACCTGCATTGACTATTTTTATCATGATATTTAATAGATGTGGCTGCTTGTTAGGGAATAGACCTGGTGGAAAGATACTGCTCTTCTGATGACATTTGAGAGCAGATTCTTTTTGTGCTTGATGGCTTAATAGGTCATTCTTCTTTGGATGTGGCTCTCATAAAAGAAATTGCTTTGTAGTAGGCACTCTATATTTTAATATTAAAGTTTCATATTTAAAAGTCCTAGTAGATAACTAAGCTTTGCTTTGGTGTTTTCCCCTTTCTGCTTTCCTGTTTGAGATATGAATGATTGGGAGGCTAGCCTTTTTCAGTAGCTTGCTTCATTTTATGACTGGTTATGCAATGTCCTGGCAGCAGTTACTTTATGCTCTCAGGAGAAAACTTCTTGCAGAAGTTGAGATTTTGCTAGTCCATTACTGTCGCTGCAGGCTGCTGGGGCTGGTGGGGAGTGCTGTGACCTTCCAGAGAAGCTCCTGCTTGGAGTCCTGAAAAGGACGGGCGCTCTCGGAGGTACAGGCACCTTCTCCAGAGAGTGGTTTCAGCTCAGGCGATGCTGCTGGTCCAGTGGTGATCCAGGTGGCTGGAAAAGAGGGACAGGAGAGTCCGTGTGGGGTTCTGCAGAGAGATCTTTATTCTCAGGCTGTGAAGGGTCCAGGGACAGAGAAAATCTCCCTAGGGAGGTCTGAGGGAGCAGTGTTTATATAGGGAAGACAGGGTGGAACTAGAGGGGAATGCCAATAGTGTACATTAGATTTACATTGTTCCGGAATGAACAAAGGGAAAACATAACTTTGTCACCCTAACCTTGGAGACACTGGCTCAGGAGGAGCTCCTCCATGGGAGGGCTGCCGGCTTTCCCTCCTCTGGCCTACAGGCCTCCACACATTACAGCTTCGTCCAGGGCATGAGAATTTAAAGGAAACAGTCCTTTTACAAAAATAGAAAGCTTTGGTGTTTTTTGACAAAAAATTATGTTACCATTCATTACCATTTACCTCTCCTGCACCAACAGCTTTCATTTTGATCTTGTCTGATCTGTGCTGATCAGCACACTTCAGATACAGTGAAACAAATCAAAGTGGTGAAAAAATCATGTGGTAGGACACAGGTTTTGAGGTTCTTTTCCACCTCAAATCTCTTCTCTTTGCAGTGTGAGAAAGATGTTGGGTATCTTCCTGTTCTCCGCTGCAATCTGTCTGGGTGGGATGAGGACAGTGGAATGATTTTCCTCTTTTATGCCATTGCTGTGCTGTGCTGTTGCTGTGTATGAGGAAGTCACAGGAGGAAAATAGAAGAGTTTTTCTGCATAATCCCACTGCCTCTGGAAGATCAGTTGAGAAATACTCTCCCAGTGGAGAAACTGCAGCAGCCAGTAGGTGCTGCCTATTTACCTGTGCTTCTTTCAGTATGAAATTAATTGGACTGCTCTCTGCGAGAGGATCACTGCATTGGTTTGGCTGGTGGTCTAAATAGCTTAAATTCTCCTTGTAAGTTAGTTGTGAGGCACTAATGGAATCATGTCTTCCTCCCTGAGGGTGGAAAACTCCTGAGATCAAACATGGAAGCATTAGCAATAACAAAAGCCTCTTCTGTTTTGCTTTAGTTTGTCTCTCTTTAGTTTTCTGATGAAGAAGCATCTGGTACAGCCTTTAGCTGTCCCTTTTTAGGCAGTAAGTCCTGATGCCTTGCCAAGTGTCGTAATACTATGTTTAATTTTCATAGAGCATTTTGCAAGGCAGAGGGAACACTGCAGAAAAAGTTTATTTGTTGCAGATAAGGGCATTCTTTAAGAATGAGGTGAAACTGCAAGTGTTTATTTTTGATCAGCTCTCCCTTGTGATTACTTACAGCTCCCCACAACCAATGCTGTCATAGCAGTTTTTATTCTGGGTCATAAACCTTGACTGTAAACTGTATTAAAATAAAAACAACAACAACAACAACAAAACCTTAAGAAGGAATGTATTCACAAGAAGATTTATTTCTGCCATGAGTCATACAGTTCATGAACTTCTCACAGAGGAGCTCATCATAATCATAAAGGAAATCTTTAGTAGGAATGCTGGTATCTAAGTTGTTCAGATATTACGTGCTTCTCAGTGACATAGGGGGCAGTGGATCAGCACATCTGCACTATGCAACTGTGTTCCCAAAGTAATCCTATACCTTCTTCCTTCTGTTTGAAGCTAAACCTGCTTGAAATGGATTTATTCAGTTGCTTAAAGTCTGAGTCACATCTTCTTAGTTGTAGGAGGTACCTTAGACTTCAAGAAATATCAGGGATAGTTTTTAATTCAGTCTTTTTAATAATGGAAGTTGTTTGCAGTGGTTCCTAAAAAGATGGTACTAGAAGCTTTGAGTGTAGAAACATTTGAAGATTTATCAAGAAGTAGGTTATTGCATTTTGGCAATACACATAAATTGCATGTTTTTAGAGAACAAAACAGGATTGGCAGTGGCACCTCTGATTTTTTTCTGGATATGTAAATTATATTTTGTGTTGAAAGAGGCCACTATGTTCTTATATATAAACCAAGAGATGCATATGTGACAGGGATGGGTAGTGTGTGATTTATGTCCTAATGATTCCTGTAGTGATTTTGTGAATTTCTGGTGAGCACATTGGTTCTCAATGGATTTGAACATTCTTAACTGGAAGTACCTAAAGCAAAATTGGCAAGACTTTGCAAAACGTATTTCCAAGAAAAAGGAACTACAAACAGTGATTGTCAGAGAGAAACTACTAAGTGAAATCCTGTGCTTTCAGTAACTTCAGTGGTCAAGTGAAACCAGTTCAGAATATCTGCACAGTAACGGGATTTGTTAAAAAAGAGTTGCTTGATAGACATTTTTTATTTGTTGGGGTATTGGGGGTTTTATTGGTTGGTTGGTTGATTTTGTTATTAACTGCAATGTGTTTACTGAAAGGCTGTAAGAGCATAGTTTATGGTATAGTTCCTTTTTCTGCAAATAAAATGCAGATAAAATGATGGTTTATGAGTCAGTCACCCCTTATCTCCGATCCCTCCTTTTTCTAGGGTTTGGGAAAGGTTGGGATGAATAAGAAAGCATGCCAAAAGGAATTTGAACTGTGCTGAACTCTCAATGGACAAACCAAATCTAGAACCTGTTTTTGAGACTCCCCTCTTTGGTAGTTTACTTTATCTCCAATGCCAAGTTGTTAGAGCAGCAGTTGTCAACAGAGCTCAGTTTCTTGGATAAATCCCTCTCATGTAGTTTAGCTGTAATTATTAAAATCAGAACCTTGAATTTTTAAACTTAGAAGTGCAGACCATTGAGACATGAGCCCAATCTGCTGAAGTGGCACCGTGTCTCCTAATAAATGAGCCTCAGCATTCTGTGCCAGCTGCAGGGTCTGCGTGGCATCACTCCATGTAGGCTGCAGCAGTCCAGTTTTGAGGTGACAAGTTTAGGCATCACTGTGGCAAGATGTGGCTCGGGCCAGCAATGACAGACAGTGCAGTACAATGAGACAAAAAAGAAAAATAGTTCTGTTTGCTATAGCCTCTAGTTGACACATGTTCCTGACAAATTCTTACTTTGGTTTTGCTTAAGTACCCAATATATTATTCTAATAGCATTCTTACAGAACTGGTTGATCTGAAAATTACTCAAGCTAACAGCTTATAAGGAGTTCTAGTTAATGGTGTAGCTAGGATCTAAAATGGGATAGTACAGCTTTATGCTATATTAATTATATCTGGACACGGATGTAGGATTTCAGGAGCCTTAGAAGAAAGTTAGAAAAAAAAAAGGTTAAAAAGAAACAGAATAGAATACAGTATTTCCATTGGAAGGTACCTAAAATATTGACCTAGCCCAACTGTCTAGCAGCTTGAAGGCTGACCAAAAGTTAAAGCATGTTAATAAGGGCATTTCTCAAATGCTTCTTAAATAGACAGGGATGGGGCATTGATCACTTACCCACAAAGTCTGAGGGTTTCAGTCTGGGGGTCTGACCACCCTCTCAGTAAAGATGTGCTTCCCACTGTCAAGTCTGAGCCTTCCCTTATGCAGCTTTGAACCATTCCCAGTTTTGTTGCCCTCCTCTGGATGCCTTCCTTCTTCCCATCCCACTTACTTTGTGGTGCTCAGAAGTGCTGCCAGCACTCCAGGTGAGGCTGCACCCGCTGGGCACAGCAGGATGATCCCTCCTCTGCCCTGCTATGCTGCCATGTTTGATGCCCCCCAGGACACAGCTTCTGCCCTCTGGGCTGCCCAGGCACACCCCAATGATGCTCCCTGAGCTGCTGCCCCCCAGCACCCCCAGGGCCCTCCCTGCAGGGCGCTCTGCAGATATTCCTGTCACAGTCTGTACTTGAGCCTGCAGTTACTCCATCCCAGGTGCAGGATCTGGCATTTATTTGGTCCTGAGAAATTTCATGCCAGGGATGATTGCCCAATGCTCTATGCAGATTTCTCTTCAAGGCTGCTTGTCCCTCCAGAGAATCAGCAGCACTTCCTGGTTTAACATCAACAGCAAACTTGCTGATGGTGCATTCAGCTCCTGCATCCAGATCACCGATAAACACATGGCACAGAACTGTCCCTAGAATTCAGCCGTGCAAAACACCACTGGTGACTAGTCACCAGCCAGATATAGCCCCACAATTCACTACACCCCTTTGAGCCCTGCCCTTCAGCCAGTTCTTCACCCCACACAGTGTGAACCTGCTCAGATTGCAGCTGGGACAACTTGTCCCAGAGAATGCTGTGAGGGATGGTATCTAAAACCTTACTAAAATCCTGAGGAACCTAACACACAAAAGATTGGAATAATACCCTGCAGTGTACATGTGGAAGCTATTAAATCTAAACTGTGCTGAGTTCTAGACAGAGTCTTGCACAAGCTATATATACTTTTTTTCCCTTCTGTCTTTGTGTACAGGTCATAGATTTGTATGAACCTCTCAGCAATGTGGCCATTGGATAGAAAAGGGAAAAAAATTAGAGTGGCAAAAAAAAAGAGAAAGGACACAAAAGGGAAAAAAAGAGCTTTTTAAATGTGCAGTTAGCGTTCAAAAAAACAACAGGGTTTTTTTTTTTTTTTTTGTGGGGGGTTTTCCCCCTCCCTTTCAGTAAAATTGACCACCTACTTGAAAATTAAGATGTGGAACATGCCAGATTGATGGGCATTTAATCAAATCTGTGTAATTTCTTATTAGTCTGTATGTCTGAGACTATCAAGGAGAAATCAAAACAACTTAATTTCCACAGTTTTAAAATTTCTGGTTTTAAAATTTATTTTGACCAGAAATAAGGCTGAATGAATGCTTGACTCAACAATCAGTAAATACTTAAATATCCAAGCTGTCTTCAGGGTCATGGATAATTCAGCCATAGCTAGGAAAGCTCATAGTATTTGTAAAATTTTAAGTCTGGTTCTGCATTTTTCTTCACTTGTTTAATTTTTTTAGTCCCATCCCTGCAGTGCTCTATGACTGCTGCCTTACTGTAAACATCCATAGGTCAGAGGTATTCAATTTGGCTTAAGCAGCATTTTCATGGGCAGTTTGCCAGGAACTCATAGGCTTCACCTAAATTGCACATTGCTGGGAATAATCCCACTCTCAGCTGCTCTTATCTTTTGTTTGTTTCTTGTTTAGACCTCCATCTGGCTTTTTACTGTGTCAAGACAAGCAGCAGTAATTGGTGGTATCTATAATTCCAATAGTTTTCAGCTTCATAGCATATTCGGAAGCAGGTACAGAGCAGAGATACTGGAGCTATTAGAGGAAATTTCCACCCAGTTCCTACATGTTTTTATAGTCCCTACTGAGAGAGTGTGTACTGTCAGAGCATAATAGAGCATCCAGAACTTCAGCTGTAATTTCTTAACAGTCTGATTTCAGCTCATTAAGAAATCCAGTGCAGCTTCCAGCCACAGTAATTCTAATATCCTGGGACATACAGTCTCATCAGTGTTCCCTGAACATCCTATGAGGCTGCATGTATTTGAGATAAAGGTTGGAAGGGTTGGTCAGGAAATAGGATTTGTCTGGACAAGAGCTCAGATCCACTTTATATTACTTTTCAACTTATCATCTAGAAAATAGATTTTCTCTTGTAAAACATGTTGCCTTGGTTTTAAAAGACAAAGGTGTCTGCTAAGGAAGGCAGGAGCCCCCCCTTGGAATGGAAAATGAAACCTCTTCCTTTCTAATTATAATTTTGAAATTAAGAGGCTCCCAGGCAGTGATATGAGGATAGGAATAACAGTTCTTTACTAACAAGGGGAAAAAAAATTAAACAAACTACAACTCAATAGGAATATTAAAATAAAATGCAGTAGTACAAAACAAATACTGACAGAGTCAGGATCCAACCTGACACCCTGTCAGTCAGGGTGTTGGTAGCAGTCCCATTAAATGGTGTTTGCAGTCCTCCTGGAATGACAGATGTGATTCTGTTGAAGCAGTGATCCCCTAGAAGGTGCAGTGCTTCTCCAAACATCCAGTAGTGGTGTAGAAGGGCCTGCTCTTCCTGGGGATCCAGTGGAAAGAGAGGTTGCCAGTGGTGTTCTGATTCCCAGCTTTTGCTCTGTTGGAAATGCCTGGCTCCTCCCCTTGGGTGGAGCATTTCAGAATGGGATGATGTAATTTTATCAGTCACTCAATGGCCCATTAACAGAAGATATCTTCCTGGACCAGGATTGGTGGTGGAAGAGATAAAGAACACTGCCCCAACTGGGCTCAACAGATGGTGGCAGAATACACACCCTTGGCCGCATCCTGCATTGCAACCCATGCTTGGAAGATAAAAATGTTTTTTTAATACTCTCTACTACTTATTTTTAAAGCAAAAGTCATCCCTCCCTGAGATGATGGAACAACTTGAAATTAATGTTTCTTTTTGTTTTTGTGATGAGATCACACCACAGAAACATGGTTATTTTCTGTTGCAGTTTGAGCTCACAGAGTAGGCTTTGAAATAACAATGTCTTTATTCTGAAACACTTGGAAAAATATATCTGGACCTATGCCACTGCAGGATTGCATGAGCTGAGGCTTGAGGAGAAATTATGGTATTTCACTGCACTCATGAAGACTGACAACATAGAAATTCCTCAAATTCTAAATAGTTACTCTCTATTCATAGATAAATTTATTGAAAACTAAACTGGTGTCCTAACAAAAAGGGATGGTTTTGGCGTCAGATTGATTTTGACTTTTAATGAGAAAGAGATTGATTATCTAAGTGGCATTTTATAAATAGAAATTTTGTGCGTGATTATCAAGAGTAACAAGCGTGCAGAGGAATAGCTGATTCAGTGTAGACACTTTTACCTCTGCTTTCCAATAATCTCTGCATTATTCATCTTGAGTGGATGTAAACTGAACCCAAAGCATACCTTGCTTTGTCCCTCTTCTTCCCTCTCCCTGACTGCTGGGAATCTTATTCTTAAACTGTGTGCTAGAACTGTAGCACCCTGATTTGTATAGATTTAAACCATTTACCACTGATGCACTGCAAAAGGAAAAACCCTCTAACCAGAGTTAAAGAGTAAAGAAAAACACTCTAACTGGAGTTAGAAAGTGCTGTATTTATTACAATGCTGGGCAACATGTGAGGCAACCCTCGGAAGTCATGCACGAAGTTCACAATGCCTCAGCTCTTCATTTATCTTCAAAACTTTTACATATTCATAGAGTTGCATCAGACGCCTATACATATGCCTCACCTCTCCCTGCTTATTGTACATGTGCACAGTTTGTTTCTTGAAATGGGTCCGTGGGCTTGTAATGGGTCAGTGGTACCATTGGATGAAGTCAGGATGGTCTTCCTCTCCTTGACCTTCTTCTCTTTGACCTGCTGGCAAGCTTCATGGTCACTCAGACACGCTCCAACTCCCCATCTGGGTCGTGGCTGGCCTCAGGGTGCAGGTGCAGTCACGGTTCTGTTCCATTGCATAAAGAGCTGTCCAACTTCAAGCAAACCTAAGAAGATAGATGAATGCTTCTAACTTACTTCTTTAATTCAATTGGCTAAAATCTTGTCCCTTAGTCTTTTACTTTGTCCACTAGTAATTTACTCTGTCCACTAGCTAACAATCAATTGATTTTTAATCTTTAACTAAATTTCTATCTATGCTTCTTGCTAAAGTTCTCTAGCTACTTTCTTAGATTCTGAATTCTTTTAACCCTTTGATTGATTCTATGATTCACCACCCAAAAATCAGAAGGAGAGAATCCAGAAGACTTGTGCTTCAAATCAGATAGGTAGCTCATTGGGAATTCTTGTACCTAGCTCAGCAAGCCCTAAAAGCTTGAGAACAATTATAGAGAGAAGGTAAACTTCAAGGTAAAGTGCAACAGCTTTGTGGAAGTCTGAACTTTATGGATGAAAAGCTGGGCAAAGCAGACTAGGGACAATTGTTATTTGTTTTCTTTTATTAGAGATTTAAAATTGATGTATTTCCTATTTTAAAGCCCTGCATTTAGTGATTGTGGCTAATGTGCTCCTTAGGGCCAGCAGTAACACAGACATCTGCATGGGAAATGTTAAACCTGCAGCCATTGTGTTTTGTGAGCTTCCCAAATGATAAGAAGATGCCCACCTTTACTACTGATATTTGGTCGATGTCTTGATATGTCCTGTAGCGAGTGCATAAATTGTTTTTTGTCCTTTTCTTTCCTACCTGTTGGTGTATCACCTACCCTTTCTAATTGCATCATAATGCAGTATGCATAAGAACAGGGTTTCTTTGTCAATAGTTAGTGCTGCAGTAGCTTGTCTAAGATAGGAAGGCTGTGAAAGCTTGCAGACTTTGAGGTGTAGCAGAAGAGTAAAGGAAGTGCTCAGCAGATAAAAGCATCTCTGAGTCACAGAATACAAGCTCAATAGGATTTGAGAGCAAGCACAAGAACCAGGACCAGTTTGTGGGAAGAAGAGATCTCAGGAAAAAATAATTTAAGCAGCCAGCAGGGAGTCCAGGAGTTGCTGCTTCAGTTCTACCTATAGAGTATAAATGGCAATTAGTATTATTAATATAAAACAAATAAAGTTGCCCCATGAACAACCAGGTAGATTTGAAGGTGGATGAGTGAGCTGCAGATGATACTTCTAAATTCCATCAGTTACATAGGAAAAGCAAAATGCCTGGGGACATGTTTAACCCTTTTAACAGGGATGTGAGAAGTCCTCACTTCTGCTGGAAAGGTTCAATATTTGCCCACTGGCCTTGCTGATGGCCAGCTGTCGTAGCCAGTGCTGATTTATTTTGCCAGTGTTTTTATTTAGAGTGGTTCTGCACTGACGGAACATCAGCTCTTATATTATCAAATTGAAAGCCATTAACTAAGCTTCTTAATACTGCCATGTCTAGGTCAGGGAAAAGGAGTGGCTGAGTGTTAGCAAGGTTTTCTGTGGATGGCCCAGATCTTATTACATGTCACTACTAGTAGTTTCTTTGGATTTTCTCCACAATTATATTGCAGTCTTGCAATTCTTCACCATCTGCTTTTTTTGAATGTTCAAACTTCATGTTTTTAAAGTTCACGGGGTAGATAAAGTAACTTTAAAGCAGATAAGTAACACTCGAGGTTGTGTAGATGATAAAAGAAGATGGAGGATGCTAATGGTTCAACTGTATAAGGCAGCCTGGAAGAAAATTCAGAGTTGGAATGTCTCAGGAGAGATGAGATTGTTAAAAAAGGAATTTATTTGTGGTAGAACAACTTGATATTTCCACAGGTAAACATGAGAAACAGGAGGCTTGTGCAGACTGTCAGGCAAGTAATTTGCTGAATGCCAGTAAGCGACTTCAGTGTAACTGTGTCAATCAAGTGAATTACATTTCAGGAGTTGCTTTGCAAAAAAGCAAACTCCTATTTGGAATAGGAGCTGTTCAGGATCATGGAAAACAAGTTGGAACTGTAAGAGTTGGGGGAAAAAAAACCCCATAATGCTGTAAATGCACTGTGGATGTGCAGTAATAGCCATACAGAATTTCAGTATTGCAGTTTTTTTTTTATATACTGTAAGCCTTTTTATTTGTAGAGATAGGTCAAGTTTCCTGTTGGACCTACAGTTTAAATCAGTTCTTTAAGTGGAAAGATACACAGTGGCAAACTGAATTTTGCTGACATGATGACACAGTATAAATTTCCAATCTGTGCGAATTTAAGTGTGGGATTAAGGTAGACAGCATGTCTGCATTGGCAAAACCCGAGGTGTAGACAAACGATCCCAAGTCTTCATTGGCCTATTGATGGCAGTACTTGCCTAAGTAGCACTTTGTGGTCAGTGTGCTCTGCCCATGCAATCATTAGTGCTCATTAGAGCTCTAGCCTTGCTTTCAGCTTCTTGGGTTTCTTTCTGTAAGCGTTGTTGAAGGGCATTCCAGGCAAAGGCTGTGGCTTGGAAACTGTTGGTATGTGTGAGGCTGGATCTGTGCTGCAGAGTACAGCTCTAAGTGGGGATCTTTGAGGCAGTAGTAGAGACTGCAGCTGCAGACTGTGAGACGTGGTGTGGCTTGATGTAGTCAGTTGCTTTGATGTGTGTCAGCTACAGTTCAGCATTCCAATCCTGTGTCAAAATGCAGAGCTTTGGGAGATACCTGTACAACCCTGTGAGACTTTTATCATTAAAAAAAAAAAAAGGCAAACCAAAAAGCAATTAAATGGTTGATGCTAAGGTCTTCAAGAGATACATAATAAATGAATTTTCTTTCAAACTGTAACCAGAACTGAACTCAGGCTCAGTTGAGATGAAATAACTTAAGGGATGGCTGCAGAAATAGAAAAAGTCTTTAGTTAGAATAGTCTCCAGCATTCAGCTGGGGAAACTGTTGAGCTTTTGATTGAAACTGTAGTGTTTCTCTTCCTTATGTAAATCCTGTCTCTGGCCAAAGGGATCATTTCCATAAGTCAGTGTGTGGCTTGTTATCCAACATGCAGTGTATGCTTTCATCAGCTCAAAACTTCCCAATGTTTGTCCACAACAAAGATGCTGCATCAGCTTCTTGCTCACTACAGCTGAGTGGGGATCTGCCAAAACATTATTGAAAATAAAAACCAAAAGGCCAATGCAAATGTGGTGGTCAAACAGCCAAGAATGAAAAAAAACCACCCAAACCTTTCTTTTCTTTTCACACTCCATTCTCTTCTTTCTTTTCTCACTTTTTCCTGTAGACTACCTGAGCTTTAATTCATAGATGCAGCAAGGACAGAAGCTTTGCTGGTGTGTAGAACTGAAGCATGTCATAAGGAAGGGTGTTTGTTACCATTCCCTGTCTAGATGTGGCATCACAAAGTGTTGGTAGCACTAAGTGACCTGATGGAAGAATCTGTGGAGTCCCTGTTGCCAATATGCCATGATTTTTGACTTGACCTGTGAAACCTCAAATGTTCATTTGAAGGTATAACTTGTAATTAAAACGTATTTGCTATTCACCCTCCTACTCTTGTCTTCCTGGAGTTTTTGTTGTCTTTGTTTTTAATAACCTGGCTTATTGCAGCTTCTCCCAAGACTTTCACTAACATGTAACCAAGGTGCTGAACACCTCCTTGATTTGAAAGATGAGGCAGCAAGGAATTATAATTTAGGGGTGTTTTCTTTATAGTGAACATGCTGTACTACATTTATATGTCTGCTGTGGAAGTCATCCCATATTCCATGACTCAATGTTGCTTGCATCAGAGCTACAGTGCAGACTGGGATGTGTTTTATCTGTTAGCTACATCTCTGTAAGACTAAAGACTAATGCTCCACCTCCGTTTAAGGTAGGAGGGCAGTAGGAGCAAGATGAAGAGTCGCAGCAGTCCTCATGCTTAATCCAGTTCCCAGAAATGACAAAAGGCAATCTGCTGTCTGATACATTTCATGCACAGTGGTCCCAACCACCAAGGCTTGGCCGCTTGCCAAGCGAGGACCTGAGCGGGGCAGAGTTTCAGAGTGTGCTTGGGGTGGCCATGAATGTCAAGTTTCTGATGCCTTTCTGAAATGAGATGTAATAACAGCTGTGCATTCCTCTCTCACTGGAGAACAGGAGTGGGATTCATGTTCTGATCCATATTAATTTGCTAGAGGGAGCTTCTGATTACCTTCCAGATGGTGGTCAACTGAGTCTTGCTTGGGTGTCTTGAGAAGTGTCTGTTATATAGGAAACTTAAGGAACTGGGAGCGAAGGAAGTGGGAGAGAAATAGTCAGCAAAGAGCATTTTACCAGGAGCAGTGTGTTGGCTGTCTAAGGCAGCAGTTAATGCAAAAGATTATGTTCAGGAGTGGGGAATTCTGTTTCTAGTTCTTGGAACTGCTTGGTGATGATGGTACTGTAGTTATGTCAGCCTCTGCCTCAGTATTTCTGTCTGCTAGATGGGATGCTGCTTGTGAGACATACTCAACTTGACAAAATAAAGTTCCTCTCATGCAGCCAGTTACTAGGGATTGTATTTTTTCTATTTTAACTTTGTATAGCCTGTATGGAGAAAAAGGGTGTTTGCATACAAAAAACAGTAAAAGATAGTAATGTCAACATTTAGTGCTTTTTGTTTCACAGAATACATCATCACCACTACTTGTTTAAAAGCTTTCGAACAAGTTTTTATCTCCACAAGTAAGATGGTGTCATTCTTATGGGAATTACTCTATTTCCCCCACCTTTAAAATTTGTAACAACCTGCTGATTCAGAAATGCGTGTGTCCTTTTGGCATCATGTTCTTTCATGGCTCTATCCTTCTCCTTCCTCAGGTCCTCAATCTAATTACTGTCAGCAGTACAACAGCTGCTGCCTCTGCACTTCTGAAATCCATGTCCATTCATTCCAGTGAGTTTCTCTCTCACTTCCAGGCTCAGCTGAGAGGTACCCTCTGCCTGTGCCTCCTGCTTTTGTCTATTCCGAACTAATTACATACAGCATTTTGGTATAAAATTTGCATTAATAAGATGAAAACAAAAATTGCCCCACAAAACCACAGACAAGCAGTGAAAAAAATCTGTGTTGGGTGAGACAGTGGCTCCTTTAGAGCCTTGTTTTGATAACCTTAGTCTGGAAAAAAAATCCTACTGTGCATCTTCATGTCTCACTGAACTCTTTCATCAGTGAGCTAAGATCAGCTCCCTTTCCCGCCAGCTCATTGTTTGATCAGGAGTGTGCAAGTGCCCAAGATGTAAGACAACACAAAGAGATTTTGTGTCTGTTCATGTAGCAGAAGTATATATATAGGACAGGGCAGCATAGTCTGAAAATCTAATTAAATGTAATTTAAAAAATAAGGAGTGGCCGTGAAAAACATGCATGCATTATTCTAATCCTCCTCCCTTCAGAACAAAGAACAAATGTGGCTGCTGCTACTCTAGTTGCAGCCTGTTCTTCTTAGCCTATATGCCTGCATCAGAAGAATCAATTTAATGGAAAGTAAATGTAAAATTGCAAAATAATTACCAGTATTGTGTTTAAGCATGGCCTCCTCTAAGCTTACTTTTTTTGCTCTTTCTTTGTCTGCTCCAAAGCTCACATAAAAAGTGTAATGTGAAAATTAGGGATGGAGGAAAAAACCCAAGCCAGTCTCTTTTTTTTGCTGTTAAGCCATATGAACAATGCCTTCAAAGGCTTTTTAAATATATATATATA
>VWZN01021493.1:260740-279684 GCA_013396955.1 Regulus satrapa
ATGTGTTGTTTACTCTAGATTATTTTTTCTCTGTGCTAGAAATTCAGATTCACCAGCAGTATGGTGGATGAAAGATTGGTGATTATATGAAATGAGGGAAACAGAGATAGGAAATAAGGGGATGTGGGCACAGTAAAGCTTTGTCCTTTCTCTCTGCCACTCATCCTTCTTGGTTTTAAAGCTATTTTGCCTTTGTTGTATTTCACATTAAAGCTCAATCTTTTAACTTATTTTTCACAGCCATAGAGACCAGAATAAGAATCTCCACTCAATTCCCACCCTTTTAAGTTTACTAGCACAAACTAGAGTTGAAAAATAAGCACTGCAATTTCAGAATGTACAGCCGAACTGAAGTTGCCAACACTGGGTACATGTACTGGTGCATCTAAGGAATTGAGGTAATTTCACTGATGCTCCCTAGTGTTGAACATTTTGTTATATGGAAGTAGCCATGGAGTTAACTGGTCCATCTTCTACCCATTCCCACCCTCCTGTCAGTGGATGAGGGTTTCTTCTGTTCATACTTGAATAAGTTGACAAACTGACACAGTAAGACACATGCTGGAATTTGCCCATTGACATGAGCATTTAAATTGTCTCCTTGTCGAGGTAAGAGCTGTTTTTTGTTTTCATTTTCCTGAGGTAGAAAAAGAGAAAATTTCTATTTGCCTATGATTTCTCGATGACCTGAACATACGAGTACCCAGGACTGCAGCCCCACTCCTGTTTCTGGTAGAGACCCTGTCACTCCCTCACAAGCACGGACAGCCCCCCACTCCTGCATCCCCTGCATTGTGGGTCCTCCACTGGTTAGCCTTGGAGGTAGAGTCCATCCACTAGCAGCTCTTCCAGGTGACTTCCAGATTTGAGTCTCTCCAAAAGGTGGCCAGGACCACCCTGATCTCTCCAGAATCCAATTCCACTACTTGCCTGATTCCCAGAGACACATGCACATTTGTCTGCCAAGCCCCTTAGCTTAGCTACCTGTTAAGCCAGCAAGTAGCTGCTGGCTTTATAGTTCCTAGCAATGACACACCCACTGCAGTTGCTGACTCCCTACACATACATGGACTTTAAGACCTGTAGTCCCACTCCAAAATCATCATGATCTACAGAAAGGTGAATAAGTAGGCTCCCCAACCTTTGGATACCAATCATTCCCATACAGAGTGGAAAATATTATTTCTCCCCCCTCATTTATCTTCTTTTTAAATGACTCTTATTCAAGAATTTTAAACTATTAGGTAGCTGCAAAACCTCTTTCTGCAGGTTATGACAGTGATGCTTGGCTTTCTGGTCATCTTTGCGTTTTTTTTTTTTCTGTTAAGGTGTTTTCTGTAGGAATGATCATCAGTGTATTTGTGTGCTTATATAAAGAAGATTCATGATGTGGTGAATGATGACCTAACAGGGTTGATAGTAGCAATTCTGACTAGTTTATTTAGGAGCTACTGCTTTTTTTACTGTAACTGGTAAAATGTAAGAGGGATGAAAAGGATGTGGGAACTCCAAAATTCCTCTCTCTTAGGCGGTTTTTAACCAGCTGTTAGTTTGGCTTCAGTCCTTCAGTTTCCTCCTGTCTCTATCCACTTTCTTTATTCCGCGCCTCCACCCTTCAATCTGCTGCAGCTGTTAGAATTTCATCATTGTCTCCAAATACCACATTTCCCATTAGCGGCACAGCCCCTTCTGTGCTAAGGGGAATTTAATTTGTGTGCTTTGCATGTGTTAGATGGTCTGCAGCCAAAGCAGTACTTACACCTCCTATTGCAGCAAGGGCGAATTCCTTAGTAAGAGCCACACGTAAGATGCAAAAATACTGAAGAATGAGGTTTGCGGACTTGCTGGCAGAAAGTGGTTAAGCCTTTTAGTTCTCATGCTCTATTTCTCAGATGATTTTGCACTGTAGGTAGCTGGCAGGGGCTGTTTTTTATTTCTTTTAGATTTTTTTCTTATCTGTAGAATGTTTTCCCATTAGTTGTGTAGACACGCTAAATGTGGATGCTTAGGAGTACTTCGAAGAAACAAAGAGTTTGGCTAAAGCAGGTAAAGAAAGCAGAGTGGGGGACATTAGNCCTGCCGGCCGGGACCGGAACTGCAGCCGAGGGGAAACCCTGGCTCTGGCTGGGATCGGCTGCTGGGGGTGCTGCTGTTTGTGTGCCTGCCCGGCACAGCAGCGAGAACTGCCATCCTGGGCCGTGCCTCTGCCTCACAGCCCCCCATTCCAACATCACAGCAATCCAGAAAAAAAGGGGTTTTGCACCCTCCATTTCAGGGGTACTCCTGCCTTCCCTAGCAGACACCTGTCTTCTAAACCAAGGCTGAACAGTAGCCTTATCGGCATTTGATTTAACACTGGATGCCAGGGTATTTATTCCTGGTGGCTGTTTTAGTGCCATGTCACTCACTGACTGTCACAGTTGTATCATATATTCAATGGCTTATCCTAAAAAAATTATTTCAGGTATGAAACCACTGCTCATTCTAATATATTTTATCTCTATGTGTGGGTGTTCAGCTGATTTTTATGTTTGTGTGCATTTTGAGTCAATGGTTTTTGTAAATTTCTTTCTGCTCACTATCTTAATTTCTGCCTGATACTCATTTTGCATTTACTTTGGCTTTGGAAAAAAACACTGGTAGTGCTCTTGCTCTTTCCTTACAGTGCTCCGTGATAAGAGTCTCTGATAGAGTCCTGCATGGCAGGGCATCTTAATTTAGACTTGAGGGTCAACTTGGAGTTGTAAGTTACTCACAGTGTGGTTCTATCTTGCTCCCACAAAATGGCCTAAAATAGATGTTAATCACAGTGTTTCTTTGCTATCCTCTTGTTCTCTGTAAGTGGGGTCTTAATTCTCCTCAGGCTACAATGCCTGTAGATTTAACTTACTGGACCACTCGGAGGAGAAACTTATTCCAGGGAACAGAATAGGCTTTCAAGTGTAATTTGGTTTGTACCTGCACATGTAGTCCACATGCGTGTATCTGTGTGCCAAAATAAACCATGTTACCTTGGATGTATAGGATGAAATAATGGGACATCTGTGCTCACTGATGCAGAGCTCCTGTTTGCACACCTGAGTACTGAAAGCATCATGCCGTTATATATATTGCCTCATTTCTACATTGGATGCATATTATGAATTCTGTTGTGCAAAAACAACCTTATTTTGTGCAGTCTAAGACAGTTTAAAGCAAAGTACTTCTAACTGGACTTGTCATCTTCTATTCTTCTCTCTCAAAAAATGTCAAGGGCATTTGCACAACACTTTGACAGTTCTAGATATTTTTATTTTTTTCTTTCACGTGTTTCATTAGATCCTTTTTAAAGAGATAATAGATGCAACTCTTTTTTCAGTGTTAGTTCTCTGTATAATGCATGGGCTTAGGAGACTTTCTAGTCCATCTGCCCCCAGCACGTCCTGGTGCATGGGGTTATTCCTCTTCAGGTGCAAGACTTTGCATTTCCTTTTGTCCCTTTCCCTGAGACTTCTGTGAGCCTGTATCTCCTGCCTGTCAAGTTCCCTGTGAATGGTGGCATAACCATCTTGTGCATCAGCCAATCTTTTTGGTTTTGTATCATCTGCAAATTGTCAAGGGGAGACAGTGACAGTGGCAAATACAGCTTCACAAAATTCTCATTTACTCTGGTAGCTCAGAGTGAAAGTAAGATCTTGCCAGGTGGCCTAGAGAGAAAGAGTGTTTGCTGGATGCAGTTTAACTCCATTGGGTAAAGCTTAAAAGTTTTCCTCCACCTCAGGGCTCTTGGATTTCTCTGCTGATGAGGACAGCGTGTGACCTTTCTATGTTTTAATTATTCAGGAAGGATGTCCTATGCTAGCGAGTGCCTGCTAATAAAAAGTCTGAAATAAATGCTTTAAATGACTACTTTTGATGCATTCTTTATATCCTGTAAGTCAAGGAGATCCTAGTTGGAAATGCTTATGAGACTCTAGGAAGCCCTTAGGGGCTGCAGGTGTTATCTCCCAGTACAAAAGTAGTGCTTAGCACATTTTGAGTTAAAGGAAATGTGAGTTTTTTGTAAATAAATACAGATTTGTGACTTATGGACTTTTGGATGGATCTCTCTGCTTCTTGCTTTTACTAGTCAGGAGGGACCTGCTCTCTTCAGCAGTCTGCGACTTGTTGGCCACGTGGCTTTGATATGCTCCGTGCAGGACAGAATGCCCAGCTCTCCTCCTCCTGGTGTTGAATGCTGCTGGTTGAAAATCGCATCTGCTATGGCTAATGCTCACAGTAAGCAGTCCTAAAAGTGCATTTTTTACCTTGTGTTTATTGACCTAGAGGTTCTGGGGAGATCCCGTTAAACAATGTGTTTAAACTCTGCAAGCCCTGGTCTGAAAACAGGTGTTGAAAACTGATTGCCAACTTGCTTTGAGGATGTGGACTTAATTGGTTCATTCTGCTAACCATGTTTTTATAGACTTATCTCTTACAAGTCTCATCAAGTCCTCTTTGCTTTCTTCTGCCAAATAAATATTCCCTAATAATCCCAAATATCTTCCTTTATCTTCATTATTTATTTGCTTTTTTAATAAATGATTTTTTTTTCTCCCAGAAGCCTAAACTGACTTACATGTCAGCTGCTCCTTGGCTGAACCACATAGCAGTTGCTGTATGGTGTGCTGTATTTGTCAGGATTCTCTGGAAAATGGCTGGTACTCCAGAAAACCAGGGGTACATAGTGATGCTCCTGAGGCATGTGGAGGTACCTTGGAAGAAGAAGAATGAAACAGGTCATGCACGTACCTGCTATGCTAAAGCAACAGGGAAGCAGTTAGTTCTGGGCTTCCTGTGTTGTACTGAGCTTCTCTTCTTCCATCCTTAAAAATTCTCAATGAATTCAGAAAATGCTTCAACTACATAAAAACAAAACCAAAACCAAAGCAAAACAAAGAACCCAACCCAAAGATGGGTATCTTCTTGGGTATTTGCAGGATTATGGACTGGATCTCCTGTAGAACCCCACACTTCAAGTGTGGCCTTCCTACTTGAGAGTGAGAGATTAGCAACTAGTAACTGACTAGTAACTGATTCATTTGAACTGTTACCTAAGCATTCTTCATAATTGCTTCATAAACAATCTGAATGAACATTTGGAATTATGTTTATTTTAAAATTCAGTTGATCTGATTTATTTTTCACAAGTGTATCTTTTGAATAGACTGTTTCAGTTGGAAATTTATTTCAGATAAACTTCTGCTCTGTCAGCATCCTAATGGAGGAATTGCACACACAATCTGCAGCACCTTTCCCATGGAAAGAAAAGGAAGGAAAGGCAGATTTTCAGATTTTGTCCATGTCACTCACTTACAAATAGGTCCCAGCAGAATAATAAAGAACTTCAGTGTCATTGACTTTTTAAGCTAAATAGTTGCAGGCTTCACATAGTTTAAGGTCCCTCTAGCTGGACACCATTTTAGGAGAGCTCTGTATTATATTACATGTTTGTAGCTACTGGTTCAAATTTCTAAAGTAGGATTTTTCTGATTACAAGCTAAAGTTTGAATTTCCAGCCCCACTGAATCCCCCTTCAAATCTGCTGACTCTGCCAGGCAGACTGATATTTTAGTGGATTTGTTAATGTTCAAGCTACATTCTTACCATTCTTTTCTCACAGGAAAATATCTGTAAATAACTTTGTCTAAAATTTCTTACTCTGCTGGGTTTCCTGTCACTGTCAGGAACTTCAGTGCCTTCTTTATTTGGAGTGTTAGTATATCTCCAAGAATAACCAACTGAGGGTATGATGACAGATCAGTGCCATTTGGGTAAAGAAGCATGTGTCAGAATATGCTTTTGCTACCTTGTTTTAAAAGTACATAGTATCACTTTATCCTTGCATGTAGTAAGGGAGGTTTTTATTTCTAGATTTTAATCTTAAACTAGGATTATTGCAACACTAGTTTCTTCCTTTGTTTCCTGCATGAGTCATTGGTTCTGTTAAGGTTTAGGGATTGAATCTCATCCAAAAGCCTTTCTCCTCCCCTCCCGCCCCAATTTTAAAGTTTTCAACCACAAAAGCCAGTATGAGAAATTTTATTTATTGTATCAAGAACAAGGAGTCCAGTTTAACTAGGAAAAAATAGCAGAGCTGTTACCAAATATGAAAGTTAGTTGTAACCTTGAAATTTTATTTAAAATTTTCTTCCCCTTCAAGACAATTGCAAAAATTTGTTTAATCTCACTTCTAATCTTTTGTCTCATCTCCAAAACCACTCGTTGTAGCTTCTTTTGATCCAAAATAGATGCACTAATGAACTCTATCAATAGAGCTACATTTAGGCCAACATTTTTGAATTCTTTGCACTTACAAAATAGAGACTTGAATATATTTCCCTTTTTTATATTAAAAGTTTTTGTAACAAGATTGTGCATAATTGACAGTTTTACAAATTAACCTTAAGTGTGAATTTCAGAACTTCAAAGCAATCAAATTCCAAAATTCAGTATTCTCTGTTTGGACCACCGCCAATCCTTGTTGCACTTGGGAGGTGAGGTTTCTACGTGTTTCTGTAGAGTTCTTTTGACACTTTGTCTCAAAAAGCCCTTTTGTTATCCCATTTCAAAACTTCCATAGATTATCTGAGCAGTGCTAGGTAGTTCACATTCAACAGGGTCATTATCTTGAATACTTGCTGTCATTTTGTGATTTTTTCAATCCTACTAAGGATTGCTGTGGGAGTCAGGCAGCAAACCTATGAGGACCTTCTACACTACTGTGCTGGGGCAAGGACAAAATGGGTTAAACAGGGTTAAACAATGCCTTGGTTTGAGAGAATTCTGTGGCTCCAGGTTTTAGATGCACTGTGGCAGCATTCTGGCTCGTGTCAGCAGTGTTGTTGGAGCATGAGTGTAGGAAGCTGTGCATTATCTGGGCTCTGAGTGTGTGAGGAGTCTCCTCTTTCTCCATCGAGCTGAGTGCCTGAGCTCGATGAAAGCTTTACCACATTCCTCAGCTCTTAAGGGTTGAACTTTCTGTGTTGAAGCGGTGGGATACCTGTAGCTGATGGAAACCCTGAGCATGGGAAGCCATGGTCTTCTTGCAGACACCTCCTCAGGAATTTCAGGATCTTTAGGTTTTTTTCTCTCAGTAGACAAGCCTGAAGGTTAGTCAGCTCAATGCAGAGGGGAATGTGTTGTAATTGTACACTCTCCTGTAGCAGGTAGGCAATTATATGCAAGAATCACACCGTAATAAGAACTACAAGCACAAGCTGTTTTAAGGTAAGATCTTTTTGCTCTGGTTGGCTGGCAGTTTGGACTTAATTTGAACTTATTTTATTATTTTGATAATTTATAATGAATTTAAAGGCATTGTGCTGGCTGATAGGAGTATATTAAATGTAGCAAATCTTCTGTTGGTTAGTCTACAATACAAGGCATTTCAAGTGCTGGCAGGCTTTGTCAGGCCAAATTATCATGCAAAATGTCTGAGAGCATATGATTTATGCCAAAGGTGCTGTAAGATTGCATAAATGTAAGACTTATTCTCAACTATTGCATTCATACATTAAAATAATGATAGGGTGCTGCTGATGCAGCACCATTTAAGAAAATGAATGACTTAATTTTTCTTAAGTCTATTGTTAAAGATAAAACTACGCTACTGTATTAAATAAAAAGAAAAGAAAAACCCTGCACAAGATGATGAAGGGCTGTCAAGTCATAGATCATAACACTGCAACTGGGAGTTGCTCTCTGTGGAGGAATTGTATTGGTTTTACGTCTTTTATTTTAAAGTGTCCTTACATGATCAAACAGTTCATACAAATGTTAAAATTTGGTGAGACCTCTGTTGCTGTTAACCTTTCATGTTGACTGTCTAAGAGCATGACCAGCAGTTGGATCTGAACTGACTCACTGCTAAACCTGCTATAATTATTGTCTGTGAGCAGGGGTGAGGATATAATTATTTCTGGTACAAAGATGCTCTGAAGTAGAAAATTATTAGGTCTTGTGTGTAGACATCGTACCACAGTGGTGCCAGCTGGTGGTTGGCACTTGGGTGTGAGCACTTACAGCATCAAGCTGAACCCAAGACTGTCTGCTTGACCATGTCCTATTTGGAAACCAGCTTCAACAACCAGTGTGTGTGGGCATTTTTTGTACTGTAGGAATCCGGACTGTCTTGTGGTTGTAGGAGAGCTTGTCCATCCACTGAGGCATAGGGTTTGTGAGGCCTGCAGGGGAAGGAAGAACTTGGCAGGCTGTTGCCACAGAAACAGTCACTTCTCTTGCACTCACCCTTTCAAACAGGTTGGCTTTTCCAGCAAAGTACTTGGCTTTCCTTATGTGACAGATCAGATGAAAGGTATAAGTAAACTATGAAAAAGACTTAAAAGAATAAAAGATAAAAAACTCCCCACCAAGTTACATCTGCTTTTAAGAACAGGCTGAGGAGGCAGCTGAACCAAAGAGCTTGGACAGGCAGTGACAGGACAAAGAAATGATGCTGAGAGATGGCCCACATCAAGCCCAAATGCAACAAACTGAGAAGTAGCAGCCATCACTCAGCAGTTCTTCCTTGTGCAGTGCTGTGGCTCATCAGGTACTAATCCTCATTAATTACCTGTTAGTAGCCTATAGCTGTGTGGCACGGTTTCGTGTTCCAAGTGGAAGAAATGGAGCTGGAAGAGGAGGAAGTGTAGGGAAGGGTGGATGGTACAGATGTTTTGTTGTACCATTTCTTGACTCTCTGTATAACTCCCTTATATAAGGATCCTGAGAGCAAATTCAGTGTTAACAAGACAAGTCTACAGTGCCTCACAAGCAGTTGTCCCTTCAACTGCTTCTTACTCACCAGCAGCATTGAAATGGGAAATGGGAAAAAGTGAAGTGGGAGGGGAATAATAGCTAAATAGCTGATGCTATTTGCTAGCAGTTCTTTTCAGGTCAGTGTGAAACAGACAATCCAAGTCCCAGTTATGCTAGAAGTTTTTTATAAGAGCTCAGGCATTTAATATTTGTGGTCACCTTCCTAGTTTAAGTTGCAATAGATAATTAAGTTGTAGTAGGTTGTAATCTTAACAATTTTTATATTTCTTTTTCTTCACATCAATCCTCTGGTTTTATTTATCATATTTCAAATTCTGAGCACTCAATTATATTTTTTTTTTTAAGTAAACCAAAGTATTTATGTGTAGCAGTATTAATCTGTCAGAAGAGAGTGGTTTTGATATAAACCAATACACTGGTGCTCTGTTGTCCAAGCCTTCCAGAAAATTGCTGGTCAGCAATACCTACTGGGAAATATATAGTCTGAGGTGTGTGGACTTAAAGGCTTTTGTGGAACTGTGCTGGATTTTTCTAAGATAAATATAATTCCAACTCTGATAAAATGAATGAAAGAACTGCAAAAAACTTGACAATTCCAAGAGAGGGACCTATAGTAAAGGGACATCTAAAGAAGGAAGAATGAACAGCTTCACTTTTTTTTTCTCTCATCTGTGCTGCTTAAAGAAAACTTGGAAGATTGTTTCCATGTTTTTGCCACTTAAAACAATAGAAACCCAGATCTGGCTAAGCATCAAAAGATGTTTTCAGTAATTCAGTAGTGGCATCACAGCTTTCAAATTAATTTTAAAATAAATTATTACTTGAAGATCCATGTATTTTTAAAAAAATGTAATTCAAGCACCTTCTGAATTCATTGAGAATTTTTAAGGGTGGAAGAACCACAAGTCCACAGCAAAATTGCCTATTTTCAGAATACAGGGAAAAGCAAACTTTTTCATTCTGCTATATTAAACATGTCTAAAAGTCCAAAACCAGTCGAGATTTTTTTTTTTCTGTGCAGTTTTAAATTTCCAATTCTATGATAAGTTAAATCAAATGAAACTTATCTGGATTATTCTTTTTTCCCCATCATTAATTTAGTTGTTATTCTCAGGGGAAAAATATATTTGGTCTTCGTTTTGGTGTTAGTTTCAGCTGGGATAGTGGGAAATAGAAAAGTGATTTTACTGCTTCTCATCATAATGAATGGTCCACTGATTAACAATTTCAATTTCCATGTGTTTTGCATTATGTTAAAACCCTCAAAAACTACTTACTAGCTGGTGTAATATTTAATTTAGGATTATGTAAAATCGGATGTGGTTTGAAATCTGAAAATGAGTTAAAACTGTAAAAATTTGTTATATGGTTATATAAGGCTACATTAATTGTGCTGGAGGCTTAAAGAATAATGTTTCTAAAAACATGCTTTGCATTTAAAATTAGCATTAGGCAAAGAATGTATTATATATTGAAGTTTATTTGTTAGTCACTGTGTTGAAGTAAAAAAATGGAACTTATCACTGTATTTCAAGGTCTGGGGTATTTTTAGTTAGAAAGAAACCAAGCTATTTTTTCTTTGTTTTTTTTTTTTTTTTTTTTTTTTGTCTGCAACTTCATATGAGGTTATGTTGGGGTTTAGCCCCAGACATCAACTAAGCCCCATGCAGCAGCTTCCTCCCTGTTGGATGGTGAACACAATGGGAAATGTAAAAGACAGAAAACTCATAGACTGAGATAAAGACAGTTTAATAGGGAAAGCAAAAGCTGAGCACTCAAGAAAAGAAAAACCATGAATCCTTCCCCACTTCCCATAGGAGGGCAGGTCTTCAGCCATCCCCAGGACAGTGAGGCTCCATCATAGGTAATGGTGACCTGGGAAGACAAATGCCATCACTCTGAATATTCCCCTCTTCTTTCTTCTTCCCCAAGCTCTACATACTAAGCAGGACACCATATGGTCTGGGAGATTCCTTGGGTCAGTTGGGGTCAGCTGTCCTGGCTCCCTACTTCTTGTGCAGCCACAGCCTCCTCACTGGTGGGGTGGGGTGAGGAGCAGAAAGAGCCTTAATGCTGTGCAAGCATTGCTTAACATTAAAAAAACAAAAAAAAAAACAAACAAAAAAAACCCCAAACAAAAAACCCCAAAAACAAACCCAAAAAATCCTCTGTGTTATCAGCACTGTTTTCAGCACAAATCCCGTACCAGCCGCACACCAGTTACTGTGAAGAAAATTAACTGTACCCCAGCCAAAAATGAAATGGGTGGTGATGAAACAGAACTAGTTTAAGCTGCAGTGAGAACAGTAGCTTCTCAGAAAATACTGCTGCTGTCAAAGGTGATATTACCCAGTTCTATTCTACACTTTATTTACAGCAAACGTGGAATAGTTGAATGTGTCTATCTAATGAAAAATATTTTAATAGCATGGCAATTTTTAGATCTTAGAATTTGTCATAACTTGGATGTTTTAGTAATTTCATTTGAGGTGAAAATATACCTCAAACTTGCAGATGTATTGCAGATATATTGCAGGTTATCTGATTTACTTAAAGCATTGAGAGACATTGAGACATTCTTCATAACCAGCATGTGTTCTCATGGGGAAAATCCTGTTTAACCAACTTAACTTCATTTTATGACAAGGTCATCCACCTAGTTGGCCAAAGGAAACTTTTTTTAAAAAAATTTGTAATTTTATCAAAGCTTTGGGTACTGTCTCTACTGTCTCTCACAGTGTCTTTTTGGATAAACTGCTCATCACACATCTAAAAAGTTCATGGGACATGCAGTGAGCAAAGGGCTGTTGGGTGGGGCTCATGGGGTTATAGTAAATGGAGTTACTTCAGCCTGGCACTCAGTACCCAGTAGAGTTCCCCACAACTCAGTTTTAGGGCCAGTGCTCTTTAACATATTCGTAAATTATCTGGACATTGGAATCAAATGTACCTTAAGAAAGTTTGCTGATGATGAGCTGTGGGCACCATCAAGGGCAGAGAAGCATTACAGAGAGATCTGGATAGCCTGGAGAGCTGGACAGTCAGCAACAATATGAAATTTAACAGGGGAAAGTACCACATTCTCCACCTGGGATGGGACAATCCTGATTGTCTTTCTGGTCACCAGTGTCAGGTCACAATGAAATGAAATGAAATGAAATGAAATGAAATGAAATGAAATGAAGCTACATCAGGGGAGGTTCAGCTTGGGCATTAGGAAAAGGTTCTTCACGGAGAAGGTGGTCAGTCACAGGAACAGACTCTCCAGGGAAGTGCTCACAGCATCAGACCTGTCAGAGTTAAGGAGCCAAAACTGGCCAAAGCTCTTAGTCATAGGGTCTAATTTTAGGCAGTCCTGTGGGAGCAGGGTGTTGGACTTGCTGATCCTTATGAGTCCCTTCCAACTTGAGATATTCTGTGATTCTATGATTCATTCTTTTGTCTACCATGTGGAAAATTACATGACTCTTATTTAAGATGCAGCAACCACCTGCCAAGTTGTTCACAGAATTTTAAAGAATTAATTTGCCTTTTGTTACTGTGTGCACCTTTGTTTTTTTGGGGGTTTTGATTTTAAAATGTGGCTGTCTGCATTCAGCCTTTTGCACTTGAAAGATGAACAAAGATCCAGGATAATGTTAATTCCTGCAAGGTCTGGTGTAAAAGTGTTGAAATATACTTTTTAGCTGCTCTGTGAGGCTTTTGGAGAGGCTGGTTTCCCATTAGGGTTTCAGTTTCAGAATGGAAAAGACACGTGTAGCAAGCAGTCTCTGCATTGCCGTGCTGCAGCAGAATCCCATAGCGTGAGATATCTGCCTGTAATTCAAAACTTCAGGAGGGATCCAGCTGAAGCAACAAAGGTCCCACTTTTGGCATTTGTGCAGCAGCTGCCTGGGCTTTGTGCCATTCATCAGAGGCAATACACATTCCCTCTCAATCCTGCTGTGATTCCCTTCCTCCCTCCTGTTTCAAATGCTTTCATAGAGCTGAGCAGTGTGAACTTTCATCAGAGGAGGTGAAAGTGGTGTTGCACATTCTGAACATGCTGGGATTGTTTTCCCAAGTTCAAGCGCCACTGAAGGTTTATTCCTGTTTTTCTCTTCACGTTTGCTCCCTTTTAGCCCTAGAGTTGACTTGCTCTTTGGTGTAATTACATGAAAAATGCTAAGAGACTTTTTCAGGCAAAGAAAATTAATGTCCTTCTACACTGAGCTGTACTACATTCCCAGTAATCCAGTTATGTTCGGTCCTTTGCAAATGAAGACCATAAAAGACAAGCAGCTTTGATCCATCTCAGTTACAATTGCCATGATATCCCATCCTTGGAGTCAATGTGGGTTTTTTTTCAGCAACAGTTGGTACAGTTTCTGAATGTGGAACTTAATTTTCTTTGTTACATGATATAGATGACGGTTGGGGAGATTTTTATTACGTCATTTTGTAAGAAGCTGTAACTAAAAACATAAATATCATCTATCTTCTGGGGAAAAAAAAAGAAGTAAACCCAAAACACTGCCATAATGAAATAAACCTAAGGAACCTCTGCAGAAGAGCAGCTGTGAAAGGGAATACTGGATAGGTGGTCTCTCCATCAGGGAATCCCTCTCTCAGTCTCTCCCCCCTCTCTCCACCCCTTGCTCATGCAAGCAGTCTGATGAGCATTTAGGTAAGGTCCTATGGGATAAAGTGACTTTCTATTTACTATATTTTGTGGTAAGATTATTGTGTTTAAAGCTTGTTTCAGCTGTATCCCATGTGATCTTGTTGGCCGTGTACTGAAGTAAGAGACTGCTGTGATAAAATGGATGTGAAGTAATGCTGATTCTGAGCAATGCTAAATCATGGCGGTTGAAAGAGCCTCTTTGAGTCATCCCTGCCCAAAAGATTCCACACACAGAACCTTAAATATAATGCTCTGATTTACTCCTAAACCTTTCAAGTTATTGAGCAATTCAGCTTGCCTTTTTACGCTTAAACCCATCCTTCCAGGGTGTTCAAGGGAAAAAAAATTCAGGGGGACAGATGACACGTATGTAATATGACCATATCACTGTTTGCACCCAGCCCAAGTGGTACGGGTTGAAAGCTATTGCCAGCTGATAACTTTCTGGTGGGCTGTGAGAAATGAGCTCCCAACCAGGATTTAAAGAGTAGAGACTCACTGTGGAGGAGAAATGCAGTTTTGCTGCCTAGTACCTATTTGCAGTGTCAGCAGAGGTGCTGGTGCAGAAAGAGACCCAGGAGGTTGAATTCCTTTGGACTTACGTGGCCCAAAAATAACCACGTGTGTTTCAGAGAGGACAGTAATGGATTACAAATAGACTTTGTACAAACACTACAGTTTTGTTTTCAAATAACAAGGTGTTAAAAGCAACTAAAGTAATAAGAATAAACTGTACTGGGTTTCCATACTAAGTAGGAAAGACTAATGCTGAGGCTGCCAAATTTTAGCACTGAGAATAAGCTAAAATCAAAGGGAGCTTGCAGTGGCTGCTGTGACACCAGGGAAAAGACACCCTTGGCACAGGCTGCCTGAGAAAGGTGCAGAGCTCCAGCCATGGAAGCTTTTAGGGACATGTATTGTGCAAACTACTTAGATGGAGAGCACAGCCCTGGACAGTGAGTAGGTATTTCTGCAATTATTGTGAGGTCTGGCAGGCATGAAATGTTTCCCACAGAATTGTGAGAGGTATTATTATTTTTTTTTTCCTCTGCTGGTCTCTTGAGAATCAGTTAAAGGCCATCTCTTCTGTTTCCCAGCTGTGGCTGTGGCATGAAGCATCTGGCAGAGCTGGAACTGGGATACAGCTTCCTGCTGAGCAGATGGCTGTATATGTTGATACTGCTTTTGGAGGAATGGTTGAGCTTTGCTTGGCTGTGAGTCTGATTCCGTGAAAGTTAAGGGAACAATGGGATTAAGGTGCATGACTGGTCGATTGCCTTATGTGGATTCAGTGTGGAGCCACTTTTCTAGTTCCCTAATATGCCATCCCATTGTCTTCAAGGGGAGGGTGCTGCACCATACAGCCAAGGAGTACCTATTTTGCTTTTTTCTTATTGTTCAGTTGCATTTAATGTGTGTTGTTCAAGCACTGCTCTGAAGACAGCCTGCAGTGACATTACTGTGATGGTATTGGAGTACTTCATAAAATTTTAAGATGGAATTTTTTTTAGAGCACCTGGTTGAGGATTGCCATTTCTCCATTATAATGCATGGGAGTTGGACACAGTGAAGTTCAGAAATCTTTTCATTTCTGGCTGCCCAGTTTAGACTCTGTATTTTTCCAGGACACTTTGTATTAAATAACAGCCTGTGTTCATGGTGCAGGTCCCACTGTAATTTTAAGTGCATGGCCATTCTGCCTGCAGAGCAACCTTGGTCTGAAGAAAACTAAGATGTGAGGAATGTGATTAGTAGGAACATGACTATGTGAGGAATTTTGCTATGCATTGCAAAAAACCTATGTGGTAAATGCAAGGATCATATTGGATTTCAAGGACAGCAGTTGACTGGCTTGACATTCAGAGCATTGTTCCTGGCCTTCTCCCTTGCAGGGCCTGTATCCTCAAGTGTTACATGATTGTCCTTCCATAAAGGAAGCAACCTCTAACTGTGAATTATTTCCTTAAATGCTTCCCATTTTTCATGGTGATATTCACCTGGGCTTGTGTTCTTGCACACACATAAGCAAGAATATATGGAGAAAATGTAAGTTATTCCTTATTGCTCTAACATCCTGTTCTGATCAGAGCTGAGCTCTCTAGGCTTCAAATGTGAAAGATCATATCAAGTGATGAGAACAACAGGTCCTTACATGGGCAGTGTAATTCCCGTTTTCTGCAAATGGAAATGGGAAGCTGCAGTTCTATTGTCATTAGGGTGGGAGAACTGTGCTGAAGATATATCAGTGTTCCTATGATGGATGTCCAACCTAAATGCTCATAACTCATTCTAGGATGTTCAAAACAGTTTTGTACTTGACTATTCAAGGTTTGTTTTGCTTCATTTTAGTTTTGAAGGAGGGCTGCATATAGGGAAAGGTTTTTAAAAATGTGATCACCTCAAAATCTGTAATTCCTGTCAACGTGTACTGAGATAAGTTCTCTTTGTGAGGGAGCTGTAGAGTGCTGATTACCTCTGGATACTGAAAGACTGTTCATCTCTGAGATCTCTTAAGAATAATCTGAGAATAAACCAGGAGCTTTAGTGCTATTTGCTCTTCTGTCTTGAAGAATTAATGAACATGCTCCACTGTAGCTATTTTTTAAAATTAGTTTTCTGTGTGACCTTTTTTTCTGATATTTTATATGCTGTGTCTTTCAGTCTGAGGCTGTGAGGTGCCTTCCAGACTCCCTTATAAAATTTCAGGACCTGCCTTAGTGTTTCCTTTCCTCTTTTAGACTAAAGTGCTTGTTCATTCTGTCCCCTTCCTCCCCGCCCCCACTGCCCCGGTTTCTCACTGCTATCTCAGGATGCAGTGCTCCTGGTGCTTTGATATGCTTGGGCTTACACTTTCTATTTGAGCTGAGCTCCCTGTCATGGGATAGTTACAGGCCGCATTCCTGTGCTGGAAATAGATACTTTTTGCATAACCTGCTTCCTTATACCCTTTAGCATCTAAGGCCTCTGGTGAAGCACTTTCTCCACTACCATAGATGGAGCAGCATAGGAATCATCAGAAGTTGAGAAAGGTGACAGGGAGAATGGAAAAGCTGTTAGGGTTCTAAGATGTGGAAGTTCAGAGCATCTGTTGGTTGTGAGATAACTTCACTGTATTATTATTTTTATTTAAACTAAATAACAGAACCAATTTTTTTTCTTATTAGATACAGATATAGAAAACCCCCAAATACCTTATGAGAGTGACTTAATGCACAAGTGCTTTATTCTCCTCTGTGCCCTTAATAGGAAATGATTTAGCAAGTTCTGCTCCTGATTTTGCCAAAAGATATCTTCCCAAGGCCTGACCAGCAAAACTAAAATATTGCTCAGAATGTGTTGATAATAATCATCTGTCAGCCTGTTGAACTGTTCTTCTTCCTCATTAAAAAACAAAAACAAAAACCCAAAAAACTTAAAGGGTTAATTTTTTGATAAAAGGTTGCTCTCAATTTCAGGATTCTACATATTAGGCAAGGACTGCCTTGTAAACACAAATTTCTGTAGTTCTGAATTAATTTTTACCTGTGGTTCTGTCAACAGCTACAACTGACTTTGGGAAAGTCACTTTTTTTTAATATTAGTATCTGCTTCCAGTCTTTAAAATAACACTTCCTTTGTCTCTTAGCATTCCAGCTCCTTGATGCAGGGACAGCTTCAAGTGACAGGGCCCAGTTGTTGGACGAGGCTCTCCTTGAATCATGACAAACCTAAATTCAGTTTCCTGCTCCTGACAAACTTTCCTGTGAGAGCTCTGGCAATTTACTTGTCATCTCTTTGCTATCCATGAAATGGGAGGGATAATAGGCAGTGTTGTGCAGCACTAAAATATCCAGGAGGTGTATCATCCAGAATGGTCACATTTAGGTTGTGGTTGCACAGGTTTTGAAACTGATCTCAAATTGGGATTGCTGTGATCCAGCCCTTTTTCCCTGAGCATGCTTTCCCTGTGATATTGTCTCCTCCAATTGCCCTGCTCTGCAGTTCATATCTGCAGTGTTTGTCTCTGCACTCCTAAGTGGTTCTTCCTTTGCTTTAGGCTTTTTCTCTTGCAGGGCAAACCCAATTCTCTTTCATGTTGTTCTTAATATGTAGGAGGTCACTTCCCCTCTCTCTCTTTACCAAGGTACTTCAAAAGGGTAGGTTTAGATTAAAGATGATATTTCTTACTGTGAAGATGATGAGGCACTGGCACAGGTTGCCCAGAGAAGCCATGGATGACCCACCCCTGGAATTGTTCAAGGCCAGCTTGGATGTGGCTTCGAGCAACCTGGTCTAGTGCAAGATGTGCAAGATGTCCCTGCCCATGACAGGGGGGTGAAACTAGATGATCTTTAATGTCCCTTCCAACCCAAACCATTTTGTGATTATATAAAGTGCAACCCCCATCACCAAACAAAGAAACCCAACAGGAAGGGAGGGCTTGAAAATGGTTGATTTGACTTGGTCTTTGAAACTTTATAGCAAGTCCTTCTAAAAGCATGGGAAAGTGTGTTGATAAGGCAGTGTCTCACTGAAGAGTACATAGTTCCAAAATACATCTCATAAGGAACAAATCATTGGAAAAAATAACTTTATGTATATTTAAAATAACTCTCTGTACATTTATTTCTTTAGTGTCTCTGATAGCAGCAGACAGTAAAATACTTCCATTCATATCTAATGTTATTCATTTATATATAATATATGTGTGTATATATATACACACCATAACTTCAGTTTAGGATGGGATATGAATTTTTACATGCAAGTTCCAAATTTTAAAGTCTGTGTTTAACAAAAGACTTAGATTGTTTTTATCAAGTTCTGGGATGTTCATAATGACCTGTATGCCCTGCCCCTGTTTCCTGTGATTGATTCTGTAGGAGAAATAAGAGCAGTGGTTAAGCACAGTGCAGCTTTGGATTCATTCATACCAAATTTCAGAGGATACTGTTAGGCTATGTGATAAAAGGGTCATAAACATAAAGGTGCAGAGAAAACCCAACCAACCCAAAGTACTGTGAAGGGAACACCTTGACCTGACTTGTCCCCAGAATGTCACAGGAGAGGGGTCAGCCTGTGGTGTGGGTAGAAAACCTGTCAAGAAGAGTCAACATGAAAGGCCAGTCAGTTCATTTGCAATCGTCCCTGGCATGAAATTTCTCGGGACCAAATGCCAGATCCTGCACCTGGGATGGAGTAACTGCAGGCTCAAGTACAAACTGTGACAGGAATGTCTGCAGAGCGCCCTGCAGGGAGGGCCCTGGGGGTGCTGGGGGGCAGCAGCTCAGTGAGAGTCATTAGGGTGTGCCTGGGCAGCCCAGAGGGCAGAAGCTGTGTCCTGGGGGGCATCAAACATGGCAGCATAGCAGGGCAGAGGAGGGATCACCCTGCTGTGCTCAGCGTTGGTGCAGCCTTACCCGGAGTGCTGGCAGCACTTCTGGGCACCATCACTACAGAGAGGTGTGGAAGTCTTCAAATGTGTGCAGAGGAGGGGAAGCCT
>VWZN01021493.1:280605-292813 GCA_013396955.1 Regulus satrapa
ACCATGAGCTTAATAAAATGCTATACCTTTCCATCAGCCTTGAAGATATTAGGCAGTTGGATAAGGTGATTGCCAAAGGTCTCTCCTCACCTCGTCAAGCCTCCCCACATCTCCTGTCCCCTCCTGTCCACCCTCCCCCTGCCCCCTGCCCCTCCTCCTGTATGTGTGNTGGAAATCTGTAATTTAAATATTGTTGATGAATATGTTATATATATAATGTGTATGTATATGTGTGTAGATATATATATATATATAGTATAAATATGTTGATGAAGGGTGAAAATTTGGTCGGTTTGGTGTGTATGGGTTTTATTTTGGTGTTGGACATTTGAGAACAAAGAACTTCACAAATCATTTGGTATCTTTCACACAGATGAATACTAACACAATATTCTTAGAGGTTTGCCAGTGCTAGCAATTGGGACTAGGCTTGCACTTACATATCTTAGTCTTCTTTTGGCACTTCTCGTTGGCTTTTCTCCATCTTGCTGTTGAATAAGAGTTTTGGTCTGTCTCCACTAAACTTTTCCAGGACACAGGATGCCTGAACTCTAGGATGGATGCCTGAACTCCATCCTAATAAAATGGCTTGGCTAATCTAATTATGAATGCAGGCTGCAGAGAAGTACACAGCTGGTTCTGCTGACCGTGCAGAATGCTGTTACAAATGCTGAAAAGTGATAAAAGTGTATTTATCTAAAAATAACTTCTAGTGGATTTTATGTCATCCACTTATGTTGTGAGTCACCTGGTGATCCTAAACTGTGAAGCTGGAATGTAAAACAATGGATGACACACCATGTGAAGTTTGGCACAGAAACATTCCTTGCACAGTTTTTCCAAACCAAAAACTCAGTGTGTTGCTGACCATAGAAGTGCACTTCTTATATTGTGTAACCATGCTGGAAATACTTCTGAAGTATTTGCAGATGTCCCTTAGTGCCTGAGCCCTTTTCCTTTTCCAAGAACTTTGAAAGTACTACAAGTGAAGAAAATCAAAACTACATTAGATTATACTTTTTTTTGATGAGATAGTCAACAGGCTAGATACCACTTTCTTTGCTTCTTGGTTCAAAGAAGTCCCCTCTCAGCTGTCAGACTCTGCATTTCTGTTTCTTCTGGAGCCAGAACTGGCATTCTGCCGGCTTCTCAAGACACTGCTCCAACCAGCTGGCCTCTTGCAAGAGAGGAACTTCTTCAACTTGTAATATGTGTAGCATATTGACCTTTGTTTCATAATAGCCCTCAGATGTTTGCAAAGAGACTTTTGTGTCTTTTGTTGTTTCAAGCCATCCTATTTTTTTTTACTGTTTGTTTTCTCAGCTTCTCTATTAAGCCAATAGATGATTGCAGTAAATATCCTGAGAGTAAAATTAGTCCATGTTACTCCTAAACTGTAATAGAACTATTCTGTGTTCATCAGGACATCACTATTAAAGCAGAATGGAAAGCAGAGGCTGATAGATACATCTTAAGACAAATCTCTGAACTGAAATTGGAAAGCAAAAGATATGTACAATGCATGTATCCCTTTGTGGTCTCCTGGCCAGCACTGCCCCTTTATTTATTATTTTTTGTTGCCATTTTAGCCATTGGTCTGTGCTGTGTACCAGGAGAGCATTAACCTTGTTATTTCTTGTTTCTGAAAAAGCATATAAACCCAGAAAAAACAGACCATCTTCACTCATTTGTCTTGTCTACCTTCCATGGTCCTTGTGATATGGCCAGTACTGAGAAATCTCTTTCCCAAGCTAATTTGAATAGCAGCACAGAAAATGTTTAAAAGTTCAGCCAAGGTAAAACTTGATCTTTCTGGGCTTTAAGGATACGTATGAGAAGATCTTCCAGTTTTGTGTGTTTTTACCACTTCCTGGCTAAGTAAAATCTGAACCTTCTGAACTGACTAAATTGCTACAGCTATGTGCTGCTGTCTGCCCTGCCCTTTTCTCCCTCTTATGCTGCTTCCCTCAGGCAAACACTGTTTGTACCTTACACTATTGATTTTTGTCCTGTTGCAGGTATTTGCATTTCTTGGAAGTTCCAGGTCTGAATTCCTATCTATCTTCTCATACCTAGCCTTTTTTGTTGCAGCCCTTCTCTCTGTCACTGTGTTTGGCAGCTGTTTCCACCTTTGAAATACAAAATACAAAAATATGAATGTACAAATACAAGGCTTTGGTCAAATTTCTTCCCCTCCATGTTATCAAGCTGCTTTTCACCCTGCTCAGTTGTTGCTTGGTTGATGGCAAAAAACTGGTTAAAAGCATACAGAGGCTTGTAGAGATCAAGCGCAAATTCTGTAATTTGGTTATTAAACGCCGTCTTCACTGAATGCTTCAATTCAAAGGTTGGATTTCCAGTGCGATTAGAAATCCTCTGCATAGAGTGCAAGGGCAGTCAGTATTAAAAGTTACCGCTGTGAGAAAACCTGGAAAATTGAGATTGAGAAAATGCAGTCAGATGCCTTATAATAGCAACGGGGAAGGGATTATCTCTGATGCTCAGTGCTCATGAGGCCACACTAGGCTGTATGTACCCAGGGCTGGTCTTCCCAGTACCAGGTTGATGCTGACAAGCAAATGCAGTGGAGGGCCACAAGGAGAATCTGAAGGATCTGGAGTACATACTGTTTACAAGATGTAGGTAGCTGGATTGATTTAGCCTGAAGAACAGGCTGATTTTCATAGCCTTACTTTACTTAGGGAGTGTGGTAGAGAGGACAGTTAGGTTCTTCTCAGAAATCCTCAGGGAGGATAAGAGGCAGTGGTCATGACTGGTGCCTCTGTAAGTACCAAATGGAGGTGAGAAAAAAAGTTTTTCCTGAGAGTGCTGCTGTGGGAAAGGTTGCTCTAGGAAGCTCTGGAATCACCAGCCTTGGAAGTTCTCCAAATTCTGCTGGACAAGGTCTTAAGTAATGTGATACAGCTTTGAAGCTTGCTCTGCTTTGACCATGGGGTTGGACTATGTGATATCAAGGGGTCCCTTTTACCCTGCATCATTCCGCAAGTCCAAACAGTATCCCTGAATGTTTTATTGTAGCAGAAGGCCGACTGTTAAAATTTCATTTAATGTTAAAGAGTGATGAAGGAAGTATGTGAAAAAAAAGGTTGATTTTTCCTTCTTTCTTAACCCTCAGTTTAAATAGTTTGTGTTTGGTTTGCTATGCCTCTGTTGTGTGATTATTGTTTTTGTGAGATGGTACCTAAAATGAAATGTCAGTATGAGTGAGGATTGGAAACTATAATGTTGACCTTCAAAAGAAAGCCAAGGTTTTTCTTAGCAATTACTGTCCTGAAAGTATCACCATTGGTAAAATAATGGGCCTGATATTAAAAGAGCATGCAAACTCAGAGTCTGCAGGGTGACAGAATTGTAAGCAATAGCAACATGAATTCATAAAGAATAAATCTTGCTAGACAATGTAATTGCTTTTTTTGATAGAATTGCAAATTAATGATTTTAGGGAATCAAGAGGGAAGCAGGTATATGTTTACTTTCTAACATGAAGATTAATTGAAATTCAGTTGGGTAGGAAGAAGAAGTTGGGTGAAAGATAAACAAGAGCTGATTATCAGCAGTAGTGCAATGGTTATGTAGGTTGGGAGATAGACTGGAGTTGTGTAACATTTCTGTTAATGATATGACAGAGGGAGAGAGAAAATTCTCCTAATGAGCTTTGAAAACAAACTGGGAATTGTGAGCCTCAGAGCAGAAAAGTAAGGGGGTGATGGGTTTAGACACATAAAGAGAAAATAAAATGAGATTAAACTTGGAGAACTCTTAAATCAGGAGAATGTGTGCTATCTGGAGCATATATCCTAAACCAAACTGGGGAGAGAAGTATTAAAAAAGAGGCCAATCTGTGGTGCTGAAAACAACAGCTGTGGTCCTATAACCCCTCTCGAGCAGGGCACTCAGCCTTCCTCCTGCCTCTGTGCAGGGGCCACTTCAAAGCCCTTGCCCAGGTCATGGGGTTTGAAGGGCAGAGTACACTGTGAAGAAATTCACTTTCTGCTGCTGTTGTGATGTGTGCTTGAGGCTACTCCACACACCGTTAGAGCTGAAGATGTGACTGCCCAGCTCCAGTTCTGTCTGTTACTGTTTAAAATTCTGCCAAGAGCAGAGTGAATGAGTTCTGATTTTCTTTTGGATGGTTGAGCTTATTACAAACCTCTCCCTTCCTCACCTTCCACGCAGCCCAGACTGCATCTCCCCTCTGCCCCTGTGACAGGGTTGTGCAGGCTGAAAGCACAGTGCACAGAATGTGAACCCACTAGTGTGTGTGCCCATTCTTCATGCAAGCTCCAGGTCAGTCTGGCACACTGTTCTGCCTTGATACTCCAAACACATGCTGCTGAGCGTTGCCTTGGGTTTCCAGGTCTTGTGCAGCACCCTGCCTACTCCCTTCCCTCAGGTCTTGACAGTCTGGATGCATAAATCTTATTTCCTTAGAAATCCAGAGTGAGAACAAGTTACATGATTTGGGGAAGGAAGAACTGCCAGGATCTGTTATTGTTGGCATGTTGCAACTTCATTTCTAGCTGAGGGAGAAATTTTCTTTTTTTAAAAAATTAAGTGTGGAGACAGAGAGGCCACCAGGATAAACTAGAACTGACCACTAAATGACTTAAGTTTATCAATGTCCTTATTTCTTTTAGAGCTTAAAAAGAAAATTCATCTAATTTTCTGAGTGTTCATCCCCTTTATCTCTTGTAGCAGCCTTATGTGTCTACTTAACTGTAAAGACATGCTGAAATAATGCTTCTGAAAAATCTCAAGGACATCTGATCCTGTTAGGAGCAGTGGAACTGATTATTACTTTTAAAATCCATAGGAATTATATCCTGGGTATTTCGGACTGTAGCAAGTTTTTTTCCTTCGAGTTACAGCAGACAGTGCTACTTTAAACACAGAATATAGTCACTTGCTATGGGAAGATACCTTCTTGCCATCCTGCATGGCTACCCAGATGAGTCTCAAAAAGATAAGTCATGTCAGGGTATAAAAATCCTTTAGATTCTGTAAGAATGAAAGGAATATACTCATAATCAGTCTCATACTCGGAAGGCATTGAGTTCGATCCTCACACAGGGCCCAACCTAATGTGGAATTTTGGCCCCTTCAAGGTTGGGTATTTTTGGGATACTCTCCCATGGGGAGTCTTGTTTATCTCAGTTCTGTGTCAGGAAGAAGACTCTAAAAGCTCATTAGAGTTTTGTTTTTCTTGTTTATTACTATATTATCAAAAGACTTGGCAGGCTTTTTTAGACTTTCTGCTCAGGTTCAACTCACTACTGAATGGCACAAAATGGCTTTGAAATGCACAATTCTTTTATCTTTATACCCATTTTTACTCAATTAACAATAGAAACATAAATTATTTTTATATCTTAACTAATTAGTTTTTCACGTCTACTTGCATAACTAAAACTGCAACTAGCTTCTAACTAATAATCTCTTGTGTTCCTAAAACTGCAGAATCATGAAGAAGAGAAGGAAAAAGAAGTACAAAGAACCACACCCTTTTCCCTCTATCTTTACTCCAATTACATAACAACCTAAAATCTCTATTTTTCACCCCAATGACATACTACACTACTTTCTACTAACTATCTTATTCTTTTATAAATCCTGGTCTACCCAGGGATATTTGGAAGCCTTTCCATAAATGAGAGACAAAGCTAGTGCTTTTCTGGAGATTAGAACAAACCGAGAAATGCTTCTCTGTTTCTGGACTCCTACATCTACAACATTTTGAAAGTATATGCCTAGAATTCTTTAACTTAATCATCAAAATTAGTTGTGTTTTATAGTCACACAAGTACTGGAAGTAGAGAAGTTAAAAATATTTTGTCTCTTTCAGCAGTTCCATCAAAATAGCTCTTTAGCATTATTAGCACCCAAGCATCAAAATCATATTTGTTTGCCTTCTTCAAGTATTATGCTTCTTGTGATATAGCACAGCAAAAGAAGCAAAATACTGCAAGGAAATGTTTCCATATGCTAATGTTTGCCATTAGAACAGTTCATTTCCAAAAGGTTAGAGACAGTATGACTAATAATCCTTCAAAATCTCAAGGAAAATAATGCCCCAAGTATGTCTGATGCAGAATGAAGCATCTAGGGGGGCTCAGGTGCATCGCAAGACTGTCCACAACTGTTAAAAGCTCTAACAATAAAGCAGTTATTGGGGTATATGGCCTGATGTAGCACCATTTTGCCTTTTTTTAGTTTGGATGGATGCTTCTAAAACTCTTATCGGTTTGTCAGGTCAGTGTCTTTAAATACTTCTCCACTGCCATGACATAGAGGCCAACCCCAAAAAAACTCCATCATCTCTTTGTTCAAGGATCAAGGTTTCTTCTCCCATGTAAATAGTTTAATTTGGCATATTTCAGAAATTTACTCTTGAAGAGATTAAACCAGCCCTTCATCTGTGCAGCCGGTACATCTCTAGGGGCAGATGGATTGCCTTTAAATAATTACTAATCCCTGCTTTTTGCAAATGAATTGCATTCCTTTCCATGGGGAAGGTCCTTCATTTTAAAAAATGCAAATGTCTTGTATGGAATTCACACTCCAGTAGGAAAAAAAAGAAGCAGGGCATGGTGATGAGAAAGACTGGAATTTGTTGTGTCATTTCTTCTGTTAAAGAAGAAATTTCTGCTCTTAAAAGAAGACAGTAGTTAACAGATTAGAAGGGATAACTACCAAATTAAGTCACACAAATCAGACAGGCTTTATGATCTGCAGATACTCAATTGATAGGATGAGGATGTTCTTAATTTGTCAAATCTATGTCAAGTCTAGCTACTGAGAAAAAGCATTGCTTTTCCCCCCTCCTTAACAGTGGGATAGCAATTTCAATTTGCCAGGTTTTCAGTGTGTGCAACTGTAGTTCAAGTCACTACTTCTCCAAGAAGTTCAGTGTCAGTCTTTCACAGTCTGAGTTTCAGATCTTGGAACAAAATGTTAGAATCTCAGCAAAATCTAGGATGAAAGGAGATGCTGGAGAGCACATGGTCCAACTTTCTATTGAAAGCTGAGCTCCAGTTCAGGTTATGCAGGCCCCTGTCAAGCTGTCTTGAATATTTCCAGTAAAGGAGGTTCTAATATCTCTCTAAGCAGTCTGTTCCAGTGTTCAATTGTTCTACCACGAATTTTTTTTCCCCACTTATATCCAGGTCAACTTTTCCCCTGAGCAGCTTCTTTATATTGCTTGACTTGCCAAGGTGCCTGCTTGTGAACAAAGTACCACCATCTTCTGTAACTGTTTTTTAGTTACAATTGCCTGAAAGGCAATTACTGGCCTGCTGGAAAGTGAGAGTCTTTTACATGTTAGGCAGCACACCTGTCCTGCCTTAATGTCTGCCTAAAGCCCTAATATTAACATTTTATGAGGTGGAAGTTGTATTTCAAAATGGTGTATAGCATCTCTTAAGGGTATCTAAATTTGGAATTCTGTCCCTAAGCACGTACCTTTTCTCTTCTATAACAGAAATTGACGCTTTAAGTTTTCCCAATATTAAAAGATATGTGTCAAAAATGTGTGTCTGTTTTTTAATTTCAAAGAGTTCCTGTTTGCTTTAAAAATATGGTTTACAGTTTATGCATAAGGGCTACTGGTGACCAAACTGTGAAATCTGAGAGGGAATCTGGTTGACAGAACTTTGTAGCCGTCTACCATGTCAGGCCTTCTGTAGTCTGAGGGTTTTCTTTTCACTGCTTGAGAAAGCAGGACTCTGTCAGAATCTGTTTTGGATTATTTGGCTTCTGAGCATTTGTTCTTTGTATTAAAATAAAAATAACTGGAGCCTTAATATGAAGGATGCTTAAAATGCATGAAGACAGTTCTGTGATAGACATTTTGAAGGCTCTAGTGCCTGGGAACAATTTGTTAGGGAGCAATTTTTAGGGAAGAATTCATTATTACTCACTCCCTGCTTCCTGCCTACAGCTTGGTATTGATGTAGTCTTTTAGACTCAGATATCATTGACATTTGATAGAGAAAAACACAGCAAATGGAGTAGGTAGGGACAAAAGTGAGATACCTTCATAAATGGAGCTAGAAGTGCCATAGAACAGCTATAGGCACTCTCTGGGAGGCACTGAACTTTGAAATGATCAAGACACTTTCTTAATCTTTTTTTCTTGCAGCATAATACATAAACCTGGCATCTAATTACAGGACAGCCACAAAACATCATTCTGTTTGAAAAAATATGTAAAGAGAAACTGCACCTTGCAACTGTTCAGCTCTGTTCCCTTCGTATGTTCAGAGATCCATAAGTCCTGATTCTGTTGATTAAGGTTTTGTTGCTTGTTCTTTTCAACCTCGTTTCCAGTGGTACACCTCTGAGGAGTGAGAAGAAATTTTTTTCCTCTTTCTTTTTTTTTTTTTTTTTCAACTTACCATATTACAGTTTCCAAAACTTTGTTTTCAGTGTACAGGGCAGAAAGCCTTCAAGTTGACTTAAAAGAAAAAAACACAGGGAATTGGGATGGCTTAATTCTTGAAATACAAGAAACATGGGATTACAAAGTGCTGTTCATGCAGTCAGGTTTGATTAGAATCTTGTATATTTCAAGTACTGTGTTTCTTCTGGAAGTGACAAACCTACAGAATCTTTTCATGATTGTATCTGCCAAATTACTTTGCTTCAGCTTGTAGAAGGAAGTAATCCTATTATTGATAAACATTTAATATAATGAATTCCATGCTGTTGGAATAGAAACACTAAGTATTATACAAGACAGGCCTGTAGTAAAACCACTAGCACTGAAGTGGGGGAGGAAAGGAGTGAGATATGGTCAATTTAGAAAAATTGTGTTTCAGATGAGCAGATGAGTTCATAAAACTCTTCAGAAAAGTGTCAGGATGGCTTGAGAGAATTTCTGTTACTTCTGAGCAAATGCTTGGCAGGAAAGGGACAAGTGCAACATAAGAAATGAGTATATGAGGAAAGTAACATAGGAGGAGAACCCATCAGTTGGATAAAATGCAGGGAAGTTTTTGTTTTGGGGACATTGATGTCCACACCTGCATATATCTGTTTTATAGATATGGGGATTGTAGAGTTAAAACAACAACAAAAGCAAACTAAATATTACCAATGGATTATATTATTGCAGATTTACTATTAGCTTGCTTTCCTGAAGGGAAGAGGTCTGGAAAGCCTTTTGAGTTCAGATTTAAAATTAATCTAGACTTGGACATTTAGGAGAGAAGAGAGAAAGATCGTAAACATATTATTGCTATGGGCATAAAATTTAACTCCTACAAGGCGTATTTGGACCCAAACTGTCGCTGGCTACCCTTACATGATACTGCATTTTGCAAGCCTTTAATTTAATTCATGTTGTTTAAAACCCCATCTGGATGCACACCATTTGCTAAGTGTTTATGGCCATGTGTTTTTGATACATTCCCCTGAACCAGTCTTCAGAGCAGAGCCTGAAACACTGTGTTGGTTGCTTCTGAAATAAAATGCCAGCATCCCAATTAATTTGTAAATGGAAAATATCTGCCTGTGATGCCTTTATGAAGTGCAGCTTCTAAAAGCCAACTGATATTTCATACAATAACTAAAGCTATTCTATGACACACCTAAGTAGATCAGAGCAGATTGAATGGCACAAATAGTTTTCCCCTACAAAAGATCCCCCTTTTTTTTCCCCTCCCCCCAGTCTTTCAGATGCCTCTGTGAGGAACTTTTGGAATGTTCTTAGTTTCTGACTGCTGATCATGAGTATCTATCTTGGTTTTCTCATCCCAGAGAGATACTGATGGTACAATTAAACTTTTTCAAAATGAAGCGAATGTGGGCTTGGCTTCTGGGAAAGAGTCAAACATGCTTGCATCCATTCTTTACACCCCATATTAGGCTCTGAATGCCTGGTATTGCAGCTAGCACACAGCAGTCTCTCCAAGTGTAAATGAGTCCTCCATAATGAAGATAAGGTCATAAAAATGACGTTTTGCCATTATACTTCTGCCTTTACAAAAGCTTGTTCATGAATGTACTGTAAAAAGTTAAGTAGCTCCTACCATAATTCAGAGAATTGAGCTGCTGGATAGTTTTTGTGACTTGACAGGCAGGGTCATGTCAAATGTTTTACCCCCCCCTTTTCCTTCCTCCTTTGTAATTTTAAATCTCTCACACCCTAGAAACAAGAGCTGACACCGATCACAAAGCTCATGAACAGTGGCACCATTACATAAACCTGCTGGATTATAGTAAGAGGGTTAACTTGTTTTCATTATTACACCCTTTCTTGTATCTCATGCAGAATGGATGAGAACCATTTAGCCTCGTTCTTGTGAGATGAGTAGGGTGGCTAAAATATCTGTCTTCTCTTGGGATTTAAATCTGACTCTGTTGTTGGCAAAGCAAAAAGCATTAATTGCATGACTGCTACGTTACAGGCATATCCTATTTTAAATGTTGAAGTTGACCACATCCCACAGTCTTACCACACAATGTGCTAAAAACTTTATTGTGAGGATACATAAGCTTTATTGCAAGGGCAGATGCAGATGCTCAAACACAATTATTTTTATAAATGTAAAGAGCTTTGAGACAGGAAGGCGTCTGTGGACTTTGCTCAGGCTAGGTGCTGTGGAAATTTGTTGAAACCCATAGAAATGAATCCATCCCAAATCAGCAGGATGGAATGTGGCTGTTCTGCAGTGCTTTGATCAAAAAAAAGTGCTCAAAGAAGAGCTCAAAGCACTTGAGAAGTGCTGTTAATGGCACTGAAGGTATGTTCCAGTTACCTTGAATTATTCAAAAACTGTTTCTTATGAATTCAGAAACATCTGCCTTCAAAGATAAAAGGAGGTAACTGGGAATTGTTAGGCAGTATAGCTTGGTGTCACAGTTGGTAGACTATGGTCAGAGAGGGCCAGGAGTAGACTGAGGACTGAATGACTGTAGAGACTAGACCCACCCTTGTTTCCAGACTTTTCTGCCCAGAGTCCCACTGGGGGCCCAGCAGAGGGGAACCTGGTACTGTGACTTGAAGTCAGCCCTCTCTGATGCCAAGTTCTTTGTGAGGCCACTGGCTCTGGGCAGGTACTTAATTCATTTGATGGTGTGACTCCTCTCTGAAAGCTGTACCTCTTTGACCTGAAGGTGGGACCTGGTGTTAGGTTTTCTTACAAATGCTGCTGGAAAACAGCCTTTTGATAACTCACAGACATCTGAGGTGATGACACTCCAGTAAGGCATTCAGTTTGCCACTTCCAGTGAGTCTTAGGTTGGGGGCTGAGGCTTGTGATGAGTAGCTGCCCATTGAAGACATCTGGGTCTCTGCCAGTCCTGACACAGTGGTTTTAAATGTCCCCATTCATAGAATGACACCTGTTTGTGTTTAAGTGCCAAAAAATGAATATTTTAGCAATGAAGGAATTCATTCAATTGTGAAGGGAATGTGCTTAGAAATGTTCCTTCATGGCATAACTGAGCAGGTTTCAGAAATGCGTACTGCCTTTCAAAAAGGAATGCTTACATCATTCTCTTGGTTCTTTCTTCACATGGAGCCATTTGTATGAGGGTTTTTTCAATTTGCTGTTTTTTAAGTTTAATAGTTCTGCTAATACATAGACACCAGCTGTCAGTTAATTCAGAACAGCAGACTGCTGGTGAAAGACAGCCTCTTTGGAACAGATGTTGGAGAAAATCCACCTGATTTTGTTCAAGAGACTTGTACATGTTGGACAGAGTGAGAAGAGTTATTATATTAAAGAAATCCTGCTGCACCATCCAAGAGGAAGAAGGCGTATCATCTCTCATGATAGGCAAAAACCTTTGGCTGTTTGCTAGCTTTCTTTTTAGACTGTAGTCAATATAGGAGATGTAAAAACTGTCATTTAAAGTGGGAGTGGAAGAGAAGCACCCAGATAATATAATTTACCTCTGCAAAAAATAGGTGTTAGATAAAAATAACCCTTTCACTTCTTTGCCCCTGCTTGCTTTTTTTGGTCTTTAATTTTTAAAGCATGGTTTTGGAGATCCGTTTTGTCATGTTTCCTCACACAGTTGTGTCACGGATGTGATGCTGCAGCCTTCCTGCCTGCGGCTGGCAGCTTTCTGTCCTGTCCCTTGATCTTATTTTCTCCGTATATGAAGTAAAAACCATTTCCCCGCATACCTTTTTTTTGGTTTTTTGTTTTTTGTTTTTTGTTTTTTTTTTTTTTTTTTTTTT